>CM031240.1:558458306-558875806 GCA_018340775.1 Taxus wallichiana var. yunnanensis
CTCGATGCACGGGCGTTACTGAATAGCTCGATATGAGATTTTGGTGGAGGGCTCTTGACTCGATAGGAGGCTATGTGGAGAACTCGATTCACCACTTTTAGCAAGATTTTCTCTAAATATACCAGAGACTATATTAACCTTCCAAATTAGAGACAAAACCCCTAATGGGGATTAATAAAAATATATTTTATTGTTTTATAATTTGGTTGCTATAAACCATAAAATACTTTAGAAGAAAATTTGTCTAGTGTAGAGAGCACCAAGCAAAAAAAAATATTTCCGTTTACTTGGAGATCGTATAGGAGGTCGTGAGACTACAGGGAGTTATGGGAAGCTGCTAGAGGAAACACTAGCTCTCCGTTGTTGCATATTTATTCTCCATGAATTATCCTTCTTTCGTAACCTTCTCCAACCTTCGGGAGCTTGATATGCTCTAGTACGGATGTAGTTTCACAAAACAAGGATGATATCCTGTTAATTTTATTAATGTGAAATCAACCGAGATCTGATAGTGCGAGGCTATAATATTTATACATATTGGATAGCGGGATACAAACAAAAGAGGATTTGCAACAATGCAACAACCGATATAAAATACAATAGCTTCCATATTACACCAGGGAACCACAAATGAATAATAACAATATCGTATTGTTTGAATACAAACAATAGTATGGTTTAAATTTAAATATAACCATATAAACCATAAATATATTAATTAATAAGAAATGCATATTTAATATATAGGTGAATAATAATTAACCTAACACATTTTTTAAAAAGTTGGATTTTTCAAAAACATACAATTTTGAAAATTTTGTAACTTTGTAAAAGTTAAAAATTTGAAAAAGTTGGAAATTTTAAAAAGTTATAATTTTAAAATTTAGTATTTTTGACAAAGTTACAATTTGGAAAAATTTACAATTTATAAAAAGCTACAATTTTGAAAATATGCAATTTTGAAGAAATTTTAATTTTTAAAAATTTGCAATTTTGAAGAAATTGTAATTTTTAAGAAGTTAACATTTTGAAAAAGATGCAATTTTTAAAAGTTACAATTTTGAAAAATTTACACTTATTAAAAATTTCTAATTTAGAAAAATTTATAATTTTGGAATTTTTTTAATTTTGATAAATTTACAATTTTGAAAAAGTGTGGGACAACTTGGTTACTTTTGTTTTGAAGCTCCCACACTTATTTGGGGTTTTCAGACCCTTTATCTTATGCTCTTTATTGTTAAATTTGGGTTTTTACCCTTGCGTTGTACAACGGTGTGGCCCCCTTCAAAAAAACTATTTATCCTTAATAAAAAAATTTAAAAAGTTGAAATTTATATTAAAGTTACAATATTGAATAAGTTGTAGTTTTTAATAAAGTTACAATTTTGAAAATTCACCACTTCGTAAAAGTTTCAATTTTGAAAAAGATGCTGATTTGGAAAAAGTTACATTTTTGAAAATGTTGTAATTCGAAAAAAGTTGCAATTTTGAAAAAGTTTAAATTTTGAATAAAGTTAGAATTTTGAGAAATTAGAAATTTAAAAAAATAATTTAAAAATACTTACAATTTTTTAATTTATAATTTTGAAAGCTGTTGTAATTTTCTAAAATTTATAATTTTAAAAAAATTAATTTAAAAAAGTTGCAATTTTGAAAAACTTAAAATTTTGAAAAAGTTACAATTTTGAAAGAGTTACAATTTTGAAAAAGATACAATTTTTAAAAAGTTGTGATTTTAAAAAGTTAGAATTTTGAAAATTTATATTTTTGAAAAAGTTTTAATATCGAAAAAGTTACATTTTTATAAAAGTTAATGGTTTTTAAATTAGGTCACTATTTTGGTTTTTAGGGCTATTTTGGTAACCATTTTTTTAGATTAGGTAAAAGTTACAATTTTAAAAAGTTTTTATTTTGAAAGAGTTGTAATTTTCATAAAGTTACAATTTTGAAGAATTTACAATTGTGAAAATGTTACAATTTTGAAAAAGGTATAATTTTCCAAAAGTTAAAATTTTCAAAAGTTGCAATTTTGAAAAATGTATTTTTAGGGTTTTCTTAGGGCTGATTGCCCTCCTACGGATGGTAATCTATTGTTGTGTTTCTATCTGTTTGTTAGGTTGTTGGGCGGTTATGCTTCTGTGCTTTTATTCTTCTCTTAACATTTTATCTAGGTTTTGAACCTTCTTTTGTTTCTCTGGGTAGGGCCCTAATAAAAAAAATAAACCTTACTGAAAAAAGTATCAATTTTTAAAATTTTACAATTTTAAAAAATTTGCAATATTGAAAATGTTACAAATTTGAAAAATTTAAAAATATTTACAATGTTTTTAATTAAATTAAAAAAAAAAGAGAAAAAGTTAAAATTGTTATTAAGTTACAATTTTGAAAAAGTTTCAATTTTTGACAAAGTTCTATTTTTGTAAAACGCTATAATTTTTGAATTTATAAATTTTTTAAAAATGTGCAAATTTGAAAAATCTACAATTTTCAAAAAGTTAATATTTTGAAAAGTTACAATTTTGAAAACGTACAATATTGGAAAAGTTAGATTTTTAATAACCTTACAATTTTGAAAATATCAATATTTTGAAAAGTTACTGATTTTTAAAACATTGCGATTTTGAAAAAAGTTACAATTTTGAATAAGTTAAATTGTGAAAAGTTACAATTTTGAAAAAGTTATACTTTTTTAAAAGTTTCAATTTTGAAAAGATGCAACTTTGAAAGCGTTACAATTTTTAAATTTTTGTATTTTTATAAAACTTATAATTTCCAAAAAGTAGCAAATTTGAAAATTTAAAATTATAAAAATTCAAATTTTGAAAAAGTTGCAATTTTGAAAAAGTTGCAATTTTGAAAAAGTTAAATTTTAAAGAAGTTAAAATTTAGAAAATGTTGCAATTTTAAAAATAAACACTTATGAATATGTCACATTTAAAAAAAGTTTTAATTTTGAAATAATTCTGATTTAAAACGATTACAATTTTGAAAAGTATCAATTTTGAAAAAGTTAAATTTTGAAAATTTTATAATTATCAAAAAGTTACATTCTTGAAAAGATACAATTTTTTAAAAGTTGGAAGGTTAAAAAAGTAGCATTTTTGAAAAATTTGAATGTCTAAAAAATTTGTATTGTTGAAAAGCTGCGATTTTGAAAAGTTAAAATTTTGAAAAAAGTTGTAGATTTTGAAACAATTGCATTTTTAAAAAAATTCAATTTTTAAAAAGTTTTAAGTTTGAAAAATTTACTATTTTAAAAATCTAGGATTTTGAAAAATTTATGATTATGAGAATTTCTAATATTGAAAAATTTAAAAATTTTGTATAACTTACCACTTTTTAAAAGTACAATTTTGAAAAAGTTATTGAAAAAAATTATTTGGTAAAAGTTTGAATAATGGAAAATTTACAAGTTTTAAAAATTAATAATTTTTAAAAAGTAGCATTTCTTAAAAAGTCAAATTGTTACCAAAAAAATAAAAATAAAAATATGTTAATTTTAAAAATTTACAATTTTCAAAAGTTACAATTTAGAAACTGTTCTAGTTTTGAAAGAATTACATTTTTACAAATTTTGCAATTTTGAAAAAGTTTCAATTCTAAATAAGTTGCACTTTCAAAGAAGTTACAATTTTGAACAATATAATTTTTTAAGAAGTTAGCTTTATGAAAAAGTAATTTTTAAAAAAATTCTATGTTTTAAAAAGTTACAATTTTCAAAATGTTGAAGTTTGAAAAAATGAAAATTTTGAAAAAGTTTAAAGTTTGAAAAAGTAGTAATTTTAAAAATTTAATATTTTTAAAATTTTGTAATTTGAAAGTTACAATTTTGAAAATTTTGAATGTTTTTAAATTTGTAATTTAGGCAGTCTTTGAATTTTGAAATAGTTGTGATTTTTAAAAGGTACAATTTTGAAAAAGTTACATATTTGAAAAATATGGTATTTTGAAGAAATTTTAATTTTGAAATGTTTGATTGATTAAAAGTTGTGATTTTTAAAAAGTTACAATTTTGAAAAAAGTTACGATTTTGAAAAAGTTCTAATTTTGAAAAGAAAGCGATTTTGAAAAAGTTATAATTTTGATAAATGTTACACTTTTGGTAATTTGTAATTAGGAAAATGTTGGAGTTTTGAAAGAGTTACAACCGAGAATTTTCAATTTTGAAAAAGTTACGAATTTCAAAGAGTTACAATTTTGAAAAACTTACAATTTTGAATTGGTTGCATATTTTTGAAAAAATTGTAATTTTTTAAAATTTACAATTTTGAAAAATTTGTAATTTTGAAAAAGTTACAATTTTTGATAAAGTTACAATTTTAAATAAGTTCCAATTTTTAAATTGTGAAAAAATCAAAACTTTAAAAAATATAGAATTTTGAAAAAGTTACAATTTGTAAAATATTGATTTTTGTAAAAATTTCAATTTTGAAACTTTGGTGATTGTGCTAAATTTAAAATTTTGAAAAAATCACATTTGTAAAAGTTACAATTTTTAAAAAGTTGTTATTTATAAAATTTACAATTTGAAAATTTTGAAAAAGTTACAATTTTGAAAAAGATACAATTTTGAAAAGATGCACGATTTTTAAACGGTTCAAATTTTGAAGAACTTACAATTTTGAAAAATTTAAATTTACAAAAAAAATCATTTTTATAAGGTTGTAATTTTGAAAATTTTGAAAAAAGTTTGATTTTTAAAAAGTTGTAATTTCTAAAAGTTATAATTTTGAAAAGATGCATTTTTAAAAAAGATTCATTTTTTTAAGGAGTGAGGATGTGTAGCTAAATGTCTGAAACAACATAGGCAACTAGGATTTTTTGTGAGTCTCAAGGAGATACCTTAATGATTTCCGCTACCTAGAGTGAGGATGTGTTGCACCTATAGATTCTAGAGATGTTGATCAATAGGGATAAAGGTAGATATAACTTCTCTACTACAAGTATTTTTGTAGGTCTTAGATCTACCATTGATTATTTAAGAGATTAGCGTAAGAGGATGTGAGTTTGTAACTTGGATCTAAGAGAACTTGCGGGGTAAGGATTTCTTTTCGGTTTCAAGAAGAGGGGTATTTCTGAAAATATGTTACGGGGTACCTTAGTTTTACGGCGAGTATCTCTTATCCTTCACTGTTGGGAACATGGGATATCTCACTCAATCAAATTTCAGGCCCTCCTAGTTTTGATTAGTCTCCTACACTTCCTTTCAAATTTTGGGAGCTAGAAGTATTCATGGGGATATCGAGATCTATGGGTGATCGATTGTGGTTGAAACTATAAGTAAATATAGATCTAGGTTGGATGATTCTGATTGTGTATTAATATCCCCATCTCTAAAGTGCACCAAAATAATTCTCTCGACTTCTTGATTGAAAAATGGAAATAGAAGATGTAACACCCACTAAAATATCCCACTTGAGACCCATGAACAACCTAGGTTTCGTTCAAAATTATGGAATAATTATTTTTGTAACGTGTTAACAACCAAAGTCTCAAGGACAATTAAATTCAACTCGATAACTTTTCCCATTATAATAATTACTAATTCCACATTATAAAACAACTGTAATGCCCGTTCTTTGTGCTCAGATAAAGGCGGCTTTCTACAATGACGGGCTCAAAAATAGAATAAAATAAAAATTTCTATGTTATGGTAGTGGTAGTGGTCAAGCGCCTTTCCCTGGTGGGTGGCCACTCTGCCCATTTATTAAAACTTTGACTAACCACCTCTGTCACGTGGTCTTCCTCTCGCCCAAAACCGCGTATGCTTGTTTTGCACTCCATCAAATGCTGAACAGATGAATTTTCGGCGTGTTGCGGACAAAGTGGATGCGTTGATGGTGAAATGAAGGTGCTGTCGCCTTAATGCTGCGTGAGTCTGGTTTGACGTGGGTGTAGATGAAGCTACAAGATAGTGTAGCAGGCGTGTTACCTCCTGGGCGCGTCCTTGGGTGCTGCAAGGTGTGTTCTTGCTTGGGGATTTACACCAACAACCTGTGACAGTGAATTACCAGGCGGCAGGAGCATTTCGGTGAGGCAGAAGCCGTTTTGAGCGCTTCCAATGAGCGGTGTCTAACTACCTTGTTATCCGTTCGTTTGTTTGCATCCTCAGTTTCAGATTTCTCCTTCAAGATCTGTTTCTCAAAATCGACTAAGTGACAGTGAGAGTGTTACCAGGAGACCAGATGAAGTTTATCGCAAGGAGTCTCTATTGAAACCTTTTCTTTGGTTTTGCGATGTAACTCATGGAAGAGAATTTCATAGACACGGATCTGTTTCATTTCAGTATGTTCATGAAGCACGATTTGCTTTGCAATCATATGAGCCTCTTCAACGAGTCACCAAGTTAGCAGGCATAAAGGTTTCTGTTGGAATTACCACCCCTTGAGCTTCAATCAAACGTTTTTGCACCGAGAGTTTGATGCGAGTCCTCTCGATTCGTTCCTTAAAGATCCTTCCGGCCCAATCCTTAAAGGATATTCCGAATCATTTACGTATATTTGGGCCTATTCTTTTCTACTTCTTCTGCTAATAATATACACGTGAATAGCAGGAGTACCCAAGCTATTCGTAGAAGGGATTATTCTAATTCTAATCCTGAAACATCTTCGAGAGACTGCTCAGTTTTGGGGTCGAGCTTGCCAATTGCCCCTCATAGCTGATGAAATCAGGCAGAGCCTTCCTGTTGTGCCCTACAAAACACTTGCAAACATTACCCATGTGGTGGAATGCGTTGTTTGTCTGTGTAAGATTGAAGAAGGGGATCAGATAAGGGAACTTCCGTGCTCTCTTTTCTTCCACAGAAATTGTTTTGACAAGTGGCAGGATCTCCAACAAATAACCTGTCCTCTATGTGGATTCTCCCTCATACCAGAAGGGACTGCTTTTAGGCTGAGGAGAAGAGAGTAGGAACTCACAGAAGAGCTCATGTTCTGGTTCTCCTCCTTCCATGGACATATTTGGAGGATGTCTCTGCTAGCGGCGGGGTTCTAATTAAAGCAACGCATGTATCAGCAATCTCTGCTCCTCTCATTAAAAAGCCTCGCGGTCTCTCTCAAAGTATGCAATCCCTGCGTTGCTAGGTTGAAGGATGCAATGCAGATCTCACCTCTTCCAAAGACTATCACAGGTGTCCAACCTAATCAGTTCACCTTCTTTAGTATTATCCTTGCATGTACCAGCGTAGCATCTCTCATGCATGGTTTGCAGATCCACGCAAAAATCATTAGATATGGATATCAGTCTGAAGTTATTGTGATGAATACCCTGTTTGACATGCATGTGAAATGCGGGAGCTTGCAGAAAGCACGGGATTTGTTTGACAAAATGCCTGAATGAAATATGGCCAAAGGACAACAAGGATTGCATGATATGTTTTGGAATGGATTTGTTGAGGAGGCATAGGAAGTTGAAACAAATATGAATAACTTGGGTAAATCCATCTCCTCCAGCCTTGTGTAGATCACTTGTATTGTGGTAGCACGTATAGGGTATGTGAGTTGGTTGTCGAATCCACAATGGATGATGAGGAAGAGAGAGATGAAGGGTTTCCATGGTTTTGGGTGTGTTTTGATTTGCAGTTGGAATGGGATTTTCTACAGTGGTCATGGTGCTTACTTTACATGTGAGGTGGAAGAATGAATGCTTTCGACTGGTGGACCGCTTAGAACTGGTGCACCCGAATTCCAGTTCCTACAATTTTTATGCTTGGCCGTGTGGAGTCTGTATGACCTGTTGAAGCTGGAGAAACAGGAAAGATATTTCTACACTTTTCTACTGTTATTTTATTTAAAAATATTGTGAAATCAAACCACTTTTCCTTGCATTGTTTTGTCAGTTGGATGTCATGATGGGAGATTTCCCTTTCTGCTTGTGTCTTCTTGTTTTAGCTTTTATCATTGACAGAATGTGGGTCGAAAGGATGCGTGTGCCCTCTCCTTTGAATGTTATGTTTTCTCTTACTCGAATGATAGAACTTTGTCTGTTTGTTTATGTGTTAATTCTTCTCTGTGAATGAGTTGCAAGTTATTATGTTGATCAAGTTAGCATTTTCGTTATCATGGAAGTAAGTTTACATTAACTATGAAACCCCCGTTCTAGCACCCAAGTTTGTCCTTGACATTTTTTTGTTAGCTCCTTCGCAAGTCCCTTCGATAACCTATTGGCATCGAGAAAGAAAGGTTGTAGGATTGTGCGAGCAATGCGTGGGCTAGCCAGCTTAGAGTTTCGGTATTAAAACTGGTAGAATAAAAGGGTTCGTGTGCAACGTGTTTTTCCGTCTCGCGTGTTTAGACTCTTATACTATCCTTCATCTTGTTTCTAGGCTTTTAAGGCCATCCTCAAGAAGTACCTTGACCATGCCTATCAACTTGAATCATAACTAGCTTTTCGGATCAACTAAGCTGGAGGTTTCATTGTGCGAATCCAATACCTCGTTGGCACTAGATTAGTTTGGTCTAATCCCCCTCTCAGAATTATTTCTGATGGCGCTCTTCTATCTTTCCTAACTTACATTATTCTCCCCCTTGTAATGTTAACGCTATTAATTAATATTGGTCAATTTTTATGCACGTAATTACTGTAATAGTTTGTGATGGAGATTTCCTTAGATGTGATTGACCTTCGGGAAAAACTCAGCTTTCGTGTGATAATCTTATGAATTCATAGCGGAAGGTTTTGTTTTGATAAAGTCACTTAGAAATTATGTTTGTATCTTTTTGTGCAACGGTTGACTGCGTTACCAAGGGTTGCCGTAAAATTTGGTTGTTTTGGGATATGGGTAATTTTATTTTAAATTAACCAATCATTAGTACTGTAGTGGAGGTTGCAAACCTTTAGTGTTATTAAAAAAAAATAAAAATTTGTTGACGACATTATTGTAAACTCTTGTTGGACGAAACCCCCCCCCTTCTTCTCTCGTGTGGTTTGCTACTAGCCTGTGAGACTTTGACCCTTCCTGGATGATTGGTAGATCTCTTTGTAGTTATGGTCAAAACTAGTATACTATGCCTTCGCTTCGAAACTTGTGTTGTGTGTATACTCTAATTGATTTCCGGTTTGAAACTCTATTATCCATGGCTTTTTGTGTTAATTTCTGAAACCCGCGTTTCCCCCTTCTTGGGCCGATCCACTCTTGTTCTCTTGGAAAAATATTATTTCAGCCTATGCGTTGGTTCCTTTGATAAAATTCTAGATGACTGGTATATAGATCAATTCTCAATCTTGTAATTATTGTTTAATTACTTACTTGATGGGGATACTGTCTTTGCTAGTTGGTTGTTTTCTCCTTATAGGGCCAAGGGCCATTCTCATATGATTGTTACTTTCGTTGCATTTGCTCCTAACTGAAGTACAAGGTCTTCTCCTTCTTTGATCGACATGTTATAGACTTTATTATAACTTGATGTGCTCATAGTGTTTAGAGGTTTGACCCAATTTCTTGTAATAAGGTGCTTCTTTTCATGATATTGTTAGATAATAGTTATGGTGGTTTTGTGTAGCCTTATCTTGCTCAGTTCTCGTGAACTGACTCTTGTAGAAAATTTGTTGCAGATGGCTTACGTGGTTAGATGATGGAAAGACTTGTAGATTATTGCATCAATCTTGGTTATGATGTTCCTTTGTACGAATGTGTACTATGTTATAAAATTTGGAAAGGGCCTTTGGACATTTTAGAAGAAGGGTCAGTGCCTAGTAAATGTATTGTAGAGTATTGTTGTTGTAACTGTTGAAACTTTGGCTTGTTTGGTTATCATGTGAAAGATGAAATTTTGATTACTGCTTGGCTATGGGATATTCTAGTGAACTGTAACCCTTAGTATAGTCGCGGGGCAGGTCCCATGTTATTACTCTCTTGCTCCCTAGTGTTGGTTCAATAGAGATAGTATGTCCCTTTGATTTGTGCATCATGTTGGAATGAATTGATATAACCTTGTTTTGTTTCCGCAAATGAGTACTGTTAAACTTTGCTCTTGAGTTAAAATGTTGTGTTGTAAATCCTCCTAAGGCATAGTGGTGATGAGTTTGTAAACACTATAAAGTGAACTGGATATTCCTTATAAAAGTTAAATGGAAATTTATGTATATGAGCATATTAATGTAGATGTGATCCACTTGAAACCTTTGAGACCTGGAACAATCAAGAGGAATCTATCTTTTGTAACAAAACATGATTACTTGTTTTTCCCCCGAGCTAAGCTAATAAACATTATCCTTTTATGGTGGAATCTTAAATGACCTCATGGTGAAAGCAATGGTTAGATTTTAGAGATGATAGGATTTAATAAGTAGGAAGGAAATTGATTAATAAAACCTTAAATATCTCTCTATCGTTTGAAATGTCCTCCTTTGTCAAACTTAATGAAGTAAAGTCTAGATGGAACATTTAACCAATCTCGGTAAACTCTTAACTTCAATGAAAGATTGATAGTAAACAATGTGACCCTGAAGCTAAATTCTGTTGACCTGTTCTGTTAACCCTTGCCTTGATTCATGGTGATATTTCCTAAGCAAGGTCAAAATTTGACCTTTAAACAAGAAGGCTAATGTTATGAACCCTAAGCGGTACTTTTCACTCAATCGGAGCTTATGCCTTCACCTGAGCATTAGAGGTGTGGAACATGTGTTAGTGACTTGAGCAAGATTAATTAACCTTGTAAGAAATGGAAAATGTTCTAAAATCAAATGAATAAGAAAGATTTGGACATAAAATTTGATGATCCTAGTTTGGAAAGTTTGGCCTTAAGCTATTTAGTCAATAGTGAAAATAAAGAAATTCTCCCTTGTGAAAAGAATTGTGTGAATCATTACATGAAATTTTATAAGAACGCAAGTTAAGAATTAAGAGACACTTTAGTAAAAAAAGAAAATTTAACAAGAAATTCCTCATGGGTTGCCCTAGCTGTGAGTGTGTCATGTGGATTGGACTTCCATGTTGTCTTGTCAAGAGAAAAGTACATTGTCCTTGATAGGTGTGAACGTTCTCGTGCTGACCTTGTGGTCTCCCCCGTAACAATTGGTTCCTGGTGTTGGTTGTAACCTTGTGACGACATGTTGTGTCGTGTTGTGTCAAAGCAAGTCAAAAAAAAAAAAATTATCCTGTATTTCACTGTGTTGTCCTTGTGTTGGTATTTTTGGTGCGTTACATTTTGGTATCAGAGCGTAGGTTCATGCTCTCGAACCTATGGGCCGGATTGGTGTTGTATGGTGATGTTGCATGGTGGTGGTGGTGTTACATGATGATACTGATGATGATGATGATGTTGCATGATGATGATTTATATTGGAAGAGTAATGTGCTTCAAGCGTGATGTGATTATTGTCGTAATTGTGATATTGTGAACGCACGTGATGAGTATGTCACTCAGTGCGTATTTGTTATCATGTTGATGTGTTGGGGATGAGAGTATTCTCTCTCCTTCTTGTGGATTCTAGGAAGAATTCACGTGTAAATTATTGTTTGTGATGTGTGAAAAGAATTCTAATGTGGATGACGTAGTGTTGGAGCATTGTGGCATATTGTGATATGTGAGTGTATCAATGTGTTGTATGACTAGTTGATGTTAAAAGAAACGAGTTGTATCATGATGTTTTTACCATGTTCTGAAGAAACGTGTGTACCACCTTGTTATGTTGCAATGTATGTTATGTTGTGATGTACTATGTTCATCGTATATATGAGTTGTGTAATATGTAATGCTTCATGTTGTGATTTTGGGTCATACGGTGAGTGTATGAACCCTATCGTATTGTGATTGCACCTTGGGTGCAGAATGTGGTAAAGTGATGTATTGCGCCCTGTGAATGTATAATTGTGATCTACCCCGTATACCTACCATACGTGAGACGTTATGGTAGCTATGTGTGTACCACCATGGTGTTAGTGATGTAGTTACATGTTATGTTGTGAGCCTTACACTAACCGACCCTGAGGGAGATCGGTAGAAGTGTATGTTGAGAGTGAGGAATGGTGTACCATGGGTCAATAACTCGAGTCAAAACTCGGTTTAGTAGATTACGTGTGACTCTTTCCTCTCTCCCTATGTGGTTGTATGTATGCAACCCTAGTGTATCTATGACTATGTTTAGCCTTGTCGAAGGGTGGCGGGATTGATATATATATATTTTACGAGCTGAGGCTCGATGTTCCGAGTGCCAGCAACTCGTTGAGTACCCCTTTGGTGGCTAGATAAGGCCACACAGTTATCGTAATGTGACATTATTATAAGTTGATTTTATTCGTAAATTGAGCTTTTACTTTATTTTTGCAAGGACCAGCATCTTTTCTTGATTGCAATGCTTTACAATTTTGGGCATTTCCTTGGTTTGTGGCACTAACATGGGGATTTGATACTAACTTTGGCTATTTGGCCATTTATTTTAGCTTGATTTGGGGTTTTCTTTTAAATTTGGAATTTTTACCGCCTTGCCCAAGGCTTGTACTTTGCCACTTGGCACTTTGATTTGGATTGTTGTCTTTGGTTCTAATGTCGTGATGTGTGGAATAGGGTCATGGGATGCACCATGGATTGGTTGGACCTATGGACCCGCTTCGTTGTATGGGGGTACGCCCCAAGGGGTACATATGACTAGCGGGTTATGGAGAACTACGCGTTATTATGTCACTTGGGTTAGGAGTGTCCAAACTCGATGTGCCTTGGGCACAGAGAGACAACCGGCCTCCTTGAGGGAGGCAAAAGAGTTTGAGGGAGGCATAAGAGTTTGAGGGAGGCATAAGAGACTTGAGGGAGGCATAAGAGACTTGAGGGAGGCATAAGAGTTTGAGGGAGGCATAAGAGACTTGAGGGAGGCATAAGAGTTTGAGGGAGGCATAAGAGACTTGAGGGAGGCATAAGAGTTTGAGGGAGGCTTATGATATTTGTCTGTATGGTTGATGTTTCAGGATATATGTTGAGTTATTGTGATGTTTGGTAGTGGTCTTTTGATGTATGTGTTACTCATGTCAGATGGTTATGTGTTGTGATGTTGTGGACATGTCATTGATTCCCTTGTGGACACTATGTACCTGTAGCATGGTTTGTTGTTATGTGAGTCTTTCATTGATGCAAATTGAGGAAATGTCTGGTGGATTGTAGTACTCTTCCGTTTGAGTATTTGGTATGTCAGTCATTGATGTGTGATGGGTACCTATGTTATGGGAAGTGTGCCTATTCTTTTCCGTAATTGTGTAACCTTTTGTGGTGTAATACAATCATGAAGAGTATACTGGTGTGCTTGTGAATCTGTAGTGTCTTTTGAACCTGATAGGGTGTTGTATTAGCTGTTCATGTTGGGCACCCACTATAAGGAACAAATCAAAACACTTCAATGATGATATTTTCTAAAAGAAACTAAAACTAGAAATAATGATAATGGAAAGAGACTAATGAACTGGAAAACAAGAAAGAACTGCCAATCTTCACAGAACCTTAACAGTTAAAATTTCTGCCAAATGTTCCCTAGGCTACCCCATGGTCATGCTTTTGCATCTGAAATATTAAACTTAGAGCATACCTTCGCCCTTATCTGATCCTTATTGCTTACCTTTTCTTTCCTTTGTGCTATGTCGCATCGAGGACGATGCTTTCTTAAGGGGAGGAGAATGTAATGCCCGTTCTTTGTGCTCCAGGCAGGCGGCCTGTCCCCACAGCACGGGGCTCCAAAAATAGAATAAAATAAAAATTTCTATGTTATGGTAGCTGGCAGTGGTTGAAGCGCCTTTCCTCCTGGTGGTGGCCGCACCTGCCCATTTATTAAAACTTTGACTAACCACCTCCTGTCACGTGGTCTTCCTCTCTGCCCAAAAACCGCGTATGCTTGTTTTGCACTCCATCAAATGCTGAAACAGATGAATTGCTTCAGCGTGTTCTGGACAGTGGATGCGTTGATGGTGAAATGAAGGTCTGTCGCCTTAATGCTGCGTGAGTCTGGTTTGACGTGGGTACAGATGAAGCTACAAGATAGTGTAGCAGGCGTGTTACCTCCTGGGCGCGTCCTTGGGTGCTGCAAGGTGTGTTCTTGCTGGGGATTTACAGCAACAACCTGTGACAGTGAATTACCAGGCGGCAGGAGCATTTCGGTGAGGCAGAAGCCGTTTTGAGCGCTTCCAACGAGCAGGCTGTCTAACTACCTTGTTATCCGTTCAGTTTTGACTGCATCCTCAGTTTCAGATTTCTCCTTCAAGATCTGTTTCTCAAAATCGACTAAGTGACAGTGAGAGTGTTACCAGGAGACCAGATGAAGTTTATCGCAAGGAGTCTCTATTGAAACCTTTTCTTCTGGTTTTGCGATGTAACTCATGGAAGAGAATTTCATAGACGCGGATCTGTTTCATTTCAGTATGTTCATGAAGCACGATTTGCTTTGCAATAATATGAGCCTCTTCAACGAGTCACCAAGTTAGCAGGCATAAAGGTTTCTGTTGGAATTACCACCCCTTCAAGCTTCAATGAAACGTTTGCACCGAGAGTTTGATGCAGTCCTCTCAGTTCGTTCCTTGAAGATCCTTCCAGTCCAATCCTTAAAGGATATTGCCGAATCATTTACGTATATTTGGGCCTATTCTTTTCTACTTCTTCTGCTAATAATATACACGTGAATAGCAGGAGTACCCAACTGTTCAGAAGGGATTATTCTAATTCTAATCCTGAAACATCTTCAGAGACTGCTCCAGTTTTGGGGTCCGAGCTTGCCCAATTGCCCCTCATAGCTGATGAAATAAGGCAGAGCCTTCCTGTTGTGCCCTACAAAACACTTGCAAACATTACCCATGTGGTGGAATGCGTTGTTTTTTCGTGTAAGATTGAAGAAGGGGATCGGATAAGGGAACTGCCGTGCTCTCTTTTCTTCCACAGAAATTGTTTTGACAAGTGGCGGGATCTCCAACAAATAACTTGTCCTCTATGTGGATTCTCCCTCATATACGGGAAGGGACTACTTTTAGGTGAGGAGAAGAGAGTAGGAACTCACGAGAAGAGCTCATGTTCGGTTCTCCTCCTTCCATGGACATATTTTGAGGATGTCTCTGCTAGCGGTGGGGTTCCAATTAAAGCAACGCATGTATCAACAATCACTGCTCCTCTCATTAAAAATCCTCGCGGTCTCTCTCAAAGTATGTAATCCCCGCGTTGCCAAGTTGAAGGATGCAATGCAGATCTCACCTCTTCCAAAGACTATCACAGGTGTCCAACCTAATCAGTTCACCTTCTCTAGTATTATCCCTGCATGTACCAGCGTAGCATCTCTCATGCATGGTTTGCAGATCCATGCAAAAAAATCATTAGATATGGATATCAGTCTGAAGTTATTGTGATGAATACCTTGTTTGACATGCATGTGAAATGCGGGAGCTTGCAGAAAGCACGGGATTTGTTTGACAAAATGCCTGAATGAAATATGGCCAAAGGACAACAAGGATTGCATGATATGTTTTGGAATGGATTTGTTGAGGAGGCATAGGAAGTTGAAACAAATATGAATAACTTGGGTAAATCCATCTCCTCCAGCCTTGTGTAGATCACTTGTATTGTGGTAGCACGTATAGGGTATGTGAGTTGGTTGTCGAATCCCACAATGGATGATGAGGAAGAGAGAGATGAAGGGTTTCCATGGTTTTGGGTGTGCTTTGATTTGTCAGTTGGAATGGGATTTTCTACAGTGGTCATGGTGCTTACTTTACATGTGAGGTGGAAGAATGAATGCTTTCGACTGGTGGACCGCTTAGAACTGGTGCACCCGAATTCCAGTTCCTACAATTTTATCTTTGGCCGTGTGGAGTCTGTACGACCTGTTGAAGCTGGAGAAACAGGCAAGATATTTCTACACTTTTCTACTGTTATTTTATTTAAAAATATTGTGAAATCGAACCACTTTTCCTTGCATTGTTTTGTCAGTTGGATGTCATGATGGGAGATTTCCCTTTCTGCTTGTGTCTTCTTGTTTTAGCTTTTATCATTGACAGAATGTGGGTCGAAAGGATGCGTGTGCCCTCTCCTTTGAATGTTATGTTTTCTCTTACTCGAATGATAGAACTTTGTCTGTTTTTTTATGTGTTAATTCTTCTCTGTGAATGAGTTGCAAGTTATTATGTTGATCAAGTTAGCATTTTCGTTATCATGGAAGTAAGTTTACATTAACTATGAAACCCCCGTTCTAGCACCCAAGTTTGTCCTTGACATTTTTTGTTAGCTCCTTCGCAAGTCCCTTCGATAACCTATTGGCATCGAGAAAGAAAGGTTGTAGGATTGTGCGAGCAATGCGTGGGCTAGCCAGCTTAGAGTTTCGGTATTAAAACTGGTAGAATAAAAGGGTTCGTGTGCAACGTGTTTTGCCGTCTCGCGTGTTTAGACTCTTATACTATCCTTCATCTTGTTTCTAGGCTTTTAAGGCCATCCTCAAGAAGTACCTTGACCATGCCTATCAACTTGAATCATAACTAGCTTTTCGGATCAACTAAGTTGGAGGTTTCATTGTGCGAATCCAATACCTCGTTGGCACTAGATTAGTTTGGTCTAATCCCCCTCTCAGAATTATTTCTGATGGCGCTCTTCTATCTTTCCTAACTTACATTATTCTCCCCCTTGTAATGTTAACGCTATTAATTAATATTGGTCAATTTTTATGCACGTAATTACTGTAATAGTTTGTGATGGAGATTTCCTTAGATGTGATTGACCTTCGGGAAAAACTCAGCTTTCGTGTGATAATCTTATGAATTCATAGCGGAAGGTTTTGTTTTGATAAAGTCACTTAGAAATTATGTTTGTATCTTTTTGTGCAATGGTTGACTGCGTTACCAAGGGTTGCCGTAAAATTTGGTTGTTTTGGGATATGGGTAATTTTATTTTAAATTAACCAATCATTAGTACTGTAGTGGAGGTTGCAAACCTTTAGTGTTATTAAAAAAAAAAAATTTGTTGACGACATTATTGTATACTCTTGTTGGACGAAACCCCCCTTCTTCTCTCGTGTGGTTTGCTACTAGCCTGTGAGACTTTGACCCTTCCTGGATGATTGGTAGATCTCTTTGTAGTTATGGTCAAAACTAGTATACTATGCCTTCGCTTCGAAACTTGTGTTGTGTGTATACTCTAATTGATTTCCGGTTTGAAACTCTATTATCCATGGCTTTTTGTGTTAATTTCTGAAACCCGCGTTTCCCCCTTCTTGGGCCGATCCACTCTTGTTCTCTTGGAAAAATATTATTTCAGCCTATGCGTTGGTTCCTTTGATAAAATTCTAGATGACTGGTATATAGATCAATTCTCAATCTTGTAATTATTGTTTAATTACTTACTTGATGGGGATACTGTCTTTGCTAGATTGGTTGTTTTCTCCTTATAGGGCCAAGGGCCATTCTCATATGATTGTTACTTTCGTTGCATTTTCTCCTAACTGAAGTACAAGGTCTTCTCCTTCTTTGATCGACATGTTATAGACTTTATTATAACTTGATGTGCTCATAGTGTTTAGAGGTTTGACCCAATTTCTTGTAATAAGGTGCTTCTTTTCATGATATTGTTAGATAATAGTTATGGTGGTTTTGTGTAGCCTTATCTTGCTCAGTTCTCGTGAACTGACTCTTGTAGAAAATTTGTTGCAGATGGCTTACGTGGTTAGATGATGGAAAGACTTGTAGATTATTGCATCAATCTTGGTTATGATGTTCCTTTGTACGAATGTGTACTATGTTATAAAATTTGGAAAGGGCCTTTGGACATTTTAGAAGAAGGGTCAGTGCCTAGTAAATGTATTGTAGAGTATTGTTGTTGTAACTGTTGAAACTTTGGCTTGTTTGGTTATCATGTGAAAGATGAAATTTTGATTACTGCTTGGCTATGGGATATTCTAGTGAACTGTAACCCTTAGTATAGTAGCGGGGCAGGTCCTATGTTATTACTCTCTTGCTCCCTAGTGTTGGTTCAATAGAGATAGTATGTCCCTTTGATTTGTGCATCATGTTGGAATGAATTGATATAACCTTGTTTTGTTTCCGCAAATGAGTACTGTTAAACTTTGCTCTTGAGTTAAAATGTTGTGTTGTAAATCCTCCTAAGGCATAGTGGTGATGAGTTTGTAAACACTATAAAGTGAACTGGATATTCCTTATAAAAGTTAAATGGAAATTTATGTATATGAGCATATTAATGTAGATGTGATCCACTTGAAACCTTTGAGACTGGAACAATCAAGAGGAATCTATCTTTTGTAACAAAACATGATTACTTGTTTTTCCCCGAGCTAAGCTAATAAACATTATCCTTTTATGGTGGAATCTTAAATGACCTCATGGTGAAAGCAATGGTTAGATTTTAGAGATGATAGGATTTAATAAGTAGGAAGGAAATTGATTAATAAAACCTTAAATATCTCTCTATCGTTTGAAATGTCCTCCTTTGTCAAACTTAATGAAGTAAAGTCTAGATGGAACATTTAACCAATCTCGGTAAACTCTTAACTTCAATGAAAGATTGATAGTAAACAATGTGACCACGAAGCTAAATCTCGCATTGACTTTCTGTTAACCCTTGCCTTGATTCATGGTGATATTTCCTAAGCAAGGTCAAATTTGACCTTTAAACAAGAAGGCTAATGTTATGAACCCTAAGCGGTACTTTTCACTCAATCTGAGCTTATGCCTTCACCTGAGCATTAGAGGTGTGGAACATGTGTTAGTGACTTGAGCAAGATTAATTAACCTTGTAAGAAATGGAAAATGTTCTAAAATCAAATGAATAAGAAAGATTTGGACATAAAATTTGATGATCCTAGTTTGGAAAGTTTGGCCTTAAGCTATTTAGTCAATAGTCGAAAATAAAGAAATTCTCCCTTGTGAAAAGAATTGTGTGAATCATTACATGAAATTTTATAAGAACGCAAGTTAAGAATTAAGAGACACTTTCGTTAAAAAAAAAATTAACAAGAAATTCCTCATGGGTTGCCCTAGTGTGAGTGTGTCATGTGGATTGGACTTCCATGTTGTCTTGTCAAGAGAAAAGTACATTGTCCTTGATAGGTGTGAACCTTCGTGCTGACCTTGTGGTCTCCCCGTAACAATTGGTTCCCTGGTGTTGGTTGTAACCTTGTGACGACATGTTGTGTCATGTTGTGTCAAAGCAAGTCAAAAAAAAAAAAATTATCTGTATTTCATTGTGTTGTCCTTGTGTTGGTATTTTGTTAAAGATTCAATTTAATTTTCCCATAATTAATGCAATTAAAACTTCCTGAAAACATTCCCATTAGATAGGGAATTTCCTCACCTTTCCGGTGATATAAAGAAGTCCTCATAACTCCTCATATTTCTCAAGTTATGGGTGGCGAGAACTTGGGGTGAAAATTTTCCCAAGAGCGGGCTTGTGGGCCTAGGGAGGAAAATTTTCCCCAACTCGGGCCTGTGGACTTCGGAGAGAAAATTCACCCGGAGGAGAAAAGTGGACCGACGGAGCGGGGAAGAAAACTTTTCCTAGATGCGGGCCGACGGAGCGGGGAAGGCATTTAGCACTTTTTCCCTTTTGGGACAAAGTGAATTTTACACCCGCACCTCCGCCGATGCCTAGGGAGCCACGTGGAAAATCCTTATTGGTTATGGTTTAGCGGGGAACATTTTGAAAATTTGACTATTCAAAAGGAAGGGTAAAAATGTCAACCAACCGTTAGTTGCGGTTTGGTAGGCTGGTGGGGATAATTTGAAAATTTTGCCAAAATTTTTCTAAAGCGTTAAGGCTTAAAAAGATCCACTCCTCTGCCGATGCCTCATGAAGCCACGTGGCAGCACTGACTACCTACGGGCCAACTGAGCTGCAGGAAAACTTACAAATTTTTCCAAATTTACTTTTGAAATCACTTAAGGTTAAAATCGATCCAAGCCTCCACCGACACCCAACGAACCCACTTGTTGATCAATGATTTGCTGCGAGGCGGCGAGGCTGTAGAGGAAAAATTGCCAAATTAACTTTTTGGAATAGATCATTTTTAGAAAAAATGAAGTCTTGCGGATTAGCAGAGAGCGGTAGGAAACTTCATGAATTTTAAATTTTTGGCAAAAATCCAAAAAAAGGAAAGTTTTATCCACAGGTCCACCCAAGAATATTTTATTCATTTAAAATTCGATAGTTAGATTATTTTGTGCCGAAATTAAGTAAAAACTTAAAAATGCCATAACTTTTGATTAGAAACTTGTTTTTTTGCAAACAAGGACTTTATGGAAAGCTCTCTACATCCTCATTTCATAGCAGCCTTAGTTATTTTACTTTGATAAATTATAAAGTGTCAATTTTGAGAAAACTTCTTTCTGTCACTTAGAAAGTGAACTAGTATTTTTAACTTATCAATTTTGTTCAAATTTGTCGTTAATTCTTTTTCCACTTTCCAAACAAGCATGGAGGATTTTACTTGGAATATTTTAGGATAGATTGTAAGGTTAATTTTTCTTGATTGATTTGCATTTGAAATTTATCAATTTTATACAACAAGAAGTCTGTAATTTTGCCTTTGCCCAATTTGATTCAAAAGGTTCTATAAAATTTTCATAAGTATTTTGGTATGTTTGGGGTCATTTTGACCTTACAAATAAATTTTGATATTTCATTTTGTCTTTTTGATGTTGCAGGGTCATTCTTTTCAATTTCCGATTAATAATTGCTAGTATGAAAGTTATCTAACAGAGCTCAAATTCGAATAGATTTATTTTCATTTTCCAACTTTAAACTATGATATCACTCCAACCAAATCTAACATACTAAGTTAACTCAAGCAAAGTATTCAAATGCCAAATTACAATTTTGATTTCTAAAACATTTATTAAAAAAACCAAAGTATTATGACATTTCTCCATACGTATTCACTTTTTCATCCTTCCAACAGAATTTCAAAATACATTCAACAATCATATTTCAATACCCAATAATGCCATTTGAGTAAAGTAATATAATCCTTTATTGATTCAAAGAGATACCTTTACAATTTCTTCTTTCATTCCTCAATTACAATATACAAAATATGATTTCTTTCACATTCTTTCAAAAGTAGAAAACAAAGTATATCTCTTTCACAATTCAATTTACAACTTTCATAGCCCATACAGACCATCTTTCCATCACAAATAATATACAAGATCATCCACTTCAAGTGGGAAAAGGTTACATTAAGAAATGATCTCAGCAAGGACTATCAAACTGTCTTCTTTCTCAGTTCTAGAATAGCAGTATGAATTTCCATCATTCTCCAATTTGGTCACAACAAAACAGGGGAAAGGCAATGCTCTCCACCCAACCAAGACATCCAATGAAAAGGAGAATCCATCCTTCTTCATTGGCCCCCGAGCCCCAACCACATTGCAATAAGAAATGTTTTTTTTCAACTCATGGAAACAATAGGCTTCCACAACACAAAGACAAATTTCTCATTCAAAACATAGTCCAAAACAAAACTGTAGTTTTCCACCACAGAACAAAACAACAAACAACACTCAGGATTCATCATGCAAGCCAAAGGAGCAAGAAACTATGGGGGATGCTGCTTATGCCTCCTAAAGGGGAAATGGGTATCACCACCTGAGAACAAACTACCAAAATATATATCATTTCAAATCCCTGACATGCCCTTATGCCTCCCCAAGTACCCCTTATTCCTCACATTTCCTTATGCCTCCCCAACCTCTTATGGCACCCCATAACGAGTAAAGAAATGCAAGCTATTTATTTGTAAGGTGGAACCCAAATCCTAACTCCCTTAACACTTATACCTCCCCAAAAACTTATGCCTCCCACAAAATGCCCCATAGTCTTCTTCTACACCATCCCTAGGCCATCTACCCAACCATCCAACAAATAAAACAACACATTCAAACATTCAACCATTCACATATGCATACAAATAAAAGGAGAGTATTTCCAAGAGCTAAGCTCTTACCTCTCCATGATGGAGTTTGTTCTAAGTTCAAAACAACAAGCTCTCCAATGCAACACAAACAAAGAGATCAACAATCAACAAGTATGCAACAATCTCCAAATTTCTCCCAATTTGCAAGAGCTCCAAAAACCCAAAGCAAGTCACCAAAAATGAAGTGATAAAAGTGAAGAAAAAAAAACCCAAAAAAAGACAAGGAATTTGAATATATAGAAGAGGAAATAGAAGAGGATGAGGTGGATCCATGTGGTATGCCACATCACACATCCTCAACTCCAACTCATAAGTTAACTTCAATCTCTAAGGCACAATAAATAAGCAGGTGAATAAATGACAGTTTTACTTACACACTCAAATCAAACCCACACCTCATAAGGAATGAAATTGAAAGCATGTAAGAAAGTGCAATAAAAGCATACAACTTGACTTACAAAAATGCATAATGAAGGCTATATTTAAACTCTCCAACCATAGGTAAGGTTGGCATGCAAATTTAAGAGGTATGGGACAAGTTTAACTTGTCCCATAAGCTTCCAAAATCAGCCTCCAAGGACAAATTCAAATTTCAAAAGGAGGTGGAGTGTTTCATACTCCAAAATTAATTTACACATCTCTTACACATCACTTACACATTTCTTACAACACTTTAATTTTAGGCCAACAACTCTAATAATTACTTTCTTATGTCCCAATTTGATTAATTAATTTTAACAACATGTTTACTCACATTAATTTACCACAATTAATAAATAATGAAAGGGGTAAACACATCACTTAATAAACACATACAAACATCAATAAAAAGGAACCAAATAAATAAATACACATAACCCTTGGTCACATTTAAAGGTGATCCCCCAATTGGAATCCCTAACAATCAAACACAAACACACGAATAATACAATTTGTCATGGTGACCTTTAATTCATCTAGAATTCCAATGTGGTTGGTCTCCAATCCCCGATGTTTGTTGTGATTCTTTTAACCTGCACAATACAAATACCCCTTTGGCCTCGTGGCCATATCAGAACATCCAAATGAATAAAATATAATTTCAAAATCATGTTCATATATATATGAATCACAACAACATCTAGACAATCAACAATATCACTTACAATTTCATCAGCAACTATATAATCATCAATTTTAAATTCAATTTTCTTAGTCTACTCAATATATCCAAATATCACATGTCCTAAAAACATCCATAAATATATATATAACCATGTCCAATAACATGTCAACATCTATATAAAATGTCTCTAACAATCATCATGCATCATATATGAATCAAAGTCAACAATAATCCATGATCTGACATCTAACACCATACTAAATCAAAACTATAATAATGTCCATAATATAGTCAGCAATATCATGATCAATATCAAAAGTGTCAAAGGGAAGTGGGCACTACATCCCCCTCCCCTTAGACTCGACTTCCTCTTGGAAGTCACTGGAAAGAGAGATAGGAACAAATGCAATAGAAAAAGGATCACTCCATTATGGGATTGCTTGCTTCAAACAAGTGTGGGTCTATAGAACCTAAGTTTGGTCTAATGCAATTTAGCAAGAAGAAGGGAGATTGCAAGGGATCAGTTATAAAGTTCTACATGCAAGGCTACAAACACTTAAATCTAGAGAGTAAATTTACGCTATACCACGCATTACAATATAACATAAAGAGTTCAAAAGATTCTTAAGAGTAACCACTAAGTAGAGGAATAATAAGGAAAATTCCATGAGTTTGAGAATGAACACATAGTTTCCCAATTAATAAAGCATACTACAAAAATAAAAGTTAAGGTTTCTACTAAGTTTAAGCCATGATTTCAAGGTTCGTTGTCTAGACAAGGCTAGCAAAAATCAACTATGACCAAATTTTCATGAGGAACAAGTCTACTCAAGGTCTAAAAATTTGAGGATCACATAGGATGAGGTTAATCAACAAGGACACCTAAATCAACAAAAAATTTAAAATCAAGGAACTATTTAAGGAAAGAACTTATATAACTCGAGAGGGTATAAATAAATTTTCATGGTAATACAAGCGAAGTCAAGACCTCAAATTTTCTTATAGTCTGATTTTTACAAAAAAATTTAAGAATCAAACACACCATACCAACCAAATCTAAATAATTCAACCGTTTAGCAAAAGAACACAAACACACACACACACACACACACACACACACACACACACACACACACACACATCCTAACAACTAACATATCAGTAAAAGTACCATACATTATAACACAATGGGATTTATTTATCTTATTTCCTAATCAAGATGAGAATAACCATATTGAGAGCACAAGAAACACCAAGGACCACTCAAGGTCACTAGGGAGAAGAACAAGTAACATGGGGTCCAACTACAATCCAAGGGTGCATCGTATCAAAAATGAATAACATCATCTTGCACTTTCCATCATAATGGAAAAGGGGCAACAATAACAAGGTGACCCAAGAAAATATGAAGAAAAGAATACTTCCCAAATTTATTTTATATCCTTAACATATGTTGGCTTAAAATTACAATAACTTAGGTCTCTAAGGACAAGACAACATGCAAGGAGGTATCTTCTTAAATAAAAAATGAGTATCAATCCAAAAGGACCACAACTCACACTCTTTGAGCTATGGGACGATAAGGGTATGATGACCCAAAACACACACAAGAAAGGCATATACATCTATGAATAAGAAAGTACTAAGAAACTATAACCCATTTCTATCCACCACGTGTTTCACAATTTTAGGTAGCGATGTTTGGTACCCAAATTTAACCTCCTTCAAAGACCGAGCAACATCATGGATTAGATAGGACACTCAGAGGTAGATAGACAATCATGTATGTCATTTTGTATCCAGGGAAAAAACTCTATCGACTTGTGGGCACTCAGGATTTTAAGAGAGTGGGTAGCACATTAAAAGGATGTGATCTGATCCTAACTATTTTAGGTTGTGCCTTTCAACCAAGGTAAGAGAACCTATTTTGTAACCTTTTTTATATGAAAGGAGATACATGTACCTTTATTTTTCATGAATTTTATAGAGAATACCTTGGGGAAAATATGATCAATACACCAGATCTGACTCTCACGAGTTGTCACTTCTAGATCATGGAGATACTTTCAAAAAAAGGCAAAGGTTACTAAAGACATTTGAGACCTTGATTACATCTGCATGTTTTAGTAACAAAGATTATGCATTTGTGTACACACATGACAAACATGGGTAGTATGGGTAGGATTGGTTGTTGTTAAATGAATTTTTGGTGGGAGGTGGGGTAGGGTGAAACTAGATTCACCAGATCCTTGAGGAACCTTACAAAATGGAAAGTTAGACCAACAAAATGCCATAGAATAGATAAAATGTTTCTTTAACTAGAATATGTGCTTCAATGGAGGCCTAGATTAGCACTCTTTCACATAATCTCTGAGATTCTATCATGAAGGCTCGAGTTAGAAAATCCAAAAAGCATCAAGATCTAAGCCAAATCACACCTAAGGTACACCCAAAGGCTTACAGACAATCTCTGTCAACATATGAGAGAAAAGTGATTTTAAATCATTTATTCCAATCCCAAATGAAAGCTCTTTTGAGAAATGGAATTGCAGATGCCACTAAACTATCACAAGGATTTAGGCCTGTGTGATTGAATCATATTTTAATACAATATTACAATGAAAACAATAAAAACTACTTGCATACACTCAGAAGTAAAATCAACAAATTTTTCTCAAGACAACACAGAAATAACTCAAATTTGATTAAATTTATCAGTAGGGGAAAGTTTCTAGAATAGTCTCAGAGCTTGTCAATGGCTGTACACTTGTAACCACCTTGACATGATCATATTTTAATACAAAAGATATATACAAGCTTCTGAATGGTTTCTTAAAAGGGATGGAATCTATGAAGCATTCTATTAGAAAAATATGTCCAGACCCCTCACACTCCAACCATTTTCATGAAAAATTAATGCCATTTATAACATTTACAATGGAGCCTCTTCTCCATAAAATACAAAAAAGCATTTAATCCACCGGTGTTTGCCATGATTCTTTTGTGATTCTTGGAATCAAATATAAAAGAAGTATCTAGGTGCTTGAGGGGGAAAATTTCATCGAATTCCTCCCACATTCATCTCCTTGCTCTCGTAGATCACTCTTCCTTCAATTTACCAACCACTTCCACCCATAATCTATCAAATCTGTCCCCTTGTGTTATCAAGAGAAGAAAAATGGAAAATCAGATTGGGCACAAAATTCAAACCATTTTAATGGCGAAAGATGTCCTCCAGATCTTCCCACCAAACTTTAGATATCAATATTAACTTCCTTCTCTACTTGGAATGTATAAAATACCAAGAAATCATGGAGACTCACACTCCTAGATGTGTTTCAAAGAAATGGGGGAAAATCATATTTAGAGTCACATCTACCATTGATATTTACTTTGAATTTGGGCTGTCCACGTGGTAGATTTAGGCTTTAGAACAAACACGTGGGCTTCCCTTGACTTTTTACAACTTTTTGAAAAAATGGAAAAAATCCATTTTTCCCCGCACCTCGCCTCTCAGAAACGATCATGACATGTGTCTAAATGTGATTGGAGTGGGGCTGCGGTGATATTCTACCATTTTACTCTCTTTTTGGAAAAGGGAAAAAATTTCAAATTTTCCCCATAGCTATGCCCTCGGGAAATGAGCCTAACATGTGTCCAAATGTGATTGATGTAGGGTCATACTTCCTTTTTGCTTTTGACTCTTTTTTCTCAAAAGGAAATTTTTCCAAATTTCCCCCAAGAGCTTGTACCTCTGTCATTGACCAGGGAAGAACATTGACTATTTCCCTCATCGGGCTTGCGGGCCAGTTTGAAATTTTAGTCCTTAAGGGGAAAAAAATAAAAGTTCCCTTCAATGGCCCACCTCCTGCCTCTTTGACTTTTGAAACTCCCACATCTCACTATGGTGCAGCCTAAGGTAGTCCCAAAATTTTGATACCTTGAACAAGCGTGGGCTTGCCTCATGTGTTGTTCTAAAAGGTATGTCTAAATTCTTAAAGCTCATTGAAAGGTGCCACATGTCATGCTATGAGGTAGTCTCCTTTTGGTTGTTGAAAATTTTAAGTAAAATGTGAAGCAAGTAGAGGTGTAGTGCCCACTTCCCTTCGACCTCATTTTGTTTTGTTGTTTTCGAGACTGATTACTTCGCTATGGATTTATTATGGCTTCTTGATTTAACATGCTAGTAGATATTATAGACATTGAATTGTTATTGATTTAATATTTATATGATGCATATGGTTTACTGGTGGACATTTGATGATGATATTTGTATGCTTTTGATAGGGTTATTTATCTTAATTATGACATGTGGTATATTTAATCATATTGAGTAGAACTTGATAATTGGACTAATGTGATGATTTTTTGATATAAATGATATGTGGAATAGAAATGTGCTAGGAAGTGTTAGTGATATCGTACTTGCATAGATGATAGTAAATCATGTGTCGTTTATTTTAGATTATATTGTATATTTGGCATGAATGTTTTAATGCGGCCAACAGGCCGAAGGAGGTATTCTCTATTCTGTAGGTATATGATATTCACAACAATATTGGGGAGTGGAGACCAACCACATCAGAATTTGAGAATAATCCAACTAAGGTCACCATGGCAACAAGTAATTGTGTGTGTGTTGAAATTATCTGGTAAAGGGAAAATTGTGACCTAGGGATCATGTGTTGTTTTGTTTTAATTTTTCCCTTTTATTATGTTAGTATGTGTTGCTCTTAGTAAGTGAAATTTTACTTGTGTTATTATTCATATTCCTTGGATTGGAGTTTACCCCTTTGTTAGCCATGGGTTGTAGTGGGTTAATTAAGTTAATTTGAAATTGTCCTAAACTAATTAAAAGATGTGACCTAAGAGAGTTCATTTATTAGGATTTGATTTACTTGGGATTTTGTGTGGATTGATGTGTGTTTGAGTTTGAGTGTAGCACACTCTACCCCACATGGGAAACTCGAATTTGGCCTTGGAGGCCAAATTTCAAAGCTTGTGGGACAAGTCAAACTTGTCCCACACCTCTTAAAACCCCATGCCAACCCTACCTATGGGTTGGAAGGCCAAATTTAGGGTCTTTTAGGTGTTTTGGGGGGATAAAAGGGTAAAAATATTAATTTCACTTCCTTTCAAAATTTAATTTTGTCCTTTGAGGGAGTGGGCTTAGATTGAGTGTGTAAGGTGCTTGCCTTCTTTCAACCACTTATTAATGGTGCATTGGAATTTGATGTTGACCAAATGATGTGGAGTGGAGGAAAAAGGAGGTGGCATCCTACTTGGAGCCACATCATCCCTCCCTCTCTTTTCTCTATTTATTTGACCCTCTTGTTTGTTTTGGGGGTTGGAAGTTTTCATTTTGAGTCTTGCGTATTTTGGAGATGAGAGGAATTGGGAGGAGTTTGTGGATTTTTGGAGCTTGTTGATACTTATGAGAATTTTGTGAGAGCTTGTGGATGCTTGCTTAATCTTTGGAGGGATTTGAGACTTCATACTTGGAGCAAGCTCTACCATGGAAAGGTAGGAGCTTCACCTTTGTTGTATTATGTTTTCTTCTTTTTGTTATATGAATGAGTACATATGTTGTGTTGAATTTTGTTGTTGCAATGCTTGTTGGGAATGGGTAGAATGCCTAAGTTGGGAGTGGGAGGAGACTATGGGGAGTTTAAATTGAGGGAGGCATAAGAGATCATGTTCTTGAGGAGGGATTTTGGGTTGGGTGCCCACCTTGTAAGAGAAATGCTTGCATTTTCTTCTTGTTTTACTTTGAGGGAGCCATAAGAGTTGAGGGAGGCATAAGAGTGAATGGAGGGATAAGGGGTACTTGAGGGAGGCATAAGAGTTGTTAGGGGTATTGTGTTTTGCATTGGAGGATTTTAGGTGGCACCCATTCCCATTGGGAGGCATAAGTGGCCTCCCCATAGGTCTTACTCTTGTGGCTTTCTTGATAAGCCTTGTAACTTGTTGTTGTGATTGTTTCCCTCTTGTTGAGTTGTTGATTTTGTTTTGAAGGATTATGGAATGTATGTGAAATTTTATGTCAAGTTATGTGGAAGCTAGTAGTTGCCATGAGTTGGAATTTTTCTCCCATTGTGATGTGGTTGGGGCTCGGGGGCCAATGGAGAGGATGGCTTCTCTTCTCCATTGGGTATCTTGGTTGGGAGGAGAGCATTGCCTCTCCCCTTATTTTGTTGTGAATCAAGAAAACTATGGAGGAGCCACCTTGTTGATATTTGGAGCATTGGAACCTTGTTGATGACAATGTGAAACCACCATGTATTTTTCCCACCTTGAGTGGAGGAAAAATGTAATATTGCCTTGTATTTTAGCTTCCATTATTGTAAAATGATCCCACATTAAGTGGAAAATGTTGTAACAAGTTTTTGAAGGAAAGTTGTATTGAAATGTTAGTAATTCTTATTCTAAAACTTATTGGAAATATTGTTGAACTCTTTTGTGGAATATTTGGAAATTTACACAAAAATATATATATTAGAATCCGTTTTGTTGCTTTAAAAAAAAATGTATTGAAAAGTGAGAATATTAGTGCATTACCTCTTGTTGTATTGTTGATGGAAGGAATTAAGTTTTAACTAGGTTCCAATATGCCAATAAAGTAAATTATACCCTAACTCTATCATGTTCTTCTTCATTTAAGAATTTCTTGTAAATCCATTGCAAATTGTAAAAGGAAATGAAATCAAATTTTTTTGAAAACCCATGCTATGTTTATTGAATTGTGTAGAAGGAAATTCTAATGCAAAGTTCTAAGCTTAATAAGTTCATTACCACATTTCATTAATAAGGGAACTAATATTTTAAATATTATCCATGTTTAAGTAATATGAAAACTAACGGATTTACTATTATAGGATTTCACTAATAACAACATACTATTAATATTCCCTTCATATTAATAAAGTATATTATCATAAGCCATAGTCAATAAATAATATCAATGAAACCTATAAATAAATCTACGCATGAACTATCCCTTTTCTTTTGCAAAACAAATTGGGCTTCATGAATATTCTGATATGAAACAGATCCACCTCTGTGAGATTCTCCCCACGGGCTACACCGAACTATGAGTATGATCTCAGTAGAAAATCATTGGAATGTATTGTTTCAAGTCACCTCTTAACACTCTCACTGTCCTTTAATCGATTTTGATTGAAGTATCTTGGAGGTGAATTCTGAATCCAAGGATGTATTTGATACTGAACCACTAAAAACATGGTTAAGCAGCTTGTCTGTTGGAAGCGCCACCAGACTCCTCCTACCCGCATCCTGCCTACTTCCTGACCATCCTCCTGTGTAGGCGTGATCATGGACCCCCCCGACCTGTCCCGAATTTGAAATTACATCCGATGCTGAACAGATAACAACATTGTTGGATAGCCCGCTTGTTCTAAGCACTCTGCAAGGTCTACTTTACTGTTGCAGGTCAGGGCCGATTAGAAACGGATCATACTCCTGCCATAATCACCTGTAACTTGTTTATAATCCACCTTCCATTCCACGCGGCCCGGGGCAGAACAAACAGGTAGACAGACCAAAGAGGAGGCTTAAGATTTGCAAATCTAAATTATTAAATGAAAGATGTGACTGGAGCTGTTCGGCACGCAAAGGGGGAGGGAATTTTAATGTTTTTTGGCAGGTGTTGGTTGAGCCAACCACCCCCAACCAGGATTTCCAACCTAAATGTTTTAATGTGTCTCCACGTAACATTAAAGTAGTTGTTGGGTCAGAGTGAACCGCATAATGAGAACAATCCAAAGTTCAAATCTACTAAATCAAATAAGTGCGAGTTGTTTGATAGTGCTTGAGTTGTGTCATTTTGGGAATAATCATAGAAAAGTAATATCAAGAGTCAACACACCATTAACCAATGTCCATTTGCATGTAGCACCTAGCTAGCTCTTTACTATAATATTGCACGCACATTACATAACAATTTCTGTGTACAAAACCCCTAATATTGGATAAGTCAATGTGTACAAACACTTAATTTTGGTGGCGGAGTAGCTAATTTTTTTATGTGTTTCACGTAGTGACTTGGGCCACGTGGAAAATCTTTTGTATGGCCGCTTACTTTTTAAACGTGTCCTTGGCGACGTGGATGAGGCATGATGTTGGTCTCACTATGACTCCATTTTTCAACGGGCTCGACATAAGTGAGATTATGCCTGGCGATCATACTTGCTCATGGCGGAAAGTGTTACCTACGCACACCATGGTATGACTTTGTTTGTATCCCTTTATGTTCTTCACAACTTAAACGTTTCTGTATGGGCGCTATGATCCAATATAGATATTTAATATGATACCTTTAAAATAAGAACCCAACCATCTATTTAACCTTGTTTTCCCTTGGAGCTCGTCATTGGTTATGAGATCCATCTATGTATTTATATTAAAATTTTCCTGTTGTAGTTATAGTTGAGTCGGTTGTCGTTGACTTGCCAAGTTGCACATTGGCTTAACCTTGAACCTTGGAAAATATAATCATGGGCATTTGAAGTGTGGTGATGGCATATTTTTTTGAATAGCTCGCTTGGAGTGGATCGGCCAGTATATAACTTTGATGGGTGATATATATATATAAACTAAACTCTCGGAGCCATGTGAAAACAACTCGAAACATGGTTTCGTTTAAATTACAAAGTGAATTATGATTAAGTTAATAAAATGCCTTTTGGGTTATAAACATGTAAACCTAGTGGTATATATATATATGTATACCTCATTTTGAGATTTTTAAATATACATATAGTAATTATGTAATCAAACTAAAGATTAAATATAATACCTCAAATGTAAAATATAAAACTTTTGATGTCCGTCAAGGGCAGGTACAAATACTTTATCAAAAAAAATTGTCACATTTTCGGGTTGTATGTTTGTGTTAGCAAGTTCTTCGTCGTAGTCGTCGTTGTTTTCGCGGCGTTACAAGAGGCCTCCACGTGTCTCCATGGCATAACTCCAAGATGGTGTCGAAAGTGGAGACTCGAATGAGCACTTTCGCCAAGTGTCCTATTCGCCAAATTTCTCTAACTGCATAAAAATTTGTCTAAGTCTGGGCCAAGTAGCGGAAGCCTCCACATGTCCTCCCAACGCTACTCCAAGGAAAAACCTAAAAGAAAATCTTCAAATGAGCACCATGCCTCCACGTGGACACATTTTGAGTTGAGGATTTTCATGAATTTTTTCCAAGTACCTAGCTGAGTCACATCCATCCAAAAGTTTCCACATCCCCTGTAAATACAAGGATGTAATTTTGACTAGGAGAAATGCCCGTTAAACCATAAAAAATAGAAAACTGACTATCTGAGCCTGGGAATGAAATTTTCTTCAAGGATAGAAAGTTTAGAAATGTTACAGTGCTCAAATAGGTTCTTCAATGATACATCTGTTCATTTTCTTTAAGTACTTGAAGCAGAAACGATAAATCCCGATTTGTGGAGAATAGAAAACATGGGGAACCTTAGTTTTTGTATGAACAGAGAAGAGCAGACCTATATTACGAGACTCTTTCTAGAGGAACAAAGAAAAATGAGTAAACCATGGACCCATACATGATATTTGACCCAGGAGCTAACTAAAAATAGCAACAAAGACTGACCAAGCTCAACATAGGAAGGAAAAAAATGAAAGAGGCCATAATTAAATAAGTTTTCAAAGGAAAATTGGGGCAGGATAATTTTGAGAATCAACATAGGCTCCAAATCGGGATGGGAACTCCCTACAAGTGATATAAGAACAAAAGTAGACCAAGTGCCAAAATATACATTGGGCAATGAAGTCATCTTGCTGAGAAGAGAAACAAAGCCATCTTCAAAAATAGATAGAGAAACTTGCAAAAATAGGTCACCAAGGACCAGAATAAGAAAAAACATAAAAGGACAGAAACAAACGACAAACTATACACTGTACACAAATTTTATGCCTTGATTCAAGGGAATCAATCCAAGAAATTCTTCAAATTCTTGCCATTGATAGGAAACTCGAGTAGTTCACCATCTAAGTCCTTGAGGAAGAAGGTATGCTCCCCAATTATGATGTCAATAGAGTAAGGGCCCATCCATAATGAGTCAAAATTTCCATGCTTTCCCTTATCCTCATGTCTACTATCCCATAGTAGCACAAGATCTCCAACATTGAAGGCTCTGGGAGTGACCTTCTTGTCAAATAACTTCTTAAGTTTCTCTCTGAACTTTATGTGCATCTGGTGGGATTCCCTCCTCTCTTCGTTAAGCTCAACATTCGATTAATGTGGGCATAATAAGGGCCTACCTTATGATCCTATAGTTGTTGCATAAATTGATATGAAGAAATTACATATGCAGAGGCAGTAGGGACTGAGTCCCATATACCAACTCAAATGGACTCTTTCCAGTGACCCTCTTGACAAAGTGATCCTATCTACCCAGACAACAAACTTCAACTATTCACCCCACCTTCTCTTGTTCTGCTCCAATGTTCTTCTAATGATCTTCAACAAATTTTTATTACTAGACTCAGCTTGTCCATTTCCTTGAGGATTGTAATTGGAGGCATATGTCAAGTTGATCCCATACTCTTTACACATTACCACCAAAGGTTTATCTCTGAAGCTCATGGCATTGTCAGCTATAATCTCGACTGGTACCCCAAACATGCAGATGATGTTGTTTAGCACAAAATCCATGACAACTTGGTGTGTTTCCTTCTTAGTGGGGATTTCCTCCACCCATTTAGTGAAACAATCAGTTGCTTCAAGAATCCATTTGTGGCCAACACTTGAAGGGTGTTGGTGCTTAGAATTGTTTCGCCCCATTTGTGCCCTTGAACATTTATTGATTCACAGCCTTTATCTTTTATCTTTCCCATATTGTGTTTGGCCAGTCTTTTTGCCATTTTAATCTTCTCCTAGGTCAAAGATTATGTGTGGGTTCATATTTGTCTCATGGTTCTTTTGTTCCTCTCAAAAATATTTGTATTTTGAGTCTCCTATGCTATGTTCCTTCGAGATCTTGTGCTTTCTTATTTCCTCCATTTTCCATAGATAAGATTTGTTGTCCCTGCCATTTTTATCCTAAATACTCAAATAAAAATGAGTTTATGTGTCCATAAGGGTCATGTTTTAGCCTTGCAATAGTCTAAATTATCTGTCTTTGAAGAAAACCTCATATCCTGGATTGAATGGATGTTTCTCTATGTTTTAATGTTTAACGGGTGTTTCTCCTGGTCAAATTTACATCATTCAGTTGACAGGTAAATTTTGCACCTCTTGGTTGGATGGGTATCACCTTAATACTTCAGAAATTCTATAAAAATCCTCAACTTTAAAATGTGTCCACGTGGAAGAACGACGCTTATTTGAGAATCCAATTTTTGGTTTGGCTTTGAAGTAGCACCGGGGAGGACACATGGAGGCTTCCACTGGGTTTCCATACTTAGAAAAATTTGAAAAGGTTTCCAAGAAGTCCAAGACACATGGAGGAATGATGCTCATTTGAAGATCTGATTTTGGGATTTTCCTTAGAGTAGACACCGGGAAGACACGTGGAGGCTTCTGCTACTTTCCCATACTTAGACAAATTTTTATGCGGTCAAGGAAATTTGGTAGAGCGGGACATGTGGCAAGCTCGCACTCATTTAAGGTCTCCACTTTGGACACCATCTTGAAGTTGTGCCATGCAGAAACTGTGCATGTTTGAGGACCGGCCCTTAAGTTTCATTCTAAAGAAGCGCCAGGCTGACACATGGATGCCTCCACTCACTTTGCATTTTAATTAGAATTTTCAACGGCCAAAAGGAGACTACCTCGAGCTTGACAAGTGGCACCTTCCACTGAGCTTCAAGCCTTCAAACAAATTTTTCGGAGCAGGACACGTGGCAAGCCCGCGCTCATTCAAGGTATCAAATTTTTGGGACCACCTCAAGGTGCGCCGTGGTGACACATGGAAATTTGAAAAGTCATAGGGGGTGGGGAGGTGGACCATCTAGAGGAAATTTAAACTTTTCACCTCTTTGCTTCATAAAGGTTAAAATAGTGAAAATGGCCCGCGATCCCGATGGGAAATAGTCAATGTTTTTCCCTAGTCAATGGTGGAGGTGTAGACCCATAAAGGAAAATTGGAAAATTTTCCTTTTGATAAAATAGAGTTAAAAATAAAAGCGGAAGCGTAGTTCTGCTAGGACCCATATTGGGACATGTGTCAAAAGTATTTCTTAAGGGTGGAGCTTCGAGGAAAATTTGGAAAATTTTCTTTTTCCAAAAGAAAGTCAAATGGTAGAATTTCTCCATGTTTCTTTTGGGGCCCACCTCAGGACATGTGTCAAGCCCATTTTTCAGAAGTGGAGGTGTGGAGCAAAATGGGAAATTTTTCCATTTTTTCAAAAGGGTCAGAAAAGGTCAAAGGAAGCCCCCGATCCTATTTTTACATCTTCCACATGGATGACCCACATTCAAAATCAAAGATCAATGGTTGTTTACGTTCTAAATCTAATTTTCCCCCCATTTTTCCTAGAAAACTACTGGGCATGTGAGTCTTCATGATTTCTTGCTATTTTGTACATGCTAAAAAGGGGAGCGAGTTAATTTTGATATCTAGAGTTTGGTGGGAGAGATCTGGAGGCGTCTTTTGTCATTAAAAGTAGTTTGACTCTTAGGCTTGATCTGGTTTTCCATTTTTCCTCTCTTGAGCATGCAAGGGACCTGATTTGATTGATATGGAATGGAAGTAGTTGGCGAATGGATGGAGGAATGTTTTTCCCGAGAAAGGAGTTGAATGCGAAAAGAAATCAAAGATATTTTCCCTCGAGTACACAGAGACTTTTACATATCTCGATTCTATGAATCATGAAAGAATCATGGAGAGCCCTGATGCATTTAAATTTTTGTATTTTGGGAGGAAGGGGCTCTATTGAAAATTTTATAAATGACACAAATTTTTCATGCAAATGGTTGGGAGTTTTTGGAAAGATCAGGAATTATTTTCTCCAGCAGAAAAAGCTTAACAGATCCCATCCATTTTTAGAATCCATCTAAAAAAGCCTGTATATCTCTCTTTGTGTCAAATTTGATCATGTCAAGGTGGTTGTAAGTGTACAACCATTGACAAGCTTTGAGATTGTTTTGAAAACTTTCCCTTGCTGATAAATTTGATCAAACTTTGAGTTATTATCTGTCAATCTTGAGTAAAGTGTATTTATTTCATTTTTGAATGTATACGGGTAGTTTTTCTTTTTCTATTGCAATATTGTACCAAAATATAGTCCAATCACACAATTCTCATTACTTGTAATAGTTTAGTGGCATATACAATTTCATTTCTCAGAAGAGCCTTCATCTGGGAGTGGGATAAATGGTTTAAAATCACTTTTCTTTCATTTTGTTGATAGAGATTATTTGTAAGCCTCTGGGTGTACCTCAGGTGTGACTTCATTTAAATATTCATTCTTTATTGGGTTCTCTAACTCGATCCTTCATGATAGAATCCCACAGGTTGTGTGAAATAGTGCTAATTTGGGCCTCCATTGAAGCACATATTCTAGTTGAGGAAACAATTTAACTCTTTGTCACATTTTGTTGATTAAATATTTCCATTTTTCATAAGCTCTCAAGGATCTAGTGATTCAATTCCATCTTGTCTTGCTTGCCACCAAAATTAATTTAACAACTAATCCTACCCATACTACCCCTATTTTTTTCTCGTATACCCACCCAAGACCAAAATCCTTTTACTAAAGTATGTAGAATAGATCAGGGTCTCAAATGTCTTTAGTAACCTTTGCCTTGTTGTGAAGATATCTCCATGATCTAGAAGTGACAACTCGTGAGAGTCAGATCTGGTGTGTTGATCATATTTTCCCCAAGGTCTTCTTTACAAAATTTATGCAAAAGAAAGGTACATGTATCTCCTTTCAAATGACAGAGGTTACACAATAGGTTCTCTTACCTTGGTTGAAAGGCACAACCTAAAATATTTAGGATAAGATCATATCCTTTTGAGGTGCTATCCATCTCTCCACAAATCCAAGTAATAAAGGGATAGTTAGATCTCCTCCCGACTACAAAATGACATATATTTATGATCTATCTACCTCTAAGCTCCTTGTTGAATCTGTGTTGCTGCTTGGCTTGAAAAGGAGAACAAATTTGGGTACCAACAAAGGGTCTAAAATATCACCAATCAAATCCATTCCCCATTGCTTTAATGGAGCTTCGATTGATAAAAATGCAAAGGAAGGGACCTTGAAGCTTTCATTCTTCCAGAGAAGCTTTGGCAACTTTCACATCTTCTAACCAACAAGGTTATATCCTTGAAAATAGTTGGCCACCAATACCCAGCCCTCAGGATCTTATGTGATGTGACTCTTATATTAAAGTTCCCTCCACAAACTCCATGGAGATCAGCAATTATCTTGGGGGATTCTTATTTAGTAATGCACCTTAAGAGGACTCCCTCTGGGTTCTTCCAAGCTAACCCATAATCAGTGATGACATATTTTTGGGAAGCCAACTTAAGGGCTCTCTTCTGGTTCTTACTTAAGTGCTCAAGGCACCTCAGATGTCTGAGATAAAATATTACACCTTTATACCACTCAGAATTCATCAACCTTTCAAATACACCTGCCCTTTCTTCTTCTACCTCATTTACCTCAATAGTTTTCAAGTTTCCCTCAGCCATAAGCTTAGCCAAGCCAAAACCTCTCTCCAAATTTTTGGTTTGGATGTCTAAATCATATTCTTACAATTTGTTCACCTTCTGTACCTTTTTCTTGAGACTTCCATCTCAACAAGATGTCCTTTACCATGGTATGGGGAACATAAGTAACAACCTTTGAACTTAGAATATAAGGCCTAAAACCTTTTTTTTTCTTTTACCAAGGAAAATTCTTACTTTTCCATGATAGTGTACTCTAGTTCAACCCTCTACAAGGCCTTACTGAAAAAAGCAATTAGCCTCTCATCCCCTTCATCATCCTTCTGTAACAAGGCATAATAAATAGTGTTCTCTAAAGAAAAGGAAAACATACGGAAAGGTTTTTTATAATCGGGGCTGCCAAAATAGGGGCATGCTTCAATTCCTCTTTAATCCCGTTGAAATCTTGGATGAAAGTCTCCTCCCATTTGATGACCTGGTCTTTCTTCAACATGGAAGTGATTATAATGGTCAGATTAGCAAAGTTTGATATGAATCTTCTAATGAAGTTTATTTTCCCAAAGAAGAATTGAATTCCTTTATTGGTTCATGGGATTGTGACCTTTTGGTGGCATTTCATTGGATTGAGTGAGATGCCATATTCTCTACATCTTATCGCATCCTCTCCAAGTGTAGCAAGCGGTCACTTCTCTTTCTATAAAACACATTCACATCATCCTGGTAGACAATAATAAACTCATTGATATAACCAGAAAAAGAAACATCCATTTCTCTTTGAAATGTGGCTCCAAAATTCATCAGACCAAAGGGCATCTTGACATAGATGTAGGTCCCCAAGGAGTAGTGAAGGTTGTCTTGATCCTTTTTGATTCTTTTACCAAGACCTGGTTATAACCAAAGAAACCATCTAAAGTAGAGAGAAACTCAGAACCAGTCACCAACTACATCATGTGTTCCATGTTAGGTAAAGAATAATTATCCTTTATTGAAGCTCTGTTTAGATTCCTAAAGTCCACACATAACTTGATATCACCATTTTTAATTCTTACTGGCACTAGGTTTGCAACCCAAGAGGAATACCTTGTGGGATGGATAATCCCACCATCTCTTAGCTTCTTTAGTTTTTCTTGCATTTTGAGGGATAAGAGTGGATTGATGGACCTATTTTTTTTCTAGAACGTCTTTGCATTAGACACCAAGGGGATCTCATATTGAAATAGGTCCTCTCTGTATGCTTTTAGTTCAGAATATGTCCAAGCCATGCAATCTTGATACTTTTTCAACAATTGGATGTATGATTGTTTTTCCTCCTTAATTAGGTTTCTACCTAACCAAATTTTCCTTGGCACCTCCTTTGTGCCAAGATCATGCTCCTCAATATCCCTTGAGGCTACCATGCATCCGCTAATAATACGATCAACATTATCAAAATTGGAGTCAAGAGAAACTAGACCTCTAGGAATGGTATTGGTCTTTAGTTGGATGATACCGTTGCCAAACCAGTTTATTTTCTTTTACATTGTACAAACCATTGGCTCCCAATCAATACTTTGATCAGAAAATTCTCCCTTATTTTGTAGGAATCTTCTAATCTAGATATCATCATCAAAAACCTACCAATGTTTAATATTGTCAGGGACGAAGGTCTTGTCAATACCTCAACCTCATATTCACAATATGGGGACATTGTGTAATTGTCAAACCGAGACCCCAACACTGCAAGCTTGTCTGCCAAGTCATTGAACTTCCTATCATGATGCACTATGTTAAATGAATCAAACATCTCAATGAAGTCCCAAACTACATACTTATATTGTTTCATTCGTTGATTCTTTGTGGCATACAACTTTCTAACTTGTTTCACAATTAATTATGAGTCTCCTTTGACAATGATGTCCTTGACACCATATTTCCAAGAAATTCTTAATCCCAACAATAGTGCCTCATACTCAGCAATGTTTTTGGTGCATTCAAATTTGAGTTTGAAAAAAAAGCAATTTTTTCTTGACCAGAGAAAGTAGAACAATACTAGCACCATTCCCAAACTTGGAGAAAGCTCCATCAAATAGAAGATTCCAGGGAGAGCCCATTTGTTCAAGGCATTTACATTCCTCAATCTTGTGCTCCTTTCCATCAGCAAATCCCACAAAGTTGTCTGCATCAACATTTGTGTACAATACCTCATAGAATAGAATGCATTGTTGGGATCCTCAATAAGATGCAACATTTTCTTTTCCCCATATAACCTGATAAGGCTGCCCTCAATTGGAAGGGTAGTGTAAGACATATGCACTTGGACACTCCCACTAACACTTGTAGCCCATTTTCTTGATAGTAACATGCCCCACTTGGCTGGGCAGTCAACAATGACAACATCAAGTTTTAAGTTTTTTCCTGGGTAAGCTGCAAGTTGCACCACCAAACCCTTCACACACCCCACTACTGGCACTTCCCTAGAGTCCATGGTAGTGCACTTCCCATATGCTACTATCACTTTGATGTTTATCTCATTCATGACTTCCAAAGGCATGACATTACATGATGCCCCTAAGTCAAACATGCAGTTATGCAGAGTCTATCCTTTATGATCAAAGTGGTGAAGAATGGATCCACATTCATTTGAGAGTCCACCAAGGATGTCCCCAAATAGACCTCAGGTGGTTCATCTAGCTCTTCTGATGTTGGTGGTGCTTCTGGTTCTTCAATGACTAGAGGAGTCTCCACAATATTTACATTTCTACCTAGGGCAGTCTTCTCTTCTTTCAACCCCAAGTATTCAAATGCTCTCTTTTTGTGCTCAGGAATCCTAAGCAACTCAACAATTGGGACAGAGACTTTTATTTGACTCAACACTTGGGAAATATCATATGGGACATTTTTGGCAAGGCAATATTGGAAGGAAAGCCAACACACTCATTAGGTGGTACAAGATTTTTGACAACTTGGGCATGAGGAGGGGCATGAGTTTTGTTTGGAACTACAGGGCTTCTGGAAGATGCATCTTTCCTAGGAGCCTCTTTAGGAATGTTTGAAAGTAAGGGAGCTTTAGGCTTGGCTTGAGGCCCTGCCCCTTTGACAACCTTACTTCTTGTGTTATATTCCCTCTCTTGAGCAACAACAACATTCATAAGCAATTGTCTATCTTCCTCAAATGGGATTCCTCTATCATAATTATTTATCATTAAAGCCCTAAAATATTCAAAGTCATTATTGGGAAATTAAAAGTCTTAGACATTATCTACTTCTAAAGTATGAGAGACAGAGGAATAATAGATACCCTATGAATGCAATCCTAAAAATAGTAGCAGTTTTGGAACTTATCACCTCAATTGAAATTGCCCCTTGTTTTAAGCTTGTGGAGCAACCCATCATGTAGACATCATCATCATTGTCATTAGGTTCTTCTTCTTCTTGTTGATCTTATTCAAAAGGAGCATGAGGCATGAAACATTTGTCACACCAATCAATGACATTTGTCTCCTCCACCACAAAGAACTTTGGAAGCCAAAGGATCAGGTACCATTCTATTATCCCTGGATAAGGACTATCTATTTAAAGATCCAATAGGTCCCTTACCTCTATCATTAGATATTTGGTGGTTTGTGAACCTATCTTTTCCTTGTTCTGTGTTGACCTTGTGAGCTCTACCCAATTCCCTTCTCAGCTCAAGCTAGCTTATATGAAATTTCTTTTATATCCCCTGCCAAAGTCTTCACAGATTTTTCCAACTTAGCAACCTTGCTTGTTTGAGGATTTTTTGGGTTGAAAAACTTTACACCTTCCCTTTTGGAGGCTTTCCAATTACCTTGATATTGTTATCTATTTGTAGAGCCATGGTGAAGGACTACCTCAAATTTGTGGGGTTCTTGTTTGTTAAATAATATGCATCCTTTTTATCAAATGAATTAGTATATTTGATCAAACATGACTCATCACAAGGCCTTATTCTGATATGTAATCTCATTAAGGTCTTATTAAACCTTTGTTTTGAAATCATGTACTGACTCATTAGGATTCTTTTTGATGTTTTCAAATTCTGTCAAAAGAAACCTAGGGTCAGTCCTATCACCATACTACAATCTGAATGCATTACTCATCTCAGTCCAAGAATCAATAGAGTTATTTGGAAATGCTTTATACCAGTCCCTAGCATCCTCTTCCAAGGTATGGATAAATATCTTGATATATACATCTTCATGTTCAATCTCAAAATCTTCCATCATATTGATAAAAAGATTTAGATGTTGATCTCCAGTAATAGCATTATTTTCCCTAGAACGTTGGCATTTTGTTCCTTACATATTGAGGCATTGCATTTGGGTAATCAGTTATTCCTACAAAATTTATAGGTCCAAAGTGTGTGACAACAAATGGAGGCCTGGGTTGAGCCATATTGATTCAAGGAGGTGTTCTTGGAGGGGTGACAAACTATATGGGGGCAAAGAGGGTTCTTGGAACACAAGAATATAATTTTCAAAGTGGATATCCCATAAAGGCCTCGTTTCTTGGAAATATCTATCAACCTCGGAAAAAGACATGAGTACATTTTAAAGAAAACCTTTCAAAATAAAATGAAGGCCCCTCTCCGTTGGAGAATTCATTTCCATAAAGAGGCTATATAATTTAGAGTAACTTGAATGGTAGTCTTTAATGCTTGGCCATTCAATTTAATCAATGGAGATCCCTCTTCTTGTGTGCTGGCCTCCAACAACTCTCTAAGATTTTGTTCCTTCTGATTTTTCTTTTCCTAGCTCTATAAACAATGTCCTAGTAGGATCCCTAACAAAGAAAGATCTTATTCCTTCCATCTTTACAAATATTAATAAAAATTATTATTTTGACAGAGTTTAAAGACACTAGTACTCACTAAATATTTGATCAACAGGGATTCACCACCAAGGATTTCCACCTTAGTTGTGAAAATGCACTAAATATGATCTGTCAAATGTTTGTCAATGCTAGGAATTTGAAATGAAAAGATTTTGACCTTTCTTTACCAAGATTTATCAACTAAATTTAGTGCACTGGATGTGAAAATCGGAAGGAAGCTGTACATAGCACTTGGAGCATACAAGAAGTATTTTACGGGGTTTGTAAATGAACTTCAATCACAATGTCCCAAGAATGGTGCCAGTGATGTTGGTGTTTTTGACAACCCAAATAGATATAGGTGGTAGTGAATCAACAAGCTAGTCTTCAACAATGCAAATTAGTTCCCGAGTAATTCAAAAAAGCAGTCCCTAAGAACGGTGCCACCGATGTTTGTACCCAAATTTAACCTCATTTAAAGAATGAGTAGCATCATCAATTAGACAAGACACTCAGAGGTAGATAGACAATCATGTATGTCATTTTGCAGCCGGGAAGCAATCTATCTGACTTGTGGGCACTCAAGCCTTGAAGGGAGTGGGTAGCACATTAAAAAGGATGTGATTTGATCCTAACTATTTTAGGTTGTGCCTTTTAACCAAGGTAAGATTTTGTAACCTCTGTTATATGAAAGGAGATACATGTACCTTTCTTTTGCATGAATTTTATAGAGAAGACCTTGGGGAAAATATGATCAACACACTAGATCTGACTCTCATGAGTTGTCACTTCCAGATCATGGAGATACTTTCACAACAAGGCAAAGGTTACTAAAGACATTTGAGACCCTGATTACATCTGCATGTTTTGGTAACAGAGATTATGCATTTGTGTACACACATGACAAACAGGGGTAGTATGGGTAGGATTGGTTGTTGTTAAATGAATTTTTGTGGGAGGTGGGGTAGGGTGAAACTAGATTCACTAGATCCTTGAGGAACCTTACAAAATGGAAAGTCAAACCAACAAAATGCCACATAATAGCTAAAATGTCTCTTCAACTAGAATATGTGCTTCAATGGAGGCCCAGATTAGCACTCTTTCACACAATCTCTGAGATTCTATCACAAAGGCTCAAGTTAGAAAACCCAACAAAGCATCAAGATCTAAGCCAAATCACACCTAAGGTACACCCAAAGGCTTACAGACAATCTCTGTCAACAGATGAAAGAAAAGTGATTTTAAATCATTTATTCCAATCCCAAATGAAAGATCTTCTAAGAAATGGAATTACAGATGCCACTAAATTGTCACAAGGATTGAGGCCTATGTGATTGAATCAGATTTTAATACAATATTGCAACAGAAACAAGAAAAACTACTTGCATACATTCAGAAGTAAAATCAACACATTTTGCTCAAGACAACACAAAAATAACTTGAATTTGATTAAATCTATCAGCAAGGAAAGTTTCTAGAACAATCTTAGAGCTTGTCAATGGTTGTACACTTGTAACCACCTTGACATGATAAAATTTTAATACAAAAGAGATATACAAGCTTCTTGAATGGTTTCTCAAAAGGGATGAGCTCTATCAAACTTTCTATTAGAAATATTAGTCCAGACTCCTCATAGTCCAACCATTTACATGAAGAATTCGTGTGATTTACAAAATTTACAATGAGCCTCTTCTCCCCAAAAGATAAAACCGCTTAATGCACCAAGATTCATCATGATTCTTCCATGATTTTTGGAATCAAATCAGTAAGAAGTATCTAGGTGTTCGAGGGGGAAGATTTCATCGAATACTTTCGCATTCAACTCCTTGCTCTCGGTATCACTCTTCCTTAGATTTTCCAACAACTTCCACCCCTAATCTATCAAATCTATTGCTTGCGTGCTTGGGAGAAGAAAAATGGAAAATCATATCGGGCACAAAAATCGAGACCATTTTAATGGTGAAAGGTGTCCTCAGATCTTCCCACCAAACATCAGATATCAACATTAACTTCCTTTTCTACTTGGAATGTAGAAAAGACAAAGAAATCATGGAGACTAGCACTCCCAGATGTGTTTAAGAGAAATGGGGGAAAAAATCAGATTTAGACTCACAACTGCCATTGATCTTTATTTTGAATTTGGGTCGTCAACGTGGTAGATTCAAGCTTTAGAACAAGCCGGGGCTTCCCTTGACTTTTTACAACTTTTTGAAAAAATAGAAAAATTTTCCATTTTTCCCCATAGCTCTGCCCTCAGGAAACAAGCTTGACACGTGTTAAAATGTGATTGGAACAACATCACAACCACATTATGTCATTTTACTCTCTTTTTGGCAAAAGGATTATTTTTAAAATTTTCCATGCAGCTCCGCCATTGGGAAACAAGATTGACACGTGTCCAAATGTGATTGGGGTGGGGATGTGCTTCCTTTTTTACTTTTGAGTCTTTTTTCACAAAAGGAATTTTTCCAAATTTCCCTCGAGAGCCCATACCTCCGCCATTGACCGGGAAAAACATTGACTATTTCCCTCATCGGGCTTGTGGGCCATTTTGAAATTTTAATCCTTAAGGGGCAAAAATCCAAGTTGCCTCTGATGGCCCACCTCCTTGCCTCTTTGACTTTTCAAATTGCCACGTGTCACCATGGCGCACCTTGAGGCGGTCCCAAACTTTTGATACCTTGAACAAGCGCAGCAGCCCACCATGTGTCTTGTTCGTAAAAGTATGTCCGAATGCTTGAAGCTCAGTGGAAGGTGCCACGTGTCATGCTCGAGGTAGTATCCTTTTGGTTGTTGAAAAGTCTAAGTAAAATGTGAAGCAAGTAGAGGCCTCCACGTGTCTCCATGGCACAACTCCAAGATGGTGCCCAAAGTAGAGACTCTGAATGAGCACAAGATTGCCATGTGTCCTATTCCACCAAACTACTCCAACTGCATAAAACTTTTTCTAAGTCTAGGCCAAGCAGTGAAAGCCTCCACGTGTCCTCCCGCGCTACTCCAAGGAAAAACCCAAAAGTAGATCTTCAAATGAGCGTTGTGCCTCCACATGGACACATTTTGAGTTGAGGCTTTTCATAAATTTTTCTAAGTACCCAGTTGAGCCGAGTCCAACCAAAAGGTTCCACATCCCCTTTAAATTCAAGGATGTAATTTTGACCTAGAGAAACACCCGTTAAACCGTAAAATATAGAGAAAGCGACCATTTGAGTCCTGGGAATGAAATTTTCTTCAAGGATAGAAAGTTTAGAAATGTTACAAGGATCAAATATGTTCTTCAAGGATACATCCATTCATTTTCTTTAAGTACTTGGGGTAGAAATGATAAGGAAGAAAAATCCTGACCGCGGAGAACAAAAAACAAGGGGGAACCCGAGCTTATTGATGAACAGAGAATAGGAGACCCAAATTACAGACTCTTTCCAGAGGAACAAAGAAACAAGCAGTAAACCATGGACCCATACAAGATATTTGACCCAGGAGCTAACTAAAAATAGCAACAAAGATTGACCAAGCTCAACACGGGGAAGGAGAAAAAGACAGAGGCCATTAATCAATAAGTTTTCAAAGGCAAATTGGGGTGGGATCATTTTGAGCACCAATAGGCAAATGTAACTATAGGTTCAACTAAACATTACACTCAATACACATAAATCTTACTTATTTTATAACTCAACTAATTAAGTCAAAAGTTGTAGTTTCATTTGCTAAGAACATTCCTTTACGAGTTTTCTTAATTAAACTTCCTCCTATTATGACATCACAACTTTGTGTTATAAGGACCACTAAGGGGGCATGATATCTCTCCAGAGAAAAAGTATTTATTTTACTCCTAGGGGAGGTAGATGGACAAAGTTTTCCTTTTCTGTTCTTCTACATGTTTTTTTTCTTCTATTAATCTACCAAGGTTAAAGCAAGAACCATTTTCTCTTTCTATGTTCTAGTTTATTTGTTAAGCTTCAAGGCCAAATCTCCTCAATTATAGTTTTATGATGTTTGGGTGAGTCAACTTTTCAATTAAAAATTTAATGAGAAGGAAGGCTAAACATATCACACTTTTACTTTTATGGGAGAGAGAGGTAAATCAACACATCACATTTTTAATTCTAAGGAAAACAAGGGACATTCAACATAGAAAACACATTATTACTTTTGTAAGAACTAGGAAACAATCAACCAACATGGATCACAACAATATTTCAAGATTTTTTTTCCACTAATTACAAGTATCATAAAACATTCCTAGTGGGTTTCTACAAGTTCTCAAAAGAAGTTACAAGGGAGGCCCATTAAGGAAGCATAATTACTTTTACTGATCTACTAGGGTTTAACAATGTTTGTTGTTTTGGTGAAAACATTTTACTCACCTGATAAGACAAGGAAAGTTTTCAAATCTACACCCATATTACCACAGGATACCACCAACCAAGAAATCAAAATGACAAGGAAATATTTTAACTATAAGAACACCACATACTCGCTAGAAAGTGTCAAATGTAAGAAGACAATTAGCTATCTATTCAACATGGCTTTACGACCAAGAGTTACAGTTTTGCAAGAAGAATCACATTATAAAATACCACCAAGATTAAATTATCAAGGTCTAATTACACTATCATCACCAATGTCATGGTCCAAAAGACTCAAAGCATCCATAAGTGTCTCCACGTAATCCAAAATTAATAGGTCATAGAGTATTATTCATAGTAACTAAAAAAAAGTTAAGGAAAGGGTAGACTTATTTATAGGTCAAGAGGGAAAACAAACACACTTAATTTACACACAATACTCGAATGGGATTAAATCTAACCATAATTACCAAGATGCATACAATCCTCAAGTCACTACTTAATATAATGAAATGAGGAACTCTTGATAAAACTTAGCATGCCATCAAAGAGAAGCCACTACCAGACAAACACTTTTCCACTAACATCAAAGCTAGCCAAAAGCAAAATGATCCCACCATAATTCATCAACCCATAATTAAACACCTCTACTCTGACGAGGTTCAAGATCTTACTTGGATTGTAAGAGAATCACCACCACCACTAACAGGATGCCAACTAGAATGCACAACACAATGAACTCTCTTCCCAACAAGGTCGAGTAATGAAAAGGTCACTCTAAGATCCTAGATACACTCAAGGTTCCATGCATCTAAAACCAAGGCATAACTTTAAGCACCTAAGAGGACATTCAAGACACCTAGGGTGTACCCCCATATGACAAAATGTATGAATACAAGTAGCATAGAACCAACTCATCATCATGTAAGAAGAAATCCACATAACGTTTAGCTAAGTAGCCAAAAACATAACAAGCTCTGAGTCACCAATCAAAATAAAGTATAAGAAATATCGGAAATCAAGGAAAGTGGCTAAGTAGCTACATTGCAAATTATGAAAATTCTCACAAAAATATAAATAACTAGAAGAGCCTTAGAGATTCTCAATCCAATCATAAAATAAGATGTTGGTCCTTGATAAAATGACACAAGTTTACGAATGTAAAATACAAAACGTTAACACCACATTCACTTTGCAGCCCTTCATGGCCACCAATAGGGGTACTCTACCTCGAGGTCAGTTCTAAGGACACATGTGCAGGATTGGGTCATAAATGACACCCAAACTTAATGTCCACTCTCCCATATGGGTAAAAAAATGAAAAACTGACAACCAGACCAACTTTCCTAACTACTGAAGGAAGGAAGCTCTAAACAACTTCTAATTAACTCTTCCGACCCCGAACACAACCACTATTGTCCAACCACAAGATTCACACCATACAATTTATCATTCCAAAAACTCTAATAAGGAAGGGTCTCAACAAAGGGCTTAACACATCATATAATTAAATCAAGATTTAGGACTTATAAAACAACACATTTTCAAAGGGGAACCAAGTTTCCATTACACTAGAAGTTCACAAAAATAAATTTAATTTGACATTCTTAGTTAATCGGGTTCACACAAAATTCCACTGAGAAAGTAAAACAATTTAAACAACTTATTGTTTTATTATTATTTTAATTTTGGTAGTTCAAATGAACAGAGTAATGTAATATTTCTTCATATGCATTTCTTTTTAAATTTTCAAACAATTTTTTTTCTTAGATTCAAAAGTGTGATAGGTTTACAGTTCATGTCTCAAGTTTTATAGTGTGCCAAAGGGTCTAAAATTGGAACCCATGACTCTTATACCAATTGTAACACCGTTAAAATATCCCACGTGAGACCCATGAACAACCTAGGTTTAGTTACAAAATTATAGAATAATTTTTTTAAAGTGTTAAAAACCAAAGTCTCAAGGATAATTAAATTCAACTGATAACTTTTCCCATTATAATAATTTCTAATTCCACATTATAAAGCAACAAGTGTAATAAGTCCACACCTAGCTCAAATATCCTTAGGGATTCATTGAATCACTGATTACATTGAAATTTTAGCTAAATATTCCCTGATTAAAATTTCATGGTTAAGGGACCAAAACAATTAAATACCCAAGGTATTTAATTCCACAAGATCTAAGACAAGAGAAAAGTTTAATTATTGTGGGGGAAAAGAATACATATTTAAAATCACTAGAGTAAATTCTTCCTTACCCACTCCCATAACTTGGTTAAATATTCAATTTGATTTTTCCCATGATTAACGCAATTAAAAATTCCTAAAAACATTCCCATTAGATAGGGAATTTTCTCACCTTTCTAGTGATATAAAGAAGTCCTCCTAACTCCTCATATTTCTCAAGTTATGGACCGGTGGAACTTGGGGTGAAAATTTTCCCAAGAGCGGGCCCCTACGGGCCTGGGGAGGAAAATTTTCCCTAACTTGGGCCTGCGCAGACTTCAGAGAGAAAATTCACCTAGAGGAGAAAATTGGACCAGCGTAGTGGGGAAGAAAAATTTTCCCAGGACGTGTGCCGGTGGAGCGGGAAGGCATTTGGATCTTTTTCCTTTTGGGACAAAGTAAATTTTACACCCGTACCTTTTCGACACCCAGTGAGGCAACATGGTAGCTCCTTATTGGCTATGGGTCAATAGGTCAGCGAGGAACATTTGGAAAATTTGACTATTCAAAAGGAAGTGAAAATGGGTCGAAAGGAACTCGTGTCTCCATTGATGCAAGAAGATACCACGTGTCGGCCCAACCATTAAGCTGCGGTTTGGAGGGCTGGTGGGGATAATTTTGAAATTTTGCCCAAATTTTTTTGAAGCATTAAGGCTTAAAAAGATCCGCTCCTCTGCCGATGCCTCGTGAAGCCACGTGGTAGCACCTGATTACCTGTGGGTCGGTGGGGCTATGGGGAAAACTTACAAATTTTTCCAAATTTATTTTTAAAAGTGCTTAAGGTTAAAATCAATTTGATCCTCTGTCAATGCCCAACGAAGCCACGTGTTTATCAATGATTGGTTGCGGTGGTAGGGCTGCGGAGGAAAAATTACCAAATTAACTTTTTGGACATAGATCATTTTTAGACAAAATGAAGGCTTGTGGATTATCGGAGCGGCGGGAAGCTTCATAGCTTTACACATTTTTGGAAAAAAACAAAAAAAGGAAAGTTTTAGCCCACGGGTCTGCCCAAGAATATTTTATTCATTTAAAATTTGACAGTTAGATTATTTTTAGCCCGAAATACAAGTAAAAACTTGAAGGCCCTAAATTTTAATTGGGAACTTAGTTTTTGGTAAACGAGGACTTTTGGAAATCTCTCGATGTCCTATTTTCATAGAAACCTTAGAAGTTTGATTTTGATAAATTTCAAAGGGTAAATTTTGAGAAAATGTCTTTCTATCACTTAGAAAGTGAACTAGTATTTTTAACTTATCAATTTTGTTCAAATTTGTTGTTAATTATTTTTCCACTTGCCAAAAAGGCATGGAGGATTTTACTTGGAATATTTTAGGATATATTGCAAGGTTAAGTTTGCTTGATTGATTTGCATTCAAAATTTATCAATTTTATATAGCAAGAAGTCTGCAATTTTTCCTTTTCTTCATTTGAAAGGTTCTATAAAATTTTCATAAGTATTTTGGTATGTTTGGGGTCATTTTGACCTTACAAATAAAATTTTATATTTCATTTTTATTTTTGATGTTACAGGGTCATTCTGTTCAATTTCTAATTAATAATTGTCGATGAAAGTTATCTAATGAGCTCAAATTCGAAAAGATTTATTTTCTTTTACCAACTTTAAACTATGAATTCATTCCAACACAATCTAACATACTCAACTGACTCAAGCAAAGTATTCAAATTCCAAATTACAATTTTAATTTCTAAAACATTTATTTTTAAAAAATAGAGTATTATGACATTTCTCCATACGTATTCACTTTTTCATCCTTCCAATAGAATTTAAAAATACATTCAATAATCAGATTTCAATACCCAATAATGCCATTTGAGTAAAGTAATACAATCCTTTATTGATTCAAAGAGATACCTTTACAATTTCTTCTTTCATTCCTCAATTACAATATACAGAATATGATTTCTTTCACATTCTTTCAAAAGCAGAAAAATAGAGTATATCTCTTTCACAATTAAATTTACAACTTTCATAGCCCATACAGACCATCTTTCCATCACAAATAATATACAAGATCATCCACTTCAAGTGGGAAAAGGTTACATTAAGAAATGATCTCAGCAAGGACTCAAACTATCTTCTTTCTAAGTTCCGAATAAGAGTATGAATTTATGTCATTCTCCAATATGGTCACAACAGAATAGGGGAAAGGCAATGCTCTCCACCCCAGTGCAAGACATCCAATGAAAAGTGATAATCCATCCTTCTTCAATGGCCACCGAGCCTCAACCACATTGCAATAAGAATTTTTTTGTTCAACTCATGGAAACAATGGGCTTCAACAACACAAAGATAGATTTCTCTTTCAAAATATAGTCCAAAACAAAATTGTAGTTTGCCACCACAAAACAAAACAACAAACATCACTTAGGCTTCATTATGCAAGCCAAAGGAGTAAGAAACTATGGGGGATCTTTGCTTATGCCTCCGAAAGGGGAAATTGGTATCACTACCTGAGAACAAACCACCAAAATATATATATCATTTCAAATCCCTGACATGTCCTTATGCCTCCCCCAAGTACCCCTTATTCCTCACATTTTGTTATGCCTCCCCAACCTCTTGTGGCACCCCATAACGAGTAAATAAATTCAAGCCATTTCTTTGTAAGTTGAAACCCAAATTCTAACTCCCTGCACACTTATACCTCCCCAAAACACTTATGCCTCCCACAAAATGCCCCATAGTCTTCTTCTACACCATCTCTAGGCCATCTACCCAACCAGCTAGCAAATAAAACAACACATTCAAATATTCAACCATTCACATATGCATACAAATAAAAGGAGAGTATTTCCAAGAGCTAAGCTCCTACCTATCCATGATGAAGTTTATTCCAAGTTCAAAAACAACAAGCTCTCTAATACAACACAAACCAAGAGATCAACAATCAAATAGTATGTGACAATCTCTAAATTTCTCCAAATTTGCAAGAGCTCTAAAAATCCAAAGCAAGTCACCAAAAATGAAGTGATAAAAGTGAATTAGAAAAAGAAGACCCAAAAACAAGCCAAGGAATTCAAATATATAGAAGAGGAAAGGGAAGAGGATGAGGCGGATCCATATGGGATGCCACATCATACATCCTTAGTTCCAACTCATAATTCAACTTCAATCTCCAAGGCATAATAAATAAGCAAGTGAATAAATGACAGTTTTACTTACACACTCAAATCAAACCCACACCTCATAAGGACTAAAATTGAAAGCATGTAAGAAAGTGCAATAAAAGCATACAACTTGACTTACAAAAATGCATAATGAAGGCTAGATTTAAACCCTCCAACCATAGGTAAGGTTGGCATGCAAATTTAAGAGGTATGGGACAAGTTTAACTTGTCCCATAAGCTTCCAAAATCAGCCTCCAAGGACAAATTCGAATTTCAAAAGGAGGTGGAGTGTTTCATACTCCAAAATTAATTTACACATCACTTACACATTTCTTACAACACTTTAATTTTAGGCCAACAACTCTAATAATTACTTTCTTATGTCCCAATTTGATTAATTAATTTTAACAACATGTTTACTCACATTAATTTACCACAATTAATAAATAATGAAAGGGGTAAACACATACAAACATCAATAAAAAGGAACCAAATAAATAAATACACATAACCCTCGGTCACATTTAAAGGTGATCCCCAATGGGAATCCCTAATAATAAAAACACACACACATGAACAATACAAGTTGCCATGGTGACCTTGTTGAATTCATCTAGAATTCTCCGTAGTTGGTCTCCAATCCCCGATGTTTGTTGTGATATTTTTAACCTACACAATGCAAATACCCATTTGGCCTTATAGCCGTATCATAGAATCCAAATGAATATAATATAATTTCAAAACTAGCAATATATATATGAATCACAACAATATCAATTACAATTTCATCAAAGCAACTATATAATCATCAATTTTAAATTCAAATTTCTCATCTACTCAATATATCCAAATATCACATGTCATAACAACATCCATAAATATATATACAACCATGTACAACGACATGTGAACATCTATATAAAATGTATATAACAATCATCATACATCATATATGAATAAGAGTCAACAATAATCTATGATATGACATCTAACACCATACTAAATCAAAACTATAATAATGTCCATAGTATAGTCAACAGTATCATGATCAATATCAAAATTTTCAAAGGGAAATGGGAACTATGGAAGATGTTATTTGAGAGATCAAAAATCATATGTGACCACTACTTGTGAGGTTCACTATGGCATGGAAAAATACTATCATGAGGAAAAGTCATTACGATTTGAATAAGGGGCCGTCACTTGCTTCACGAGATGGTAGAATCGGGAGATGAGGTTTTTATGAAGCAAAATATGATAAGGAGAACGAAGTGGCATGCTTAGAGGTATTTGGGTATCCATTTTTGATGGTGGTAGTTGTGAAGATGATGGAAGGAAGAGTGATGGTGTCACCATGTGAAATTGGAAAAGTGCTTTGCTAGAGTGTGGTCCCATGATTTAGGATGGGTGTGAAAAATGAGTGGACCATTTAAAAATTTAATGCAACATTAATGAGACAAATGTCCTCATGATCGAGGGTCTGCATTGGATGTTCTAGTTAGTCACAACATGGAGGGAGGACATCAATTGGGGTATGACATGGAGGTAAGGTTGGAGGTAGTTCTTTTAGGGAGAGTGGGAGTTGCATCTAATAAGTAGATGGTTGAGTTTCTAGAACACGAGATTGATGGAAGTGCTTGGACTACATTCCACCCTAAGAAAATTTCTTGGTCTGACCATGTTTTGTGGAGTCATAGGCTCATGAATTTTTTCACCATTTCTGAAGTCTAGCTCTCCTTTTTTTTAGTGTCAAGTATATTTTACCTATGTTTAGGTGTAGCTAACTCTGGTTCAATCTTGTAATTTTGGGGGTTTTTATCCTGGTTTAATTTGTGATCTTGTAATGCCCTATTCTACGTTACACCTGTTCATCCTTCGGCGATCGAGTGCTAAGCATGGAACGTCATTGTGCCTTCGTCGATCATTGGTGGACTTCACCTTGGTCACAGGGAATACTCAATCATCTCCCTCTTCATCATGTTTGCTGGTGTCATGTTGTTGTTGTCATTACTGGCCCTTGCAACGCCTGTTACGATTTCCTTGTTAAAGGAAAATCATGTTCTCTTTTACCGTGCTTGTCTGTCGGCCCTTATTAATAGGATTAATAATTATTATTATTATTAGGTTATAAAATAATAATAATAGTATTATTATTTTAGTTGTCGAATAACAATTACTATTATTATTATTTATTTATTTATTGTGTCGATTTCAGGAATATTATTAATTACCTATAAGTTACCTTATTTATTTATTTTATCGTCCGCTCTCGAAGTCGATCCCGATTCACGCATGAGGAGGACCTTGTTCATGGGTGATGCCATTGCTTAGGAAGTGGTGTTCGTTCTTAGCGTTTAACATTTTATTGTGGCCGTCTGGATCTCTTGTGTGCGGTGTATACATACTTTCTTTTTGGTTAGTGTTTTGGTTGTATGGGGGCATCCACCCACCCCAACTAAATTTTGTTACCCTTGCTGGCCACGTACACTTGTTTCCTTTTTGTTGAAAGACCTGGCCTTTAATTATGCGTGGAGGAAGAGCACTTACCACTCATTATTCTTTTAGGCAAGGCGTGTTGGTCCTTCCTTTGGTTTGAATGCCAAGTGGGGGCAGTTGGCCACCAGTCTTTTTCAGTGACCTTTCAACCACTTCAGACCTGTATCTTTTATGACCTGCTCTACTTTCTTTGACTTCCTGATGCCTTTGTCTGCCGCGTCTTGGGGGAAGGAAACCCCTGATTTGGGGAGTCTTTTGATTGGATTTAGACTGGTTTTACTCGAGCATTCTTCCCTGGCCACGTGGGCTCCTCTGGAGACTGGCCGCTACACTTTAATGGAGTTTCCTTGCAAGTCTGCCCTTTTGACACACACTGGGAGGATGTTGGCTAGGTTGTGGAGTCTGGGTGTGCTCCAGCTCCAAGCTAGTGAAGCAGACATGTTGCCTCCATTGTTCTTTGAGTGCTGCGAGGTGTGTTCTTGTCTGGGATCCGCAGCAGCGACCCGCAGGAGATAGCTAGGCGGCAGACAGGTTACAGTTTGGTTGAAGCTTTTTGAGCGCTTCCAACAGGTAGGTTGTCCAACTATGTTGTTTTCTGTGCAGTATCAATGCATCCTCTGATTCGGGATCCTCCTTCAAGACATTTCTATCAAAATCGACTATGTGACAGTGAGAGTGTTACCAGGAGACCTGATGAAAATTATTGCAAGGATTCTCTTTTGAGACTTTACTTGTTTCACGATGTAACTCATGGAAGAGAATCTCATAGGCATGGATCTGTATCATATCAGAATATTCATGAAGCACAATCTGCTTTGCAATTATATGAGCTGCTTCAACGAGTCACTAAGTTGGCAGGCATAAAGGTTTCTGTTGGATTTATCGCACCTTGCAAGCTACAGCTGAAATGTTTGCACCGAGAGTTTGATGTTGTCCTCAAATCTGATGAAGGAAAAGGTTTATTTATCATTACGGTAGATGCCTTTCAGAGCCAGGAGCGTGATGTAATCATTATGTCTTGTGTCCGAGCTTCAAATCATGGGGTTGGCTTTGTAGCTGTTATTCACCGCATGAATGTGGCACTAGCACGAGCTCGCAGAGCACTTTGGGTTAAGGGCAAAGCAGCTGCATTGAAACAATCTAGTGACTGGTCAGCCTTAATTGAGGATACTAAGTCTAGGGACTGTTTTATGGATATGGAGTCTGTACCAAGAGATTTTTTTGGTTTTAAAGCCATCTTCTTTTGCTTATTAAACGTATGCCCTGGTTTTGTTTCTTTTGGTGACCTGCTCACGCCAATTATTGGCTGGCTGCGTGAGGATTTGGTGGAGAATATAGTTGGGTTTGTGGGCAAAAGGAAAAGGGGGTCTATAGCTATAGGAGCAGGTATAGATCATCTTTGCATGTGGCAGCGGTGAAGTTGGTGCCATTAAATTAATAAACCCTTGCAGAAATCCAACTTTCTAACATACCCAACTGAAGTTGAGATGGGAAAAGTGGGTTTATAGATATAGAAACAGGTACAGATATTCTTTGGATATGGTAGTCATGACAATGGTTGTGTGGGTTTCTATGGTGGTTGTGATGCTCTTCATAGCAGAGTGCTTCTATCTTCCCGGAGTTGCTCCCAAGGATTCCAAGAAGGCATGTTTCAATCACTCCTTTCCTATGCCGGGCATGGCCGTTAACGAGTTGAACCTTCAGCGAGGCTAAAGAAGAGAAGTTACGCGAGGTTGTGTTGCCGTTGCTCGAGCCACAGTCAACGTGCTTGTTGGATTAGAAGAATTATAATCAGGCATGTTAACTATACTCTTTGTAGTAGTTTTCTACCTTCTTTCAGTATCTTGAAATGAATTTTCTTTCCTCTTGAATGGTGCCTAGACTAAATGTTTTCGTGGTTGTTTATATCGCTGCCTGATTGTGTTGGTTGTTCCTTTAAATATCGTTCCTAGTTTACTGGTTTTGCTTGGAATGTTCTTTTCCTCTCTTATAGCTTACTCTATTTCATATTTGTCTAAATGGGCTACTGCAATATTGAGTGATGCAGTCTAGTTCGTAGGGAAGGAAACATTATAGAGTTTTTTTGCTTATATGACTCTCTTTTAAAAGAATTCTGTGATGGTATTTTGTAATTGAAGGCTTACTATATGGAAGGTTAAGCCTTCATATCTCTATTTGCTTGAATGAATACGTATTTCCTGTTTAGGGCTCTCCTGTTTTGCTAAAGGTACATTAATAGTGACATTGGGTTCTAAAACTTGTTTAAGCCTGTGGGCATTCCTTACTTTTTGTTTAATTAGAATATGACATTAGGGTTTTGCTTTAGAACTGTACATGGTTGACTTTTGTACCCAGTTCTAGAGGATGAATAACCCGACATCTATTTTGGCCTCTACGTGTTGAGAAAATTACTATACCTACTACCTGGTTCAAACTCTTGTTTGATTAAAGTAAGGGGGAAACATTGTAAGTTTTATTGAATGAAATCTCTACAAATTTTATTAAGGGTCGCAAGCAAGCTATTAATAGCTAGACCGAAACAAAAGTTGTAGTTGAATCCATGGTATTGAACTCGTGAACTTGTTTCTGTTAGATGAATGACTAATTACAATGATAATATAATAGGTGGTTACTATATTCATTTCTTTGATATTTGCTAGACATGTCCTTGATAAGCCCACATGGATCGGGTAAATTTTCCATCTTCTATACCATTGGCAAGGAGCTCATAGAACTTCTAGGCCTGACTACACTACGTAACCTTCCTGATGGATATGTGTGTTGGTTCTTATTTTTGTGCTTGCACTCGTGGTAGGGTCTTTTGAGTCTGGGGCATCATTGGTGTTTTACCCTCTGCGTATCGAATCCCTTTGTTTTCGAACTCGAATATCTTATACTTCAAACTTGGTTACTAAAAGGTCCCATTTTGTGGCCTTGTTAAGGAAATCAATTTTTATTTTAATACTTATTGACATTGTCGGAAATATATAAAAATTATTAACGACTTTTGGGTTTAGCCTTCCCTTATATTATGTAGAGAAGTTGACGTTTAGGATAAGGTTTGTTGGTAGAATAATGGCCCTTTTTGTGTCTCCTTTGTACGCTTTTGGAAGAGTGGTTTTGTTTTGTTAACTAGTCCTACATTTAAGAAATCCTATAAGAAGGTAGTGGTAAAACTCCTTGGTTAAAACTGAAACTATAGTTGTTTTTCTTTTAAGGGCGTCAAACCCTAATTATTGCTATGAAGCCTCCCCCGGGAGATTTGGATAACGTCGTTTTGTTTCGCACCTACGATCATAATTAGTATGTTTTGTCTTCTCTTGGACCTCTTTAGATGGATGGATTGGGTATTGGATTCCAATCACGTAATCTATAGGATTACATGAAGGAAATATATCAACACTCTTGACTTTCTTGTTCCTAACCCATAAGGTCTTGCCTTGATTTATGTGATTTTGTTCTTACTGGTATTTTGACTTTCTCCTTGTTGGATGGTTTAGATTTCTTTCTCATGCGAATAATTTTGGAGTTGTGGGTTGTGTTTTAAATCCATTTTTGAATTAGAACATTCCTTTCTTGATATTGTTAAATGTTAGCTTACTGTTGCAATGTGTAGCCTTAACATGCTCAGTTCTCGCGAACTGATTCTAGCTAGTATTTGTGCAGATGGATTATGCGAGTAGATTAAAGGAAAGAGTTGTAAAGGTTTCATTAGTGCAATTTATGAAGTTCCTTGTAAAAATGTCCAATGTGAGGTAAATTTTGTAATAGTGCTTGCAAAGGAGTTTAGAAGACCTCTTGCCTTGGGTTGTTCTGAAATTTTGTGATGATGTTGTCTTGTCTTTACGTAGGTAAAGCGGTAACTTACCTTTGTGAGAAATGGTATTCAATCTTTACATTGATATGAGTATTGTAAAACTTTGATCTTGAGAATAAATTGTCAAGTTAAATCTTTCTAAGACTGAGTGACAATATTTTATAAGTAAAGTAAAATAGGTCGGTTAACCCTTAAAGAAGCTAAACAAAAATAATAATTTTATATTCAACAAATAAATGTAGAGGTGATCTACTTGAAATCAAATAATTCCATGAGTGATCAAAAGGAGACCATCCTTTGTGAAGTAAAAATTTTATAACTTGATATCCCTAGCTACACTAGCGAACATTATCCTTTTTATGGTGAATTCTTAGAATGATCCTAAGGTGAAACAAATTGTTAGTTGATATAAGATAATAAGATTTAATAAGTAGGAGGAATCGGTTTCAAAACCACGCAATCTGTCTCTCAACCATTTGAAAGGTAAATTGTTTTCTTTTGTAAAAATCATCCAGTGAAGCCTAAGTAAAATATTTATTAATTTTCAATAAATCCTCAAGCTTCAATAAAAACTGGGTTAGTAACTAATGAGGTCATAAAGATGAATTCAACTCGACCTTCTTCCTCTAACCAGTTTTATTTTGGTGCTTGGTAATCTTTCTCTTGAGTTTGTTGAAAGCAAATCCATATTGTAATAAGGTTATGAGCGAGTTTTAGTAGCATAAGTGAGGATAGATGGCCTTGTGGAATTAATTTACCTCCTTTATTAAATAATTGAATTAAACAAATAAATGTCATAATAGAGAAGATTTAAAGTTAATTACTCAGTGAAAAAGGAATAAACTTAGCTTGGTAAGATGAATTGTATGAATCGTATCCTGAGTCTCCTTGAAAACGTAAGCTAAGAATTGAGAGATGTCTTATTAAAATAAATAACCCTAAAGAATATCTCATTGTGGTTGGCCCTAACTATAAGTTTGTTTTGTGGTTGGACTTCTATGTTGTCTTGTCTAAAAGAAAAGTAAATTGTCCTTGAAAGGTGTGAACGTTTCCGTGCTTGTCCTTAGGGCCATCCTCATCTAGCCATCAAAGGGGTACTCAACGAGTTGCTAGCACTTAGAACATTGAGCCTCATCTCATAAAATAATATTAATAATACTGTGTCATCACCTCCATCCGAATCATCCCGCCACCACTACACGACAAGGCTAAACATAGTCATATTTACACTTAGGTTGCATACTCAACCTCATAGGGAGAGAGGAAAGAATCACATGATGGTTGTTATCTACTAAACCAAATTTTGGCTTGAGTTATCGACCCATGGTACACCATTCCTCACTCTCAACATACACTCTACCGATTTCCATGTGGGGTCGGTTAGCGTAAGGTTCACAACATAACATGTAACAACATTACTAACATAATGGTGGCACACACATATACAAGGAAGATCACAATCATACATTCTTGGTGTAACACATCACTTTACCACATTCTACACCCACGTGTGAATCACCATACGATGGGTGAAAAGGTTCATTACACTCACCGTATGACCCCAACTCACAACATGAAGCATTAAATATTTGCACAAATCATACACATGATGAACATAGTACATCTCAACATAACATCCATTGTATACATAACCGAGGTGGTACACATTTCTTCAAAACATGGTAAAAACATCATGATCTGATTCATTTCTTTTAACATGGATCTAGTCATACAACACATTGATACACTTACATACCACAATATTTAATGCTCCAACACTACGTCATCCACAATATAATTCTTTTCACCCACGGTGAGTGTATGAACCCAATTCACACGTGAACTCTTCATAGAATCCACAAGAAGGAGAGAGAATACTCCCATCCCCAACATATCAACATGATTACAAACACGCACAAAGTGACATACACATCATGTGCGTTCACAAAATCACAATTACGACATGGATCACATCACACTTAAAGCACATTACTCTTCCAATATAAATCATCATCATGCAATACCATCATCTCCATGAAACAACATCATGTAACACCATCACCATCATGTAACATCACCATCAACACCAATGAGGCCCATAGGTTCTAAGCATGTAACCTACATGATACCAAGTGTAACGACCCAAATATTCGAGACATGGTGGGATAATTTTAATTTTTTTACTTGCTTGAGGCATAACATGACGCAACATGTCGTCAACAAGGATGAGTAACCTTTGGTGTGAACAACTCTGATAAGGCCACCACGGTTATCGTAATTGTGACATTATTATAAGTTGATTTTATTAAGTAAATTGAGCTTTTAATTTATTTTGTAAGGACCAACAACTTTTCTTGATTGCCATGCTTTACAATTTTGGGCATTTCCTTGGTTTCTAGCACTAACATGGGGATTTTGATACTAAATATGGATATTTGGCCATTTATTTTGCTTGAATTTGGGTTTTCTTTTAAATTTGGAATTTTTACTACCTTGCCCAAGGCTTGTACTTTGCCACTTGGCACTTTGATTGGATTGTTGTGCTGGTTCTATTGTCGTGATTTGTACTGACACATCTCTTGAGTCCATGGTAGTACACTTTCCATAGGATATTTTCACTTTGATATCAACTCATTCATGACTTCGAGAGGCATGAAATTGCATGATGCACTAGGATCAAACATACAATTGTGAAGCAGTCTATCCTTTATGATCAAATTTGTAAAGAATGGATCAAAATTTAATTGGGAATCAACCAAGGATGTTCCCAAGTATACCTCAGTGTTTCTCAAGATCCTCTAATGTTGGTGGTGTTTGAAGGTATGTAATTATTTGAGGAGTTTCAACAACGTTTACATTTCTACTTGGGGTACTCTTCTCCTATTTCAATCCCAGTACTCAAATGCTCTCTTGTTATGCTCAATAATCCTAAACAACTCAATGATTGGAACACTCACCTTGATTTGACTCAATACTTGGGCTATTTCATAGGGAAAATTCTTTAGCAAGGCAGCATTGGAAGGGAAACATGAAGATTCATTAGATGGCATGGGATTCTTGACAACTTGGGCATGATGAGGACTGAAATTTTTTCCTAGAGAGAGCTGTAAAATTTTTGGATTGCATCAAATGGGTAAAGTCTTTCTTCCCCTCATACTCTTGAGGTAGATGTAGTCTGAGCTTTTAAGATTCTTAAAAATGACTTTGAATACTTAAGAGCTTTGATGACTAAGAAGTATGATGGTGGTATCCCTTTAGAGGAAGATAAACAATTGTTAATGAATGTTGTTGTGGCTCAAGAGAAAGAGTATAACACTAGGAGAAAGGTTGTAAAAGGAGTTGGGCCCCAAGCCAAACCTAAAACACCCTTTTAGTCTCATTTTATCTTGGTACCATTTTTGAGCCTCATGAGCTTTTTCCCTAATTTTCCTTCATTTGCATGCTCTGAACCATTTTCTCTCAAATTAGTGGTGCAGTAACTTTTCCCCTCTCACTTGGATGCTTGAAATGCTCACAAACTTGTTGTTTTGCCCCAATTTGAAATAAATCTGCATGTGTGCCCTGTTTTGTGCCCTAATTTTTCAAAAATCTATGGGCTCTGTCGTTTTTCCTTTTTCCCAATCGTGGAAGTTTAAAATTGATCGATTCACACTTGTATGCCTTTGAAAATCTAATTCCATGATAAAAAATGCTTTAAAAACATGTTTTAGTTGGTTTAATTTTAAGAAATTTGTCATCCTTAGTGAAAAAATCAAATTCTAGGGCATCCCTAGTGTTTTTGTGTTTTGACGGTCAGACGGGCATCATTTTCCCATCAATTTCTTCTTCAACATTCATCGACAACGTGGCTTGTTCTAATTGGCGAGGGATGATGAAAAATTGTTTTAACTTATCACTTTTTGCTTTTTTTTTTTTTAAAAAGGGTGAATTTGGTCCCATGGCTCTACTTTACTCTGATTGGTTCTAATGTTGCTTACATGTCCTCTTTTGATTGGATGAGAAGCAATGGGTCTTTTTGTGCCTTAAGGAATTTTAGAAAAAGAGTTAAAGTGTAAAGAAAATACCTAGGGCCCGTAACAAATTAGAATGGAACACATGGCAGTTTCAGATCCAAGGATGGAATTACAGGTGGTCGGGTTCTTTTCAAGTATTTTGACTTTATTTGGTTAAAAGATTAAAGTCACAAAATAATCCAAAACTCCACAATGAATCACGAGAGAGACACATGGCGGGGGTCGAGAGGCGGAACTTTAGGCCTCGGCGAAAATTGAGATTTTTTCCCATTTTTCACATAAATCCATAAAATTAAGATGAATGCAAGCCCTCGGGAATCAGCATTTGCCACTGTCGGGGAAAGAATCGGAGGTGTGGGTCCACGGGGATGATTTGGAAAAGTTTCCTTTTAAAAAAAAGGTGGAAATGTGTAGAATCAGTCTGCGATTCCAATGGGGCCCACTTTTGGACACATGTCAAGCCAATTTTCATAAGGTAGAGGTGTGGGGAAAAATATCAAATTTTTCCAATTTTTCCCGAAAATTTTACAAGGTAAAATAAAACTCCTAGGTCCGCACCCAATGGAATGGTGCCACGTGGCCACTCAAAATAACTTGGGTAAAAATGTTTAAAATGTGGAACCCATGCCCGTGCCGAATCAAATCTTGCCACGTGTCCATTTCTTTTAAAAGATGTAAAATGGAAAAAGGCACCTCCAAAGCCCATCTCCAATGTTTTTCTCCACGTGGGGCGTAGATTAAAAGTTAAATGTCAAATAAGCGGTAGTTGTGAATTGTTTTTCCTCTGCTTTGTCATTTTTGCCCTAGAACGCTCCAAGAAGTTTGGAGATGCATTTTTTACATCAATTTTCATTGAATTTTTGACAAATTCATTTTGTTTTTGCCTACAAGGACCAATGCAATTGGTTTTGAGGATCAGTTTTAAGATTAGAGATGTTTTTGAAATGAATTTTTCCCTAACCCATCCAAAAATGTGAAATATCATATCCAAAAGTTGTAGAGTCAAATTTTGGAGGGATAAGGATGAAATAATGAAAGGAAGGGGGTCTGCATGCTTTGAAGATGAAAAATGTGCCTCCATAATGGATAATGATTCAAATTTTGCAATGATTCATCTCTTTTTGAGATAACTGGAAACTTTTTGGACGTGTTCTGTTAAACATCCCTGTTTGTGAATCATGAGGAAATTTTGTAACAAATTTGATCCTTTAGCATATTCTTTTCTTGGGAAAGAAGGCTCGAAGGAGATTGAATGCTATATATTGCATGAATTTTTCATGCAAAGGGTTGGAAGTGTTTAAAAAATCCTGGAAAACTAAAAAGTTCACTTGAAAATCTAGGAAGAAGCCTAGTCTCTAAGTGACCACTTGAGAAACTCTTGTAACTCTCTTTGTATCAAATTTCAAATCATGTTAAGTTGGTTGCACATGTATATCCATTAACAAGCTCTGAGATTGTTTTTCAAAACATTCCCCTATTGATAAATTTGATCATTTTTGAGTTATTGTGTTGTCTTTAGGAAAAATCTATGAATGCTTACATTAGAATGCATTTCAAATTTTTGTTTCTCGTTTGTTTTGCGAGTCTTGTGTTTAAATTCTCTCTTGATTATACATGGTCTCATTTCTTGTGATAGTTTAGTGACATTTGTAATCTCACATTGAGAAGAGCTTTCATCTATAAAGAGATAAACAAATTTAAAATCACTTTAAGTTCCTTGACTTTAGAGATTGTTTGTAAACCTTTGGGTGCACCTTAGGTCATGATTAAATAGTGATTCCTAAGCTGCTTCATTGGTTCATTCTAACTCAAGATTTTGTGATATATGATCAAATATTGTGTGGAAAAGTGCAGATTTGGGCCTCCATTTGATGTACATATCCTGGTTGAAGGGATGATTAACCATTTTGATACTTTATGTTCTTAAGTTTCTCCATATTTTTGAAATCCTCAAAGAGTTTGGTGGACCTTGGTTTGTATTATCTAAACTCCCACCCAAAAATCATTCAAAACAACTAATCCTACCCTGTTTTACCCCTGTTTTGACCTGTATACCCACAGAAGATCAAAATCCATTTGATAAAGTATGTAGAACATATAAAGATTTCAAAATGTCTTTAATAACCCTTTTCTTGCATTGAAAGTATCTCCATAATCTGGAAGTGAAAACTCGTGAAAGTCAGATTTGGAGTGTTAATCATATTTTCCCAAGGCCCTTTTCATACCATTTGTAAAAATTGAGGGATATCTTCATCTCCTACACCATTTGAAGGTTACAAAATAGGTCGTCTTACCTTGGTTGAAAGGCACAACCTAAAACAATTAGGACAAGATCAAGTCCTATTTGAGTGCTATCCATCTCTCCACAAATATGAGTTCTAGTTAGATCATATCCCTAGCTACAAAATGACACACACCATGATCCATTTGTCTTCAAGCTTCATGCCATATCTTTGATGCTACTCAAACTGAAAAGGAGAACAAATTTGGGTACCAACACCAGTGGTGTCGTTCCGAGGACATTCTTAGTTCAATCTGATCCATGTGCATACATATTTGAGATATTTGAATACATATCAAACCCTAGTAAAACCTCTTGCAAGTTTTGTCTACAAATATATTGTTAAAGCATCATTTTATACTTAGATTTGCAAGGTGTATTCAAAGGTTTCAAAATATGGCTGTAATTTTATCAATTTCCAGTAGTTGCACTTCATTTGCATTTGTGGTTGATAGATTTAAGAAAAGGAAGATCTAGTCTATAAAGTTTGGTAAGATTTTCAGTTCTGATAGGTATTTGATAGAGTATTTTAGTGCATTTGCACAACTAGGGTGAAATTCCTTAATGGCGACTCCATATTGTTTGGATCTTGATAAATACTATTGTCTTATCTTTCTATCATTTATTTTTTGGTGTTGCTAATCTCTGCAAAACCGGCAGGAAGAATATCTCTCTTCATTAAATACTTTAATAAGCTATTTTCAGATTCAGGAAATTAGAGTTAGAAGGGAGAAGAATTTGGAAGGTGGTTCGAATGCAGAGCTCAAGGAAGGAAGTTCCCTTTGTTGAACTTGAGATTGATCAACTTGTCATTGAGGACTGCAATTCTTCTTAGGTAAATCTAAATCATATATTCCTCTTGAAAATTTTCATTCTCTATCTAGAGAGGGATCTTCATTTGTCTTTGAAAATCTTTCTCCTCACTTTGTCCCTATTTTTTCCAAATCTACTAGATTTTATCAAGAATTTGATCCTATAGGGGATATCCATTTTGAAGATTAAATTTCTATTCCCTAAAGACCTCTCACTCATCATCATTTTTTTCTCCTCTAAGATCACCACCTCAAAACAATATGGCTCATCCTAGACCTCCATTTGTTGTTAACACCTTTGGTCCTATAAAATTTAGAGGAATGGATGGTTATCTAAATGTTGTCCCTAAAGATGTAAGGAATAGGTTGCCAAAGTTCCAAGATAACAATGATATAATAGGTGATCAACATCTCAAACTTTTATTTAACATGATGGAGGATTTTGAAATAGAATTTGAAGATGTGTATGTCAAATTGTTCATTCATACACTAGAAGAGGATGCAATGGATTGGTACAAGGCTCTACCTGATAATTATATTGATTCTTGGAGTGAAATGAAGAATGCATTTAGGTTATAATATGGTGACAAGACTGATCCTAGATTTCTCTTGTCTGAATTTGAGAATATCAAGAAGAACCCCAATGAATCAGTGCATGACTTTAATACAAGATTTAACAAGACATTGAGGAGGCTTCCTATTAATTTGAGGCCCTGTGATGAGTCTTGTTTAATCAAATATGTAGATGCATTTGATAAGAAAGTAGCATACTACTAGATAGACAAAAACCCTACTAATTTGAGGCTAGGCCTTCACCATAGCACTGCAGATTGAGAAAAATATCAAAGCAATTGGGAAACCTCTCAAGAGAGATGGTGTAAAGTTTATAAACCATAAAAAACCTCAAGCTAAAAAGGGTGCTGATTTGGAGGAGGTTGTGAAAACTTTGGCGGGACTGTCAAAGAAATATCATACAAGCTAGCTTGGGCAGAGAAGGTAATTGGGAAGAGCACACAAGGTCAACAAAAAACACAAAACCATGACAGATTTGGAAATCATCCTAGAGGTGATCAAAGGGCAGATGATAGAGGGAAAGGACCCATGGGGTCTGCAAATGCACATCCTCAAGAACGTGAATGAAGAGTGTTACCTGATCCCCTAACTACTAGGGTTGTTGTTGTTGAGGAAGTTACTAATATTGATTGGTGTGATAGGTGTTTTCTGCCCCATCCTCCATGTGAAGTGGACCAACAAGATGGTGAAGCTAATAATTATGATGGTACTGATGATGATATCTGCATGGTGAGCTGTTCTTCAGGCTCACAAGAAGGAGCAACATCAAATGAGGTAATAAGTGCAAGGATAGCTACAACCTTTTGGGATTGCATCAAATGGGTACAAGTCTTTCTTCCCCCTCATACTCTTGAGGTAGATGTAGTGCAAGCTTTTGAGATTCTTAACAATGACTTTGAATACTTAAAAGCTTTGATGATTGACAAGTATGATGGTGGTATCCCTTTAGAGGAAGACTACAAATTGTTAATGAATGTTGTAGTTGCATAAGAGAATGAGTACAATACTGAAGTAAAGTTGCCAAGGGGCAACAAGACAAGTAAAAATTTCCATTTCTTACTAAAGAAACTCCAAAGAAAATACATCTGGTAAAGGCCCTATTCCCCCAAGTAAAACTTGTGATCCTCCCCATGCCCAAACTAAAAATACTTCCATACCATCTGATGAATTTTCCAATCTTTCCCCTAGTCTTTGCTTTATCCAAGAATGCTCCATATGATATTGCCCAAGTCTTGAGTCAGATCAAGATTCCTATCCTAATTTCTAAGTTGCTTAGGATTCCTAAGCACAAGAAGAGGGATTTTGAATATTTAGGATTCAGAGAGGAAGAGTGTACCCATGGCGAGTTGATACAAAGGTTGGGATTCCTATTGTCATTACAGAGGTGGAACAGCCACAAGTGTTGGAAGAGTTGGGGTAACAACCTGAGGTTTACTTAGGAACTTTTTTTAGTTAAATCTCAACTAAACATGGATCCATTTTTCACTACCTTGGTTATCAAAGACAAGTTTGTTACATAGCATAATGTAAGTTTAACTCTCGGCCTTCATGTGATGTCATGCCTCTAGAACTCATGAATGATTTGGAAATCAAAGTGACAATAGTGTATGGCAAGTGTACTGGTATGAATTCTAGAGAAGTGACATTTTTTTGGTTTGCTAAAGATCGGTGGCTTAAATTACATCTTATCTTGGGAGGAATTTAAAATTGGATGTTGTGATTGTTGATTACCTTTCCAAATGGGGTATGTTATTATCAAGGAAATGGGCTACAAGTTTTGGTAAGAGTGTCTAAATGGACATGTCTTATGCCACTATCCCCATTGAAGGAAACTTAGTAAATTTATATGGAGAGAAAAAGATGATGTACCTTATTGAAGACCAAAACAATGCATCTTATGAAGTTTTGTAGGCAGATGTTAATACTGATCACTTTGTGAGTTTTTTGGATTTCAGGGAGTATGAAGTTGTTGAAAACATATCTCCTAAGTATTTTGTTTTTTCTAGAAATTTGGTCTTTGATTCAGCCTTGAAAAATGTTAAAAGGTTTGACCTGAACACAATGGAGGAGCTTCAAAGAAATTGGATGGTTTACAAATTAAACAAAGAAGAAAAAGAGGTATATTTCCAGTTGCTAAAAACATATCAGAACCTCTTGGCATGGTCATATCCAGCATGGAGGACATTTGGGGTTTCCCCTTGATTTGTTTTCTTTGAATCAAGGTTTTCTTACCAACTTGTATAGTGTATAGTGTTTGGCTTTTGCTCTGTTTTTGGTGTTTTGTCGGTTTGTGGTTTGCCTTGGTGTGTGGCAGCCATTTTTGTCGGTTTCTCAGCTAGTTTTTGGTGGCTTTGGCTCATGACTCTATTTTCCCAATGGATTATTTTGGAACTTATTCTACTTTTGTTTGTATGGCACTCATTAGGAGTGTCCATCCACGATCTGGAGCCAATGTCGGTGCCCTATATTGTGTATGCCATGCTTTGGCTACGGAGAAATATGTTTTTCCTATTTCGAGAAAAAACTACTTTGGATCTTCCCATCCTTTGAATTTGATGAAAAACAACTCGTATCTGTGTTTAAATGCTTTGGGTTGTTTGTTTTTTCTCCATTCTTGCACCATTTTGAGGAATCTCGAAGTTTGCCATGCATTTTTCCCTAATTTTTCTCGTCAAACACCTTTTCCATTTTTTCCATTTTTCCCAGCCTTTGGAGCTCGAAATTGTTTGATTTATACTTATTTTCCCTCAAAAATCCCTTTCCATGGTTGTAAATTGCTTTGAATCACTTTCCATTTATCCTTTGATCAAAAATTTCTTCACCCACGAAGGAAAAATCAATTTTGGGCATCGCTGGCAATTTCTACGTTTTTACGATCATATGGGCATCCTTTAAGCGTCAAATTTTAGCTCAAAAATCTTCTCCTATATGGCCGTTTGTGATTAGACAAGGTTTGATGGGTCTGCTTGAGCAACTTAGCATTTTTATGTTTTTAGTAAAAGGTGTAAGTTTTCCCCCAAGTCTGTAGGCCCTCGGCCCAATCGAGAGGGTGACACGTGATAGTTAGAAAAGTCAAAATAGTGGAGAGGCTGGAAGTGCAGAGGCACGGTGGAAAAATTTTCTTTGGTGAAAAGGAGTTAAAGTATGAAATGAGAGTGTAGGCCCTCGACCAATCAGAAGGTGACACGTGGCAGGGAAAGGTGGAGGTGTGGGAGTGCGGAGGAAATGGTGAAAATTTTCCTTTGGTGAAAAGGAGTTGAAGTATGAAATGAGAGTGCGGGCCCTTAACCAATCGAAGGTAACACGTGGCGAGGAAAGGAGGAGGCTGCGGGAGTGCAAAGGCACAGTGGAAAAATTTTCTTTTCATGAAAAGGAGTTAAAGTATGAAATGAGAGCATAGGCCCTTGGCGATAAGAAGGTGACACATGGCATGGAAAGGTGGAGGTGCAACAGTGTGGAGAAAATATGGAAATTTTGCCTTTTTGTCAAAATAGGTATGAAATGAAATTTTGGAGCGCACGTCCGCTAGGACCCATATCGAAGCAAAGAGTAGAAGGGTGGAGATGCGGTGATATTTTGGAAAAATTCCTTTTTCCAAAAGGGTTAAAATAGCATAATCGAGTTGTGATTCTGCTTTGGGACCCACATTGGGACACATGTCAAGATCATTTTCAAAGGTCACGGGCGGAGAAAAATGTCAAATTTTACATTTTCTAAAAGTGTTAAAATTTCAGAAGTGATCCCAATCCCATTTCTAATCACATTGTGACACATGGAGGGCATAGATAAAAATTTGAATGTCAAATCAATGGTAGTTATGCATTGCTTTTAGCTATGCCACCATTTTTTCCTAGAACGCTCGGGAAGTTTGGAGATGTGTTTTTACATCAATTTTCATCGAAATTTTGACAAATTCATGTCGTTTGTACCTACAAGGACTAATGTAATCGGTTTTGAAGATCAATTTGAAGATCAAAGATGTTTTTGAAATGAATTTTTCGTTAACCTATCCAAAACGTGAAATATCGAGATCAAAATTCTGAGTTAATTTTTGGAGGGATAAGGATGAAATAATGAAAGGAAGGGGTTATACATGCTTTGAAGATGAAAAATGTGTCTCCGCAATGGATAATGATGCAAATTTTGCAATGATTCATTTCTTTTGAGACAACTAGTAATTTTTAGGCGTGTCTGTTAAACATCCCTGTCTGCGAATCATGAGGAATTTTTGTAAAAATTAGATCTTTTGGCATATTATTTTCTTGGGAAAGAAGGCTTGAAGGAGATTGAATGCTATATATTACATGATTTTTTCATGCAAATGGTTGGAAGAGTTTAAAAAATCTTGGAAAACTAAAAATTGCATGGGAAAATTTGGGAAAAAGCCCATTCTCTGAGTGACCACTTGAGAAACTCATGTAACTCTCTCTATATCAAATTTCAAATCATGTTAAGTGGTTGCACATGTATAGCCATTAACAAGATCTGAGATGTTTTTTTAAAACATTCCCCTACTGATAAATCTGATCATTTTTGAGTTATTCTGTGTTGTCTCTGGGAAAAATCTGTGAATGCTTACATTTTAGAATGCATTTAAAATTTGTGTTTCTTGTTTCTTGTTGTATTCGTGTGTTTAAAATCCCTTGATAATACATGGTCTCATTTCTTTTGATAGTTTAGTGGCATTGCAATCTCACATTCAGAAGATCTTTCATCTGATAAAGAGATAAACAAATTTAAAATCATTGTACCTTCCTTGACTTCAGAGATTGTTTGTAAACCTTTAGGTGCACCTTAGGTCATGATTAAATAGTGATTGCTAAATGCTTCATTGGTTCATTCTAACTAAAGATTTTATGATAGATTATCAAAGATTGTGTGGAAAAGTGCAGATCTGGGCCTCCATTTGATGCACATATCACAGTTGAAGGGATGATTAACCATTTTGATACTTTATGTTCTTAAGTTTCTCCATATTTTTTTGAAATCCTCAAAGAGTCTAGTGGAGCTTGGTTTTTCTTATGTAACCTCCCACACAAAAAATCATTCAAAAAAACTAATCCTACCATGTTTTACCCCTGTTTTGACCTGTATACCCATAGAAGATCAAAATCCATTTGCTAAAGTATGCAGAACAAATCAGGATTTCAAAATGTCTTTAGTAACCCTTGTCTTGCATTGAAAGTATCTCCATAATTTAGAAGTGAAAACTTGTGAAAGTCGATTTGGAGTGTTGATCATATTTTCCCAAGTCCCTTTTCATACTATTTGTACAAATTGTGGGATATCTTCATGTGCTTCACCATTTGAGGGTTACAAAATAGGTCCTCTTACCTTGGTTGAAAGGAACAACCTAAAGCGGTTCGGACAAGATCTAGTCCTATTTGAGTGTTATCCATCTCTCCTAAAATCTGAGTGCCGTTAGATCATATACAGCAGCAAAAATGACACACACCATGATCCATATGTCTTGAGCTTCATCAATGTCTTCATCGAGACAACGCATCTGTCCTTTGGGGATTTGTGTTCTTTTGCTGAAGATAGTCATGAAATTGTAGACTATGTGATCTATTACATTTTGTAATAGCACACATGGCTGAAGATTTCATGTAATCAATAATTAATTAGGCAAAACAATATTGACTCAAAGAATACATGTAACATCTAGTAATGAACTCTTCACTATGTATGTGTGCTATTACAAAATGTAATAGATCACATAGTCTACTGATGCATGACTATCTTCAAAGAAAAGAACACAAATCCCCAAAGGACAGATGCGTTGTCTCGATGAAGACATTGAATTACTGAGAATAGGTGAATTGTTAATTCTTGGAACAATAATCATAATTGCATAATGTAGCAATCGAGTTCATTACTAGATGTTACATGTATTCTTTGAGTCAATATTGTTTTGCCTAATTAATTATTGATTACATGAAATTTTTAGCTATGTGTGCTATTACAAAATGTAATAGATCACAGAGTACAATTGCATGACTGCTTTCAACAGAAAAGAACACAAATCCCCAAAGGATGATGTGTTGTCTCGATTAAGACATTAAATTACGAGAATAGGTGAAGTGTTAATTCTTGGAACAATAATCATAATTGCATATTGCAGCAATCAGAGTTCATTACTAGATGTTACATGTATTCTTTAATGTTCTTTCCTTCATGATTAAGACATTCAATTATATTATTGGGTTGTTTAATTCATCATACAATCCATACAAAAATTGAAATGCGAAAGAAATACACAACTCAATTTCAAAATTCAATGTTTTATTCATAAGGAATTTCAAATGTTCCCACACAAGCCATGGGATGTAACTGAAAAGTAAAGTACAACTACTTTTGAAGAAAGAGGTACATATGCATAAAAGATAAAATAGAAGAGTATGAATGAACCATCATTGCCTTGGGGGTTTCTTCTTTAGTTGAGGCATCTCCATCTCTAGCTTTTTTCCCCTTCATCTTCATTACTGAAAGCATTATACCTGAAAAGAAGAAAAGAGAAAAACTATCAGTTACGAGCTCAGGGTTAATCCATATTTCTATACTATCCAAATTCATGCATATGGATCTCTTAACAATAAGAGATATAGATTACATGAAGATCAAACAACATACATGATTTACTCACTCAGAAAAGAAGGAGAAAGAAGAAAATAAAAACCATGGACATAAGAGAGGCCAAAAAGCCTAAATATTTTCTAACTTGTTTTCTTAAGTGTGCGGAGTATAGGTTGCATCCAAGAAGAAATAAATCATTTCTCACATGATCGTCACTATAGATAAAGATTGTAGAGTTCAATGACTTCTTTCCTATGGTACATGAAGCAAATAATTCACAAGTACATACTGGTATGAAGGAAGAATGTAACTCAAAATTCAGTAGCTATTCTAGAAATAGAAGAAGTTACAATACAGATTGAGAAGAGACTTGCAAATAGAAGTACATGTTTAAGAATGTAACCCAAAGGTGAAGAAGGATCAAAATTTAAAGGATGAAGTTAACTAGAAAGAGAATATTACAAATGAAGAAGAATGAGAAATAAAATCGAGAAAATTTTGACAGGGCTTCACCATGTAAAATGGACATTTACATCTTTCCATCATGTTTCCTTAAACTAATACATGCTTTTAAAGCTGTATGTAAATCAAATAAGTGATACAAAAAGCAAAAAAACATGATATGATCAGATAACAGTTATTATTTTTCAGTTTCCAACAACAAATCAACTTCAATAGAAGAAGTGATACATTCTGTATTTTGAATCAAGAAAGTACATCTATTAGATATGAAACAAAAATAAAAGAAGGAAATCTAGGAAAATTTTGACAGGGCTTCACCATGTAAAATGGACATTTTAAATTTTCCAGCATGCATACTAAAGCTATAATGAAGCTCAAATACAATATTTAACTAGAAAATAAATGAACTACACTTTCAATCATCAAATTGAAGGACTTTGGAGCATTCATTACTGACTTAACAAGCTGAAGAAAATGAAGTTTTAAGGTAATCTTACAAAGTGCAACCATTCTATGAAGTTCAGTTCTCAAATGAAGTAGATTGGAGTGCAGGAATGCTACCATATCAAAGAAGTACAACTATTTAAGCAAGGAATCAGATCAAGAAAATATTAAGATCAGATTCATCATAGTAAACTAAGAACAAAGCTCAATTTATTAAACAATCATGTTTTACCTGGCAAGATCAAACATGAGATAGAAGTTTCAGAGGACTCTGATACACTCATATGAAGCGAAAAGGTGAGGTATGAATAGAAAGTCACTAAGGAATGCAAAAATGACAAAGCAAAAATGAAAATAGTGAACAAATGTTACAATAAGTGAGAATAATGTCATCCTCGAGCCATGATTAACCAAATCAATGACAATGAAGAATGGTTAGAGGAAGCTTCAAAAGGACTCAGGTGTCTATAAGTTTCAGAATAGCAAACCGAAACTCCTAGTTTTACATGTAAGAAGGAAGGAAGTTTTCAGAACTCATAAGTATCAATGTGCAGGAAGTTGAAAAAGGGAAAAGTATAAACAATCTAGATCCAAGAGGGATTCCTTATGAAAACAAGTACCAAGTAAACATATCTTGAAATACTACTCAGAACACAAACTCGGTGGGTATTAATGGTTGAATCGAATCAGATAATTGAACTTGAGATAATGTGAAGTGGATTTCAAATTTTCAGAAAACATTATATTCCTTAAGAACAGTTGTAGAATCAAAAGGAATGAAGGATTTTGAATAATCATATCAACAAACATTCTATCTGGAAAGTTTCGAGAAAATAAGAATACCCATTTAGTACTCAGAACACAAGCTTAGCAATAAAATATTTGAATTAATATGTATGCACATCCAATTTGAAGAAATATTCAAGTATTTTAGAAGTTAACATTGTCATTAAAATCAATCAGTTTCAAATTGCAGTATAGAAGGGAAAAGTACCGATCCTGGTTTTAATCGAAAAACCCATTAATGGGTATCAAGAATCGAGTAAGAAACAAATACCTATTGATTAAATTGAATTTGACCAAACCCTCGAATGTTAGGAAATGCAAAGGAAAAATGATTATCAATATTTTGAAGTCGAAATGGTAAAGACAAAGTAACAGTGGTGCTTAGGAGGTCGAAACTTACCATCCTCTTATCAAACAGTGATACCAGTTACACATAACCAAGCTCGAAGATCATGACAATGGTGACAAAATCCATGACCAACTTTCTCAAAATAACGATGATGCAGATGCCTAAGAGCAATAGGTAATCTTTTTTTGTAGAAGGGTGAGCTCATAGAATTCAACGATGGTGGCCAAGAAAGAAGAAAGAGACCTCTTTTGAGGAAAATTCAAGCTTAAAACAATTGATGAGGCCATAAATTGGCCATAAATTACCATTATTTTGTCCTTCCAGTTACCATTGAAAGTGGATTTAAATGTAATCTAGGAACTTATATTTTGCTTGAGATAGAGTATAGGATATATATCTTGTTAATTCTTTAGAAATATTTTGTTATCTATCTTTTGAGTAATCCTATTGATTATTTGGGAAAAGATGCAAAGTCTTGTGTATCTGCAAGCCATAAAGGAAAGATAATGCTAGTATTGGGAAAAGTTGAATTGATCATGAGAACTACATTCAAAATCAAATCTGATTTCATATTTAGATTCCTCTCAGAAAATTATGAAAGTTCAAAACAAGAATCATCTCAATCTGAGGTCACATGCAAAAGTTATAGTTGTTTTAAGTTACTTGCGGAACTCACAAAGTTAGTTCAGAACTTACGAGTTTAGTTAGGAACTCACAGGTTTAGTTTCAGAACTCACATATTTAGTTCCAGAACTTGTATCAATTGAATGATAGTTAATTATATAACTTTCCATTTGTGGAAAAATCAGATTTAGTTCGAACTTGCAGATTTAGTTCTGGAACTTACATAAAAGGAATAGTAGCTTTAGTTCCGGAACTTGCATCAATGGAATGGCAGTTTTTGAGGATTGTGAAAATCGAGAGATTCGATTGGTAAATACGAGAGAGGTTTTTTTCATAGAAATGTGTTTAACAAAAAACTCATTCATATTTTCTACAGGTTTTACCAATGAAGAGAGATCTAACTTTTAGTGAGTTGCAGTTTGAGGAAAAGTGTATCAGACAAGCACTAAAAGTTCTAGAAATAGAACCATAAAAGTAAAATGGAAAATATGAGAGAGTTTTTGTTCATAGATATCTTTTAACAAAAACCTCATTCATATTTGTTTACCAATGAAGAGATATCTAACTTTTAGTGAGCTGCATTTCGAGGAAACGTGTATCAAACGAGCACTAAAAGTTCCATGAACAAAAATAGAAAATTTAAATTGAAAATATGAGAGAGGTTTTAAAACATTGCTATGAATATTTTCTATAGGTTTTACTAATTGAGAGAAATCTAACCTTTAGTGAACTACAGTCCGAGGAAAAAGCGTATCAGACAAGCGTCAAAAGTTCCACAATCAAAAACAAAAAAGTCAAATGGAAAATCCAAGAAAGGTATTTGGTCAAAATAATATTTTGAGGAAAATCCTCCTTCCAATAATGTAGAGGAATAAAATCATTATGATTCTTGTTACTGAAAAGCAAGGAGAAGATTTGGGAGCAAATCTTCCTAAAATAAGTGAGATAAGATTTGACTTCAATAATATATCTCTCTCCATATTTTGTGGAGATGGAGATCTTAGGTGTTAGGGTTGGAATAAAGATAAGATCAAATTGTATTTCCTAAAATAAGGAGTTGGTTGGATGCATAAATTATAAATACAACCTTCCACACTTAAATATGTAATGCTTTTCTCCCAAGAAATAAAGATTTGTTCTTTTCTCTCAAATATTCTGTAGTTTTAAGTTCTCAAAATTATGATTTAAATCCTCTTCCAAGGAATGAGTTGGCCACTCATTCTAAGGAAGATAAATAAAATCTTGCAAAGAAATCTGATTTACAAAGCTTGAAGGAAAAATAAATGGTGGCCATTCCAAAAGAAAAATCACTCGGACTAAAAGGTAGCACAACTAAGCTCAACAAAATAGTCACAAAATGCAGAGGAAGTAAATATTCATAATGGCATTCTACAAAGGATCTGAGCTCACAAAGTGATCAAACAATGGAGTCGATGAAATTTTTCTAGGGCTTTGCCCGTAAACTAAAAATCCAAATCAAATGATCATCAAGGCTGAGTTACCCTTTACTAAGAAAACTCGAGAGGTGATTAATAGAAACCCTAACCACAGTCAATTATCGATGGCTCAAATGCAAAAGGAAAATAGATCAACATCTCCAGATCAATCTCTAGAATTGAAGCAAACCACCTGGGTTCCATATGCCACCGACCACATTGATGCGAGTAAGAAACCCTAACCACGGGTCGAGATTGATGACACTAGATCAAACAATATAGAAATCTCAACGGCCCAAGATCATTATAAATATAAAAAAACTCAACCTGAGTTACATATACCACCGATAAGGCATGTGGAGGGTTGATTCATCATCCTGAGTGGGCCAGCCCCATGATTAAAACAAAAAAAAATTATTACATATTGACTTTCAAAAGTCTAAACCATAGTATATGTCCTAAGTAATCAAGTGGCTGACCAACTATACAATGCAATGATAACCAAAAAGTGGCTGAGTATTAAATGGTGACCCTTTTACAAAGTGGCCCCCTTGTCTTATTTCAAAACCATGGTAATTTTCTAAGTCTACAAGAGTTTCCAAACCAATAAAGACTAAGGGTGAAGTATAAAAGTGGTCCCCACTATTGGAGGGTTAGATATTATTTACATTGTGTCATCCATGTGAACATTAGAAGACAAAGGAATGTTAACATTAAAACCTAGGCTTAGAGGTGGTCCCCATCAAGTGGATATTTAGATGCACTATTTTTGCAAGGTATTTCAAATAATATAATTAATTTTGCTCACTTGTAGGGAGATGATTTCTTACATGCCTTCACAAAAGGACAGAATAGACAAGAAGACAAATTTTCATCCACAAGGAAGGAAACTTGCTCATCAACCAAGATTTATTATTAGCAAATTATTCACCCATTCTTTTTTAAAAATAGGATAGTCAACTGCAATTTAAATGTGATGTAATCAAAGGCTATTAATGTCTATTTGTATTAGTTTGATTTATTTTATTCCTTTATATATTAATAAATAAAGGATAAAAATAGGATGCATGGGCAAGAACAACCTTAGTCTATTTTGAGGAAGGTTGAGTGGATAAATTTTGCTATATATTGTGTGCCTTGGCAAAGAACAAAAGAGGACTTTTACATACAAGAGTGATGAAGCGGTTTCGCGGTTTTCCCCTACGAATGTGAATTATTTTCTACCTTTCCAATTATTTGTAGTCTTGTGTATGCTCAATTAATCTTGTGAATGTTGAATTCCCTAATTAATCATATTACCCTATTGTAAATTTTAGTAAACTTTGCATGTTATTAATGTGTATGTTTAACTTATTAGTATTGTTGTGATTTTTCCCTTAATACATCAAAGTGTTTGCCCTTAATAATATGTAGAAATATGTTGGCTCATGTACCAAGAATTCATTCCTATATCATTTTTCCATGTACTCAGATAAAGACGTCATACAATTTTGGTCTATCACCTCAGCTTCTTTTAAAATCCTTTTACAGTCATCCTTTACCCTTAAACCCCAGAAAATCAATTTAGGATACATCAATAAGGAACCAGCCTTGATACCAGAGACTCAACTCAAAATAGGTATACCCACAAACCTGAGGTGTTTCCATTGTATCTACGAAAAGAGAGATAAAATTTACAAGCCTAGAACACCTGCAACCATCTCTCTAAAGGGTGCACTTTTGAGAGATAACAGAATGGGTAGTATCTGTTGTGTACAAACCAATGATACAAATGTTATGGTTACATTTCTATCTCTTTCTATCTAGTTTTCTAGTAAATTATTCTTTCATTCATCTAACATACTAATTTTCACTTTCTTCTATAGACAACCAAGTCTATTTTCATCTATACTTGGTTAATTGTTTGCAAGGGTAAGATATGTACTTTTCCTTGGCACATACGCGCCTACTTCGACACATGCATGCATGTTTACGCACATACATGGAAAGTGCGTTTGCAGCTCCATTTCTATTCCTACACCTGCAAATCGATGTGTACATCACCCATTTCCTAACCTAATCACCTTGCCACACGGGATGCATACGTATCTAGTTTGACATATGCAACTACCGATCTATGCGCGCGCACGCGTCCTCATTTCCCCTTCTTGATGCATGCTCATCCCCTTTGATGGATACACATGTGTGTACCTATATTTCGATAGGTAAGCCTATGCGTCCCCATAGTTTTGACACATGTGCACACACGCATACATAAAAATTCACCCAAACTAGCCTAAAAATGCTTTAAATGGCATTAAATGCTAAAAGTACAAAACATGAATAGGAAAATCATGTAGGGCCCATCCACCCTATCCTTAAGGTACTCCCAGATGTGATCTTCTTGTCTCCTCCTACTTGATAGCCTCTCCATCTCACTCCAATTCTCTCACACTCATGGTGAAAATTTTCAAGATATCTGCTATAAATGAACTAGTTGTGATTGATTTACCCCCACCGGGTGGGTATATTAGGCTATCGTGATGCCCCTGGGGCATTTTTTCTCTGTTGTGATCACTCTAACACTTCTTCTACTCACCGAAATAATTATTTTTATATTTAAATAATTATTTTTACTAATTTTCACTACGTTGGAGCACTAAGTGCTACCTAGTGGTCATTTCTTCACCCTAGGGTAGTTTTCAAATATTCTTGGTGCTATTTTCCACCATTTTCTTCTATTTTTATTCTATTTCACTGTTGCAATAAATTAAATTATTAAATAATTATTTTTGGCTCATCCTTCTTCTCACTTGGGCATTTTCCTACTATCCAACACCCTTTTCTTCACCTTGGGGAATTTTTGCGTTTCTAGGAGATCTTCCATTTCTTAAATTCTTCTAACCGATCAAAAATTTAAAAATTATAAAATCATCCAAAAATCAAAAAAATTGTGAAAACTTTGAAAATGAACTAAAATTGGTAATCAACTCATTTACAAGTATAAATTTGTGTCTTTCGCATGGCGTTCATCTCATATATTTTTGGAATTTCCACGCGTATTAAAGCAACAAATTGCGGATCATTTGAATCTCCAAACCATTTACAAAAGCCACACTTCTTACTTTTTGATACTTTGGGGCATGAATTTTCTGGTATTGTTTTGTTGTGCACAATGTTTTTAATCGAGACCTAAGTGTCCCTCATCCTTTCTGTTGATGTGTAATCACAACATACCCGAATGTATGCAACTCGATGGGTTTAAATTATCGGTGTGATTGCATAACATGGAGATTTTCCCAAAGTTTTGGACTTTGGAATTGGGAAAGCTCTCCGGATGAAGGCCGGTTCCTATTCTTCTATTCGATGGATACATCCAAGTTATAGAGGATACACCCTAAACTCTACTCTAACTTTCCAAGGAGACAATGTTAAGAAGATTACAATAGATTAAATATAAAATAAAGAGGTGATGCACCAAAGGAATGTTGTACACATGCTTTGCCATTAAACACAAACCATTAAAAATGTAATACAAACACAATGTACAAATAACCAGCATTGCAATGAGAGATCAGGAAGATGCAATGAATATAAGAAAGGGTTGAAAATCATCCACATACTTTTATTATTGCTCTAAAGATTTGATACAGTGCATTATAATGGCAAAGAGGAAAGATTGCATTTTATAGTTTAGATGGGAGGTTTGAAACCCACAAATTCACTTACAGACGAGAGAAGAGGGGAGGGTGCCATCTTTGCAAATCTAAGCTCCCAATCAAAATTTATGGCCATCTAAAGATCGGGGTGCCATACTGCATTAATGGCAAGTAGTTGGCTGTTTCTCTGAAATTCAGAAAAGCACACAACTTTTGAAATCCCGAAAGTTCAAACTTTTAGACATTTTGACTTTGGAGGTTGAGTTATTGTTCATCCCTTGATCCTGCTGAGATCTCCAAAACTCTGAAACCTAAAAGTTTGAAATTTTGGACTTTTGGAATTTTGGAACTTTTCCTTTTCAGAATTTTTGTTACTTTTCATCCCTTGATCCCTTTGTGATCTCGAAACTCCAAAACTTGAACGTCCAAAATTTTAGACTTTCTGAATTTCAGCACTTTTATTTTTAAGAGTTTTTCCCTATCGAGACTTTTTTCCAAAATACCAAATGCCCCAAGTCCAAAAAATTTAAGTTTGGGCCTCCATTATTTTGGACTTTGATATCCTTTGACATTCCCTTGGCCATTAATTTTCCGACCTTGCATTTACAATTGCTGAGCCCACGGAACCTAATTTTCATAATCAAAATGTGAGCTCCCATGGCTGAATGGTCCCTCCATCTTCTCAGTGTGCAAGGTCATGTTTATTCAATTTTTCCAAGGGGAAAATTTGGATAAAATTTCCCTTGCATAGACAACTTGTTTGGGGCATAATTTTAAACCCTTGTCATTTATCAAAACATTTGGGATTACTAATCGATAAACAAATATTTGTGTAACCATCTTAAACATTGTTGGTTTGAGTGTGTATGATTGTACTTATTTCCCTATTAAGTGAGTTTTTTTACTGCTCGTATTGCATTACATTCATGTATGGTGTATAGAGTTTGCGGTTTTATGATAGATGATTATTTCTATCTTGGATTTTCATTTCATTTTTCAATTTTGTCATATGCTTATATTTTAATAAGGATCGATGATGAAGATTAGTAGCAATATGATGAATATAATTGTTTATATAGAAATGCCTTGTGGATAGCTCAAAGTCCCTTTTCCTTGTTATTTTCTCTTCTATCTCCCCTTTCTTCATATTGTTCTTTCTTTTGTCCTCTTTTTTGATCGTCGATCAAGTTCCTCCGTTACCCCATCGACACTTGATGGGGCATCCTTCATCCTACTAATTTTTCTTCTATCCCTTCAAAATTTTCTACTTGTTTATGTTTGTCTACTTTCTTTAAACTGTCGTCATGCAGGTCACCTCAAAGAGGGGAAAATGTAGACACCTATAATTTGGTCTACATGATCTTATTACTAAGATCATACTAACTATCCTAGTCTCATGTCAATTTACTACACTATGCTAGTAAAACACCCTTTTTAACCTCTTCTAAACCCCCTAAATCTACTAATCCCCCTCTAACCAACTTCTATAAACTTGTTTCCCTTTAATTAACCTTGTTTAGGTTAATTAACCCTCTTATTGAATTTCTAAGGAGAGTTTGAATTTCTAAACAAATATCTCACCTTCCAAATAACCACTTAGCCTTCCAAATCCAGTTCACACCTCCCAATGTGCTTTTCTAAAAATCACCTTTTTGACTCCTTTTTAGTCCCACATGCATCCAAAGAACCCTTTTCTCCAAACCAAAAACTATAAATAGAGGGGTACCCCTCCCATATTTTCCTAAGAACTCTCTCTCTCTCTCTCTCTCATCTCATTTCTGATTTAGGTCATGCTTAAGTATTTTTAGAGTCATTTCAGAGTTTATTTGAGCTATTTACTTGTTATTTGGTAATCCTTTCAAAGCTTTAGGTAAATGGGAGAAGCCATTAATGGTGACCTTCCATTCTTAAGCTTTTAAATTATTGCTAGATATTTAATAGGTTCACTTATAGATAGCTTTCATGGAGTAGAGAACTAATATAGTCACGTTTAGAGGTGATTGTTTGTTTCAAGATTTATATATGCATGTAAATAGGTAGCTCTTGCTTCTCTCTAATCGATGGTTCTTTGAGTTGTTTGTTCTAGAGATTTTGGGGTCTCTTTAGAGGTTCTTACCTCATGTTCATAGCTTAAACAAAATTTTCATTACAAACAAATTCCCTGCCTTATTGTTTTTACATTTTAGACAACAATGGGATTGGTGCATTTTCTTTAAGCAAAAATAAATGCTAAATACATATTATTCTGTTTATTTGAAGGGATCATAAGCATGTTCTTCTTGATTTTTTTCATCCATAAATAAATTAGAAAGACCATCTAATGCAGAAACATGTGTTGTGACATCAAAATCAAACTGATCTATGGCTGCATAATTTTCTACAACATTTGAAGCATGAGGTTCAATATGAAATATGGCCAAAGGCTCTGAATTAACTATAACTTTAGTTCTATACCTTATAGTAAAGAATAAAAATGACCAGTCTAAAGAAATATAAACTCCTATCTTTATTGTGAAATCTCTTGATAAACATAAAGCAAAGTACGAAGGTAAATATACTACTTTAACATCTTGCAAGGTAGAAACATTTGGACAAGCGTGTAACGTCACCTCCAAATTTATAATGATGCCAACTGTGTTAATTTTTGTTCCATCTAGCTACAACACACTTTTTTCTATAGGTTCATACTGCATGCCTAATTTTTCTACAATTGCTTTAGGCATTATTGTGTTGCTTGCACCACTATCAACCATGCAATTATGAACTAAATAATCTCCAATAATCAAAGATAGATAGAAGGGTGGTGGATTTTTAATATCATGAGAATTTAAAAAAATTATACCATCCAATTAACCTCTTTCATGTGATCTTTCTCGATTGTACCAAGAACCATATTTTCTTTCGAGCTTCCTTTTCTACTATTTTTAAAGAAATCTATAACTTAGCAAGCTCATGAGCAAGTAGCTCCTATTGTCCTAGAATACTCAAAGTATCCCATAATGAAATATTAATATTATGATTTTTCATTACCTCAACAATATTAAAAGAAGCAACAATCTTTGAAAAATATTCTACAGTTTTAGCATAAGCTTTAGTAAAAAATGACTCTGCTTAGCAAAAACTTTTAAAATCGAGGTATGAATAATCTTCTAGGATCATGCTGTAATTGTTATTGTTGCTCTTTAGGAGCTGAATTTCTTGTTTTTTTTTAAGGAATGATAGAGTTTTTAATTATTTTTGACCTATACTTGTTGATTTATCAATGACCGTAGGCAAAACAAGTCTATTTTGTTGTTTTTCTTTATCTTGAGCCCTTTCTTGAGACCTAGTTGTAATTGCAATAAAATCTTCTTCTCCAAAATTGACTAAGTTCTGTTTAGGTGATTTTTGACTCTAATCATCTTGCTTCCCACCCTCCATTTGAGGCATAAATAATGCTTCAGATTGAGGTTGTGCAACAAGGATTATATTCAAGAATGCATTTGGACAATTAACAATTGAATAAGGTTGATTACAAGGTAAACACCACTCTTTTAAAGCCATGTTGACTAGAACAAGAGCGCTAGATGAACTAGGATCTTTAGGATCAAATTACCTTGGCTGATAAGGTTGTCTATAATTCTAATTTTGCTGAAATGGCTTCCTATTCTATTGAATTTACTGATATGAAGTTTGGTAAGGCTTGCTAGACTAGATAAATTTATTGTCAAATAATGTTAGTTTCTTCCCCATTTTCTACAAGGCTTTAAATATGTCATTTGTAGGTGTTTCAATAATAGATTATATTATGGTAATGGGTTGTGCAATGGGATCCAAATCTACCATAAGAGGCATATGAGGTATTTGAGTTGATTTACCATCTTGAATGAAGTTGTTTTCAACCCTAATAGCAATATGATAAGCTCTTGGAAGTTTAGTCCTCCGATAGACTGTATCTTGGCTGAAATGTTGTTATTTAAATCTCTAAGATAGTATAGAAATGCATGATCAGCTTGAGGCTTAACACTGGCTGGAATTCTTTCCCAAGTTCTAGCAAATCTGATGTTAAAACTAGCCATAAATTCATGAGGAGCTCTCTTGATTGTAGATAGTTATTCTATGAGAGATAAATGATCAAAATTGTCTTGAAATTTCTTAAGTAGTTTCTCCCCTAATTCATCCCAAGTTTTTATGCTCCCTATCAGGTAAAATTATGTACCATTGCAAATCATGTATTTTAAATTATGTGGCTAAGAGTATCAAGGCTACATATTCACGATTTATGATATGGATTGCACAAAGGGATGCAATATCTTTAATATGCTCAGTAGGGGTAATCTTATTTTCACCAGTAAATGAAGGTAAACCTTTCACAGATAGCAGCAAGTATATCATGATATACTTGAACTATTAAAGGGCTACCATTAGTAAAGGCCACAAAATTTCTTGGTGGTGGTGGTGGTTGATGCATGATTACTCAGATTTGAACAACAAGATTAACACATGGTGAATGAAGAGGAGGGGGGTTTCCATAACCAAGCCTATTATAAGGTAAGTTATTGTCAACTCTTGTTCTTCTTGCAGAATTTAAAGGTAATGAACTAAATTCAGCAGGAATTCCTCTTTCCAATGATCTTATAGTCACTTTAGGCATAGAACATCCTACAAAATTGGTCTGAAATTAGCCTTACAAATTCGCCAAATAATTTATTTATATTTTCAATGGATTGTTACAACTTTGTTCTTCCAAAAGTGATTTTCTTTCACTTGTAAATATTTTGTAAATTGTTTCAATCTGCTTGAGATCTGATCCATGTCCCACCAAGTGTGCCAAAATTGTTATGTCTCAAAATTTCACCCTTATTGAGAGATGGTAGAAGGGGTTCTAATATTTCTTTATCTCTCACTTTTGTAGATATAATCAAAACCCCTTAGGTCTGTGGGTATACATATTTTTAAGGTAAGTCTCTGGTATTAAGTTTGATTCCTTATTGATGTATCCTAAACTTATATTTTGAGGTTTTGAGGTTAAAAATATTGTTGTACCTAAAATTAAAATTGGGTGATACACCAAATTATTTGAGGGATTTGACTAAGTACATGCACAATAAAATTGAGAAAAAATTGTAAATGCATGAACCAATGGTTTTCAACAAAATATTAAGGCAAAACACTTATGTATTGAGGGATAAATCACAACAAAACAAGTTAAACATGCACACTAAGACTATGCAGAAAATACTAGAGTTGCAGTAAGGTAAGATAATTAAATCAAGGAATTAACATTCACAAGAGATAACAGAAAGATACACACCACTGTAAATAATTGGAAATGCAATAACTAGTTCTCATTCAAAGGGAAAAACTAGAAAAAAATTCTTTAGCAATCCTACATCAAAATGTCCTCCTTGTGCCTTACTAGTGCACAAAATATATAGCAAAAATACTTCACCCAACCCCTCCTAAAAATAGAATACATTTTGTACTCGCCCATGCATGCTAATTTTACCCCTTTATCATGAATAAATAAAGGAATAAAATAGATATGTTGATTACAATTAGGCATTAATAGCCTTGGTTACAAAATACACTATAGTCAAATTGCGGTTGGTATTTCTATTTTAATATAATTAATATACTTGGGTGAATAAAATTAATCCAATAATATCTCTTTCTTATTATTCAACTCATCTCCAATGTGTATGCAAATATTTTATCTTCTAGCTTATGATGTGACATCAATTCATTATCCCCTTGCATGCCATTTTTTCTTCATCTCGATTTGCCCTCTATTGAAGGAATGTACAAATATTCTTGTGTAATAATAATGATTTGATTTTCTTTTTACTTAGAAAAATTGTTCTTCTTCACTAAGCGGGCCACCTATCCATGTGCACATGCTCAACTTTTGTCTCTTTTGATCTCACCTTGTACGAGGTTTATTTGGAAACTTTAAGGTAACATTTGCAAAGGCTAAGGTAGGGAAATATTGTTTCACTTAGCCCATTATTGGCCCCTCATTTGATAGCATGTGCTTTTGATTATAATAATCATGAGGACCTATTATAATCATTGGTGTATTTTTCTTTTGAAACTAAGGACTTGGGTCCCTTTTGAATATACATAGGCATATAATATGTTTGGCCACCTTTTAAAAGGTATGGTACATACATCATGATGGGGTTCTCCTTTGGTTTTGTTGACCGTGGCATAAAATATTAATTTAATCAAATATTAATCATTTGATTTCTTGGCATATAGATTATTTTATCGACCACCTTTTGAAAGGTCAATGAAAATGATAAATTTTGGACTTGATCCCATTCTCCCAATAATCCGACCCATCATTTTGTCAGTGCATTTGATTTAACTATGATTTAACTATGGTGAAGCTATGGTTAGAGACCTGAGGTTTGCATTGAATTTTTTGTTTGTTAGAGCCATTGGTTTTCATCATTTTTTAGTCGCATCGTCGATCAATCTGTGATGGAATTTAATGATAATTGAATCTGAGCCTTTGATCTATTGTTTCTATGAATTCTAGAGTTGTTGATTGTTTGGCCCATGGTAAATGGTGGGTTAACATCTTTCATCGTAAGATATGTACTATACAATCTGAAACCGTTGATTTCATTTAAGTTTGCATTGGATTTGGCAATTTGATTTTCAAAGCGTTAATCTTTGTACGGTTGTATCTCTATCATTGATCGTTGTACCCTTGGGCGAGTTAGTTAAATGCAAAGTTGAGTTGAGTTGGTAAAACAACTTAACTCTAACTTATTCACTTTGCATTTCAGTTTCATGGGTAAATCCCTAAAAAAATTCGTGCCGCCATTGTTTTAAAAGGGGTTTGAGATATGCTTGGTCATGTGGTTGTGTTCTATGCAAATATATTTTGATTCATTTTCAAAGTTGCGGCTGATATTTTTATTTCTAGTTTGAAGCTCTAGTGAATCTAGTTGGCCACCATTGGTGAGTTTCTTGAGCTTGATTATGTGCACCTTTTAGCTTCTAGAAAGCTTTGTGATTAAGATACTCTTGGACGTTAGTGCAAGAAGGTAAGCTTTGTGGGTTTGTTGAGCATCGTAACAATTCCTTCTTGTCAATTTTGCTTCTGTTTGCCTTTGATACATTGATTCTTTTGCATTTTTATGTGTTTTTGTGCATGGAAAATGTAACTATGATCTTAAAAATCCTTTAATGGTAATTGTTTTGTAGCTCTTTCCTTTTGTGTTGAGGATTTCTAAAAATCAATTCAAACTAGTAAGTTTTCGTGTCTTCTTTGAAAATTTTGCAAAAACTGTGTAATTTGAAATGGTTGTTGAAGAAAGTAGAGTCTTCTTTTTCTATAACTATAATTTTTGTTTCTCTACGATAGAGTTCTAGTTTGGATTCAAATAGATCTGTAACCTTATTTTGAAACCAATAATGTGATACTCTATACTTCTATTAAGAAGTTTTTGAATATGTTTCATTTAATCATTCCATATTTGAAGAATCTTTCTTGAGTTGATAATGGATTCATTTTGTAGTATTTTACACAACATAGGTTTTCATTTTGGAAGAGTATAGTTGTTTTAATATTAAACACTCTAGTGTTTCTTTGTATTTATGGAACTTCATGTGTATCTCACCACAACTTGTAATTTCCTTATGCTAAATGGGTATTTCATATTTGTTGAAAAATCATCGAATCTCATCTATTTGTAGTTACAGGTATTTGCATCTTATTTAATACAATCTACATCCTTGTTATTTTCCTGAGAAATTTCCCCAACGCCATTATTGACTATTTCAAGTTTTTGAACCTCGAGCTATCTTTTTGGCTATTCTTAAAAAAATGACCTCCATTTCTGAAGCATCTCGAGTTTTGGTTTAAGTTGGGCCTTCTACGTTGAGAGTTTGTTCTAAACTAGGAAAACATTTTTCTTTTCTCTATGGAGGTAAGCCATCTTTTCTGTATTGTTTGTTATTGAAACACTGAAAAATTGGTTTGGTGCCTAACTTATGTGTTCTTCCCATTTCTGTTTTGATAAACTAGATGACTCGGGGTTTTTGGGTGAATGGCTCAAATTTTCCTAAGAGCTCGTTATATTCTAATATTGGTTTTGTCTCATTTAATTTACCCTAACTCCATGATATCCTTTAGATTAGAGGCTCCTAACTCACCATTGTTTGGGCTATATCTCTCTCATGGTTCATTTATGCACTTTTCAACACTTATTACTAAATTTTTAACCTGAAAAAGCTTTGAAAATTGCTTATAACTTGCTACTTGTATTTCACTTGAGCATTATTCCAAAGTTACTCGAAAAAGAAATTGTGCTTTGACTATATCTCGAAATGAGACATGATCTAAACCTATAAAATTTTACCAGTTGAAAGTGTTTTTATATATTTATATTGCATTACATAATTGGATATTTTCATTGCATTGTCATTGCTCGAGCTTTGTATGCCATTTTACCTTTATCAGAAAATAACTTTCCATAACCTATCTCGATTGTATGCACATCTATTCTAAATCTTTGAAATTTTTAAGTCTGCTTAGTTCACTTTAGGAGCTTGTGTCTTTTGTTTCTTCAACTCCACCACCTTCACATCTTTGATATCTTTAGAGATGCACTGTATTTTGATTCTTATAATCTGCATCCTTAAATTTCTCTTCATTACAAGTTTTAGATGCCCCTTTTTATTCACTCGTGTGCAAGACTTGTAATACCTAGATTGTTATATACAAGTATGAATAAATATGATATTGATTTTCTTTGATCATCTTGCTTGAGAATATATTCATTTTTTTAGCTCATGGTATTTTGTACTTGATGAAAATCACTTGCCCCTTTCTACCGAACTTTTAAAATTTTGACAAATGGTCCCGATATTTGATGATTATTACAATACTTTGAACTCGCATAATATTTCTCTTTGAAGTAATTTTCTAGTATTGATCCAGTAGCTATGAAGATATGTTAAAATTTGACTATTTTGATGATTTAGAATAAAGATAAAATGGAATACTACTTTTGATCTTTACCTTTTTCAAGTGCATTTGTCGGCGCATGTATATCTATACTGAAGAGAAATGACTTACATATATAACCTAGATGTTATCTGGAGTTAGGAGATTTATTTGATGGCATTATGATTTTAATATCAAAATGTAGTTGTACTTGTTGATGCTTTGTTCAAACTTTATCCTCAGCATATCATAATTCTTCCTAAATTTGAAATCCAAACCTAAATTTGTAGTTTATATGGTGGCTTAAATTTCATGAGAATATTCACTCTTAAAATGGAATTTGAATTTTATTGTACTTGATTTTTGCTTTGACCTTTCTTAACTAGAATACATCCTTCTTATAGCTATTATTTTTTGAGTTCTTTACACTTATTGCAATCCATATAGTTAGTACAAATTTTAAATGTTCTTCTTTTGCAACCTGAACAAGCACACTTAATCAAACAGTTAGAAAACAATATGATTTTTGGCCTATCTTATATTCCATAGGAATTTTATTTTCTTTTTTTTAATGTTCTATCATGATTCATGTGAATTCTAAGAGCTTCTTCCGGATAGTATTTTTCAAATCTGAATATTTTACTTTAATATACCTTTTGATCTCAAACGGTCCATTTTCCTGAAACTAGATAGCACATGAGTCTGATTAAACCCTAAGCTACTGAGAATGATATCTTCTCTTTTGAATTTTAGGTACGTTGATTTACCAAAGGATGCAAAAGATGAAGATGAAGGAGATGGAACTTCAAACAATGAATAACGAAGAAAAAAACCCAATGCAATGATGTTTTTCTTCTATACTCTTTTTCTTTTAGTTTTATGTACATGTATCTTGTAATTTGATAATCATAAGCTACATCTCATGGCTTGTGTGGGAGACATTGAATTTCTTCATGAATATATATGATATTATTTATGTAATTGAGTTGTGTAATTCCTTCTACTTCAGATCTTATGATATGTAATGATGGTAGAATGAACTAAACAACTCAATAACATACTTAATAACACTTAATCATAGGAAATGATCAAATTGAAAATACTTGTAACTTAATAATGAACATCAGTCATGCAAACAACAACTATGTTTGTTGTTTTTGAGTTCAACTCCTCAAGTTTGCATCTATTTCCACTTTATTCAAAGGTGTTCTTTAGTTCTTGAGGATATTTTTACAACTTTGATGAAGGTGGACATGGAATAACAACATATATGAGGTGTTGCATTCTACAATAGCCCACATAGCTACATTCTACTACTGATCTAATTATGTAGCTTAAAACTTTTAAGAAACTGTATGTCTTCCCCTTAGTTAGGTTCATTCATCAATGCTACCATTGAAAAAAGTTTCGAGTTGCTCATTTTTGCACACATGTAAAAATTGTCAACATTTCTAGTGATCTTGTAGGGAAAGTTGCACCGCTAGTTTTAAGACTAGTGCCTTTCTCTACGCCATTGGGCATGGAGTCAATTACATATAACCAAAATATTCCCTTTTCTAAAAAACTAACCTTTCTAAAAAACAAACTAAATCCAGGAAAGGATCGTAGACCATATCACGTACACAAAGACACAAATTGAATTGAAAAATATTGCAATGTGCATGAACTACACTTATTGAAATGGAAATCCTACTCTAACTAGACATTGTAGGATTTTCAATAATAGTGTTTAAGAAACATACCATTCACGGGGATAGGAATTTCTTCTCCATTCATCCTTGAAATTTGAAAAGAATTTCACTCTTTGTAAGATTAAATTAGGTAAGGACCACTCGAGATTGTATTAAACTTCATGTGGTTTCCTGGCTTTACACGATCAACATCCCATTTCAACACAATGTCTCCTTCATTGAAGAATCTGAACTTAGCCCTTTTATCAAACATTCTCTTTATCTATCTCTAATTTTTTTCCATGCTCAGATGAGCTTGATCTATTATCTCTTATAACTCCATTAATTTTACATAACGAACCTGCATTGGTTCATTCTCAAGTAATTTCATTTGATGTAGTAAATATAATGCGGGAAACTCAACTGAGATGGGAATTATTTCCTCATGTCCACAAAAAAGCTTGTAAAGTGAATATCCAACTGATCTTTTAGTAGTCACTCTATCAACCCAAAGTGATGAATTTAACATCAGATACCAAGCTCTTTGGTTTTCTTGAGTGTTCTTCTAATGATCTTCAAAATATTTTTGTTAGTACTTTCAGCTAATCCATTACCTTGTGGGTAATAATTATATGAATTACTCAAAACAATGCTATGCTTTACATCCCAATATGTTACCTTTGCACAAACAAATGCTAAGGCATTATCTGAAATGATATTTTTAGAACACCACAAAGTATACCTTCGTAAAATGATAAAATTGAAGTCTCATTAGCTTCTTTCAAAGCTACTGCTTCAGTCCAACGTGTGAAATAATTTGTGGTAGTCAAGATCCACTTGTGTCCTTGTGATGAAGGTGGATTTATCATGCCAATGAATTCAAGACCCCATTGCATGAATGGTTGATCCACTGAAATAGGCTTGGGGAAACGAAGTTAAATGTACATTTTTATAAATAATGCACACTTATTACACTTTCTAATCCATTGAAGTATTCCTTGAATGTATTGGGCCAATAATAACTAGTGTTCATAATATTTAAGGTTGTAGTATGTCTTTGAAAAGTGGCCTCTTGAAGGTCCTTCATGAAACTTGTATGATAGTTGTTACACTCTATCATAAAAAATACAATGCAGAAAAATTCCATTTACTGAGACCTTTTGAACAACACACCATCAATGAAAACATAAGGTACATCTTGTAATATGAAATTTCTTCTTTTATTCTTGTCCATACCTTCTAAATAAGTATCGTGTTGCAAGTAATTAATCAAATCAGTCATCCATCTTGATCCTTGAACTTCTAGATTGAAAGCTAGTTGTTGCTTTTCATGATGTAATAAGATTTATGATTGTTGATATGTGATTTCAACATGTTGTAATGAATTTTTTGATTCTGCAGCCTGTTGTTTTTCCATATCAGCAATCAGATGTTCACACAATCCTTTACCTTGAACTATCAACATTAAAATTTTCCTCCGTAATTTCTATTTTATTATGTATGTATTAGGAATAGGATGTTGTTAAGTATGATTAGTAGTGGTGTCGATGAAGATAATGGCACTTCATCGTATGATGCCACCAATAAAGTAGAGTACAGTAACATTCAAAGTACAATATGAATGTTGTGGTAAAAATTAAATATTTTTCGTAAGTGGTCCGGTAATGTTAAAATGTCAAAGTTGGGGTAAGTAGAGAAGTAGGGTCTATATGATTAGGAATTCAAAATATTATATTTGTAATAAGGACAAAGAGTGATGTCATAAATATTTTGTGTATTTTATTTGTGAAAAAGTTTAAAAAGGTGGAACCCGTGTGAGATGATAAGGTTTATCTTATCTTAGAAGATAAGCCTACGTGTAAAGGAAAGATTTTAGGCATGGAATATGATTAGCGGAAGATATTTCCTATCCTATCTTAGAGATAGAGTGGATAAGCTGAATTTCTATAAATAAAGAGGCCACCCCTCATTTAGCATAGAAGTAGTGAGAAATATTGTATGAGTAAGCTGTGTTAAAGAAGCCATTAAGAGGTGTAATTGTGAAGTTTCTCCCATAGTTATTGTTGGAAGGAAAGTGAAGTTAGTAATGCTTGAAGTACCTCATGGGTGAGATTGTATCAATTTTATGTTGATATTATAATTTACACTTATATTTCACATTTGTCATCATTCCTTCATATCATAGTCTATGGTATTCTTGTGTTATATTTATTGTTGTGTTTCCAAATTACATCCACTAAACTAAAATATGTGCATTAGTAAATAATCATATCACGAGGAGTTTCGGTGGAGAATTATCATAGTGCCGGATTGGTGATGACATTTTGGTTCCGTTGTTGGGACCATTCCTTGTTGGTGGATTTTCTGGAGAAATATTCCCCCTTAGTCAGAAATCATTTGGAGGGTAACCTTGTTTTTACTGTGCATAGTAGTTACCATGGTAAAGTCACTTTTTACCGTGAATAGTATTTACCACAGTAACTTTACTTTTTACCGTGAATAGTATTTACCACAGTAACTTCACTTTTTACCATAAATAGTGTTTACCACAGTAAAGTCAGTTTTTACTGCAGTAAGTCAAGTTTTACCATAGTTTACCGTGGTCATTCCTATTTTACTGTAGAAAGGTGTAAAGTCACTTTCTATTGTAGTGAGTCCAATTATTTATGCACATAAGTCTTATTGATTGTACTTGTGAGTTAGTATTTCACTATGGTTACTTTTAAAAATGGGGAAGATTCCTATTTTTAATCCCAATGTAATGAAGATGCTTCCTCTTTCATTCAAGAGTTTAAACGATTTTGCATTTGTAATGGCCTCATAAGAAGGGAACAATGGACTGAATTTTTTCCTACCTTTTTAGATGGTTTAGCCCTTAGGTGGTTTGAAACACTAGGTGATAATGTGAAAAACTCATGGGATTTATTAACTGAAAGTTTTCTTGAAGAATTTGGTAAACAATAGAAATATGCAGATCTCATGATCGATATCACAAAGCTATCCCAAGGAGAGAAGGAGAAGATAAGAGATTATCATGCTTGTATTCTAGAGCTAAGGAGGAAGCTCGATGCCTAGATCCGGAAGGAAGGATTAGCGGATGGGTTGATGAATGGTGTGGATAATCTCCTCTGTAAGCACTTCATTCTTGGGATGAAGCCAGAGATCAGAAAACGATTGAAGTATGACCACCCAGCTACCATTGAATAAGTAAATGAGATTGCAAGAAGGAAAGAAGAAAGCATGGAAGAGGATCCCAAAGAAATTACTGCTAAGGTAGAGCCTACACCAACACCTTTGGTCCGAATCCACAACCACTCTCGGCGAGCACAAATATTTTCCCTAGTACATCTACTAAGTATGAAGATCTATTCAAGAAGATGGGCCAGTTAACTATTAATATTCTTCAAGGAAAGGAATTTAGTTCTTAGGGAGGAGATAGAGGTCTAAAAAGAAATATAAGCTGAAGTTGTATGTTATGGTTGTCATAAAAGGGTCATAAATATAATTGTTCGAGATAGAGCTTCTATATCTAGTACAAGAGATAATGATAAAGGAAAATCACCTATGAATTCTTTTGTGTAGAAGATAGAAGCATACATAATGAAGCAGGTGTGTTTGCAAAAAAAAAAAAGAAAGAAAGAAAAAGATAACCAAGATGGAAATGATCCTAAGAATATGAAAGGAGAAACTAGTAAGAAACATAGGAGAATAAAGTTGGGTGTGCGGGATATTCTAATTTCATGGGGACAATGACCATACTTCATCTTAGAAGATCTATCCAAAAGTCCTGCAAATATTACAAATGGTCAACTCCTAGCTATGTTTTACGAGAAGAGGCGGGAGCTGCAAAGTGGACTCAATGCTTGATGAAGGAAGGAGGTTGAGGTCCCTGTTTTGGAGGTAGAGGCGGATCCATACACTCCACAAGCTGAGGTATTATGTAATGGTATTTCAATTCATGATGTTTTAGTTGATGGAGGTGCTGCTTTGTTAATGTAATGGTGAGTCTATAATGAATATGTTGGGTTTAAAAATTGATCTCCCCTCAACACTTATGTTAAGGTCATTAAATAAGGAAAAACTAAACCAGAAGGTGTTGTTTCAAATGTGAAAATATCTATTATGGTTGTTGTATGTGTGGTAGACTTTCGGGTGAAAAAAATGGTATTTTTACATACCCAATGTTGTTGGGAATGCCATGGCTAAGGAGAGTTCATGCAAGAAACTACTAGAATGAAGGCTTCTTGAAACTTGGACATGGCGAGAGAGAGGGTAAAGATAAATGTGATCCCTAGCATCATAAGGTAGAACTTGTGGATTGAAGTGATGAAACTAATGATTGGACATCCTCTAATTACTCTAGTACTAGTGAAGTGGACTAAGAAAATGAAGAAAGTGAGGTTGATGTTTTGGCCATGGATATCCTTCCAGTCACATCAACTCATGAACCCATAAAATTATCTCGAAGAAGAAATTAATGATCGTCTCCAACAAATAAAGATTGGTGATGTTGTGATAGAGAATGAGAAGGAATCCTACCTCCAGCTCTTTCAAAGGTACATACATCTATTCACTTTTAATTACAATGAACTTTGTCAAGTAAGTTGGGTAGAACATTCTATTGAGTGGTAGATGGTGATAAGCCCATAAAGCAAATGCCATATAGAATGAATCCTAATTTTTCCAAGACTCGTAAAAGAAGAAATAGATAAGTTGCTTGATGCGGGATTCATATTTGTTGTGAAGAATTCAGAATGGGTTTCTCCCATTGTGATCTCAATAAAAAAGAATGGGAAACTACGCATTTGTGTTAATTATAGGAAGCTCAACAAGGCAACAAAGAAGGATCATTACCCTCTTCCATTCTCAGATCAAATCTTGGATGAAGTAGCTGGTCGGGAGTGTTATTGTTTTGCTAATGGGTATAGCGGATATAATCAAGTTTGTATAGTGGAGAAAGATCGGTGAAGACCATGTTCACCACTCCTTAGGGAATGTTTGCTTATAGAGTTATGCCTTTTGGGTTGTGTAATGCTTCGGTAATGTTCCATCACTTGATGAATAGGGTGTTTGAACCCTACATTGGAAACTTCATCAGAGTAATTTTGGATGATTTTTGTATCTATGGGAGCAAGATGGACCACCTGCACTAGATGGAGACAACATTTCAAAGGTTAGATGAAGCACAAGCCTCACTAAACCCTAAAAAGTGTGTCTTTGGATGTTCTAAAGGAATTTTGTTAGGGCATGTTATATCTAAAGATTTACCATTTCCTATGAATAGAAGTAAGTTGAGATCATTTTTAGGCCATGTGAGTTTTATAGAAGGTTCATCAATAACTTCTCAAAGATTACATAGCCAATAACCTTGATTTTGAAGAAGGATGTTACTTATGAACCAGGAAATAAGGCATATGAAGCTTTTGAACAACTAAAGGAAGCTTGGTGTCTTCACCTATTTTAAAGAATCTAGATTTTAGTAAGCCATTCATTATGTATACGATACCTCGGATGCGAGAACTAGGAAGTACTCTGAGCCAAAAGGATGAAAATGGGAATGATCATCCAGTTTACTTTGGGAGCAGACAAATGAGCAGTGCTGAGGTAAATTATATTGTAACTGAAAAAGAGGCTCTAGCTATCATTTTTGCTATAAAGAAGTTTAGAAATTACTTGCTAGGGAAAAAATTTATAGTTATAACAGATCATCAGGATCTAAAATATATTGTAAATAAGCCTAACCCATCAGGGAGGATAACAAGATGGATAATTTTTCTACAAGAATTTGAATTTGATATTATAGATAGGCCAAGAAAGAAGCATGTCAATGCAGATGCACTCTCTCGAGCCTATGATGGTTTAGGTTCATCTTGTGATGATGATGATTTCCAGGATGCGTGAATTGTTATCCCTTGACATAATCCCTAGTAAGTACATAGATATTTGGAATTATCGAATGAATTCAAATTTCTGATGGTGCCAATACAAATACTAAGAGGAAGATTACTCAAGCCAGTCATTCATATTCTATTCTGCATGGAGTATTATTTCAAATAGGTCCTAATGGATAGTACAAGAGGGCAGTTGGACGTGATCAAAGGAAGGAGCTAATAGAAGAATTCCACAATGGTACATGTGGAGGAAACTTCTCTAGAAAAATTATAGCAAGAAGGATCTTGGATGCAGGTTATCACTGGCCCACTCTTTTTAGAGATTGTTATAATTATTGTAAGACATGTGATATTTGTCAAACACATGGTAACCGTAAGACTTCATCAGCTCTATTATGCCCTATTCTTCCACTTGGTCCCTTTAAAAAGTGGGGAATAGATATTATAGGTCCACTTCCAACTACCCCATGCCAAAATAAGTATATTGTAGTTGCCACAAATTATTTAACCAAGTGGGTTGAAGCTAGGCCATTGAAAACAACTTCCATGGATGAAGTGGCAAGGTTCATATATGAATGCATTGTCACCAGATTTTGTTGCCCATTAGAAATTGTAACAGATCAAGGAAGCCACTTCATTAATGAGGTGGTAGAATCCCTAGTCAAAAATTTTTCTATTAAGCACAGGAAGACAACAACATACAATCCAAGTACAAATGGACATGTAGAATGAACAAATTTTGTGTTGTGTCAAATTCTAGAAAAAGATGCAGCCTTGTAGGTACATAAGTGGGATAAAAGGATTCATGCAGCATTGTGGGCATATAGGAAAACATCAAAGTCAACAATAGGATACTCTCCATTTCAGTTGGCTTATGGCATTGATCCAATTCTTCCTATTGAGTTTGATATTCCCCCTATGAGAGTTATGAAAAATGAAAGGATGGATGAAAGTGATTCAGTAAAAGAAAGGTTGGTGCATCTTCATTTGCTAGAGGAAATGAGGGAAATAGAAAAGGATACAAGCTATAAGAATAAAATGAAGTAGAAGGAATACTTTGATCAAAATATCCATTAGTCTCCATTTCATGTGAATGACTTGGTTTAGTATATGATTCTAGATACAAAAAAAAGGTAGAGAAAATTCCTTCCCAAATGGATGGGGCCCTACAAAATAGCAGTTGTACATTAAAATGGTACATATCGACTAGAGGAATTGGATGGCACTCCCATTACAAAATGGGTCAACCACGACAAGTTAAAGATTGTCCGAGCACCAAAATAGTCTACTCTGAGGACAAAGTAGAATCTAAGAAGGGGGAAAATGTCGACATTAAAATTTTTCTCCGTAATTTCTATTTTATTATGTATGTATTAGGAATATGATTTTGTTAAGTATGATTACTAGTGGTGTCTGATAGAAGATAATGGCACCATCAATATGGTGCCGCCAATAAAGTAGAGTACGGTAACAATCAAATTACAATAGGAATGTTCTGGTAAAAAGTAAATATTTGTTGTAAGTGGTTGAGTAATGTTAAAATGTCACAGTTGGGGTAAGTAGAGAAGTAGGGTATGCATGATTAGAAATTTAAAATATTATATTTGTAATAAAGAAAAAGAGTGATGTCATAAATATTTTGAGTATTTTATTTGTTGAAAAGTCTAAAAATGTGGAACCCATGTGAGATGATAAGGTTTATCTTATCTTAGAAGATAAGCCTACATGTAAAGGCAAGAGTTTAGGCATGGAATATGATTGGCCGGAAGAGATTTCCTATCCTATCTTAGAGATAGGGTGGATAAGCCTGAATTCCTATAAATAAAGAGGCCACCCCCCTCATTTAGCATAGAAGGAAGTAGTGAGAAATATTGTATGAGTAAGTGTGTTAAAGAAGCCATTAAGAGGTGTAATTGTGAAGTTTCTCCCATAGTTATTGTTGGAAGGCAAGTGAAGTTAGTAACACTTGAAGTACCTCATGGGTGAGATTGTAACAATTTCATGTTGATATTATAATTTACACTTATATTTCATATTTTCATCATTCCTTCATATCATAGTCTTTGGTATTTTTGTGTTATATTTGTTGTTGTGTTTCAGATTACATCCACCAAACTAAAAGTTATGCATTAGTAAGTAATCATAGCACGAGGAGTTCTGGTGGAGAATTATCATAGTGTTGGATTGGTGATGACATAACTATTTTAACAACACATATATCAACATCATACTCCATAACCTTTGTAATCCAACCTGCTCTCTTCTCATTTAGTTCTTTGTTCAACAAGAATGCTTTAACACTTGGATGAGAGACTAAAACATGTATCTTATTATTAGAAAGCATGTACTTGAAATTATTTAATCCTCTAACTACAACAAGTACTTATTTTTAAAGAAAAGTGTACCTTGTCTCGTAGTCATGTAAGCTCTACCCAAAGAAAGCAATTGACTGCTCAATATTTTCATCATTAACTTGAGTTAATATGGCTGAAATGGTTTCATCTCCTACAAGTGCATACATCGTGAAATCCTTATCAAAATTTTGATTTTCCAGAGTAGGAGCTTGTGAAATAGCTATCTTGATAGCTTCAAATCATTTTCTTCCTTTGTTGGTCCAAGAGAAAGTTTTATCTTTCTTTAACATGGTTGTTAATGGCTTGACTAATGTTGTAAAATATGGAACAAATCTTCTAACAAAGTTGATTTTTCTAAGAAAAATTTGTAATGATTTCTTATGATGAGGCAAGGATAATTATGAAATTACTTCAATTCTAAAAGGATCAATAGCTAAACCTTGTCTAGAAACAATATGTCCAAGTAATTTACCTTGATGGACTGAAAATATAGACTTTTTGGGATTCAATGATATTCCAAATTACCTACAAAGCTGAAAAAGTCTACCTTAGATGCATAAGATGATCATCAGAATTCTTCAAAAATACAATAACATCATCTAAATAAACCAAGTATGCATTTATTTAATAGGCTATGAAAATCCATGTCCATCACACGTTGAAATATTGCACTAGAATTAGAAATTCCAAAAGGCATTCTTTTGTAAGCATAAGTACCCCACTTTGTGATGAAAGTTGATTTGTATCTATTTTCTTCACACACAAGAATTTGATTGTATTTTCTATAATCATCCAAAAGGGACAACCTGTCTGAACCTAAAATTGTTCTTAAAATATGATCCATAGTGGGTATAAATAATGATCTTTTAATAAATCCTTGTTAAGATCTATAAAATCTACACATAGCCGGATTTCTCCATTCTTTTTCCAAACATGCACAAGATTAGCTACCCAACTTGAATGTTTATATGAAAAGATAATACTTGATTCAATCAACCTAGATAACTCTTTTCTCATCAAGGGTTCAATCTTAGGATTTATAGGCCTTTGTTTCTACCTTAATTTTTGGAATTTGGATGCAACTCTATGGTATGTTAGGCCAAACTATGATCAAATCCTCTCAAATATTGGTATTTCTAAGAAAAAACATCTTTGAATTCTTTGCATAAATTAATGAAAGATTATTTTTAGCTAAGGAACATACCTTTCTGATGAATAACTTATTTTCATCATCAACTAAGATATCTTCATAGTTATTTACATGATTCAAGATCTTCCTTTTTCATTTCTTAATTGATCATCAAAACTAAAAATATCTTCTAATGTGACCAGTCCTTGGGGCAGCTTGTTTGTCTTCAATTGAACAATCTAGTCACCATATAAATGTTACAATTTTTCTTGATTAACTACAAAAATTTAGCTTCTTACTGCATAAATCTATAGATTTTCTCACCAGCTTCGAAAACTTTCTAGTTTTCTTCATTATCAGGTACTAAATTCTGATAATTAGTTTTATATGTGGATACACTTTTCTTTTTCAATATGTTCTAGCACCTCAAAGCTAGCACCAATTGCTGCAAGTCTATCTACATGTTTGTTTTCAGCTCTTGGAACAAATTGCATATTAATAGCATCAAAATCCTCCATTAAGTCTAAAACTCTATGCTTGTAAGATTTTAGTAATGAATTCTTACACACAATTAATTTTTTTACTTGGTTAGTTACTATCTCTGAATCACCAAAAACTTTTCACGTGATGATACCTCTTTTTTGGCCCATTGTAAGCCATGAAGTAATTCTTCATATTCGAGTACGTTAAAAGTAAATGAGAATTACAAACTTAGAGCCAAAAAATACCTTTCATTTGTAGGGGAAGTAAGCATCAAACCTAAACCTTGTCCTTTTTCCTTCTTTGCTCCATCGAAATGAAGCTTTCATAAGCCTTCTGTTGTTTTTTCTATTTTAGACGAGTAAGGATTATGGTGCATTTTCTTCATGCAAACAATAAACTCCAAATATACATTGTTATCCTTCTTTGAATGGATTGTAGGCATGTTATTCTTGGGTTTTTCATCCATAAACAGATTAGAAACACTATATAATGCAAAAACATGTCTTTGTGATGTCAAAATCATTTGTTCCATGGATGCATAATTTTCTATAGCATTTGAAGCATGAGGTTCAATATGAAATCCAGCCAAAGGATCTGAATTAACTATAAATTTAGTTCCATACCTTATAGTAAAGAATAAAAATGACCAATCTAAAGAAAGATAACCTCCTATATTTCTTTGTAAAATCTCTTGATAAACATAAAGCAAAGTAGGGAGGTAAATCTACTACTATAACATCTTGTAGGATAGAAACATTTGGACAAGCATGTAATGTTACCTCAAAATTTCTAATGATGCAAACTGTGTTAGTTTTTGTTCCATCTATCTACACACACTTTTCTCTGTAGGTTCATACTGTAGGCCTAATTTTTCTACAATTGCTTTAGGCATTATTGTGTTGTTTGCACCACTATCAACCATGTAGTTATGAACTAAATAATCTCCAATAATCAAAGATAGATAAAATGGTGGTGTATTTTTAATATCATGAGCATTTAAACTTTTGTACCATCCACTTAACCTCTTTCATGTGATCTTTCTCGATTGTACCAAGAACCATATCTACTTTCTGAGCTTCCTTTTTTGTTGGTTTTGAAGAAATATGCAACTTAGCAAGCTCATGAGCAAGTAGCTCTTGTTGTCATAGAATACTCAAAGCATCCCATAATGAAATATTAATATTATGGGTTTTCATTACCTCAACAATATTAAAAGAAGAAACTCTCTTTGAAAAATATTCTACAGTTTTAGCGTAGGCTTTAGTAAAAAAATGACTTTGATTCAAATGCTTTAGAAATATGAGGTATGAATAATCTTCAAGGATCAGGATGTAACTATTTTTGCTACACTTTAGGAGTTTAATCATTTTCTATTTTTAAAGGAACAGTAGAATTGTTTGTTTTTTTAACCTATAATTTTTAGAGACTGTAGGAAAAACAGGTCTATTTTGTTGTTTTTCTTTATCTTGAACCCTTTATACCTATTTGTAATTTCAATAAAATATTCTTCTCCAATCTTCGACTAAGTTTTTTTAGGTGATTTTTCACTCTAAGCATCTTGTTTCCCACCCTCCATTTGAGGCATAAATAATGCTTCAGATTGAGGTTGTGTAACAAGGCTTATATTCAAGAATGCATTTGGACAATTAGTAGTTGAATGAGGCTAATTACAAGGTAAACACCACTCTTCTAAAGCCATGTTGACTAGAACAAGAGTGCTAGATGAACTAGGAGCTTTAGGATCAAATTGACTTGGATGATAAGGCTATCTATAATTCTGATTTTGTTGAAATGGCTACCTATTATTTGGATTTTACTTGATATGAAGTTTGATAAGGCCTACTAGATTGGATAACTTTATTGTTAATTGATATTAGTTTGTTTCCCATTTTCTACAAGGCTTTAAATATGTCATCTGTATGTGCTACAATAGTAGGTTCTATTATGGTAATGGGTTGTGGAACAAGTGCCAAATCTGCCATAAGAGGCATAGAAGGTCTTGGGGCTAATTTACCAGCTTGAATGAGGTTATTTTCAGCCCTAATAGCAATATCATAAGTTTTTGGGAGTGTAGTTCCTCCCATAGACTATATCATGGCTAAAATGTCACTATTTAAAGCTCTAAGATAGTATAGAAATGCATGATCAGCTTGAGGCTTAACACTAGCTAGAATTATTTCCCAAGTTCTAACAAATCTGATGTTAAAACTAGCCATAAATTCATGAGGAGCTCTCTTTATTGTAGACAGTTTTTCTATGAGAGATAAATGATCAAAATTATCTTGAAATTGCTTAAGTAATTACTCCCTAATTCATCCTAAGTTGTTATGCTCCCTATTGGTAAAGTTCTGTACCATTGCAAAGCTTGTCCTTTAAATGATGCAACTAAGAGTCTCAAGGCTACATCTTCATGAGTTATGTTATGGACTACACAAAGGGATGCAATATCTTTAATATGCTTAGTAGGGGTAATCTGATTTTCACTAGTAAATGAAGGTAAACCTTTCAAGGAAGTAACAGGTATATCATGATAGACTTGAATTACTAAAGGGATGCCATTAGTAAAGGTCACAAAATTTCTAGGTGGTGGTGGTGGTTGATGCATGATTACTGGGATTTGAACAACAATATTAACATATGGTGAAGGAAGGGGAGGGGGTTGCCAAAACTAGGCCTATTATAAGGTAAGGTATTACCAAATCTTCTTCTTCTTCCAGAATTTAAAGGTAATGAAATAAAATCATCGGAAGTCCTTTTACTAATGATATTGTAGCCACTTTAGGCATGAAACATGCTACAAAATTGGTTTCAAATAAGCCTTACGGAGTCGCCAAATAATTTATTTTGATTTTTCAATGGATTTCTCTGTCTTTGTTCTTCCAAAAGTGATTTTATTTCATTGCAAATATGTTGTAAATTGTAATCTACTGCATATTTGATTTGTGTCCTATCGGGCATGCCAAAAAAATTATCTCTTAGAAGTGCACCCTTGTTAAGAGATGACAATAGGGGTTCTAATATTTCTTTATCTCTCACTTCTGTAGATACAATGGAAACACCTCAGGTCTATGGGTATACCTATTGTTGAGGTGAGTCTCTAGTATCAAGGTCGGTTCCTTATTGATGTATCCTAAACTATTTTTTTGGGGATTTTGAGGGTAAACAAGATTGTTGTAACTATAATTGAAATGGGGTGATACACCAAATTTATTAAGGACTTTGACTAAGTACATGCACAATAAAATTGAGAACAAATTATAGATGCACGAACAAATGGTTTTCAGTAGAATATTAAGGCAAAAAACTTATGTATTGAAGGATAAATAACAACACAGCAAGTTAAACATGCACACTAAGACTATGCAGAAAATACCAGAGTTACAGTAAGGTAAGATAATTAAATCAAGGAATTAACATTCACAAGAGATAACATAAATATACACACTAATGCAAATAACTAGAAAGGCAATAATTGGTTCTCATTCAAAAGGAAAAACTAGCAAAATTTGTTGCAACACTCCTATATCCAAAAAGTCTTCATTGTGCCTTTCTAGTGCACACAATATATAGCAAAAGTACTTTACCCAACCCTTATTAAAAATAGACTATAGTATGTACTCACCCATACATGCTAATTTTACCACTTTATCATGAATAAATAAAGGAATAAAAAAGAAATGCTTATTACAATTATGCATTAATATCCTTGGATACAAAATACACTCTAGTCAAAGTGTTCTATTTATAGTAAAATTAATTTACTTGGGTGAATAAAATTTAGCCAATAATAGCTCTTGCTTGTTTTTTAAGTCATCTCCAATGTGTATGCAAATATTTTTTCGTATAGCTTATGATGTGACACTTGTTCATTATCCCCTTGCATGGCATTTTGTCTTCATCTTTGATTTGTCCTCTATTAAAGGCATGCAAAAATATTCTTGTCAAGAATAATTCTTTTCTTTTCTTTTTACTTAGTGAAAATCATTCATCTTCACTGAGGGGACCACTTATCCATGTGCACATGCTCAACTTTTGTCTCTTTTGATCTCACTTTGTACGAGGTTAATTTGGAAACTTTAAGGTAACATTTGAAAAGGCTAAGGTATGGAAATATTGTTGCATTTAGCTCATTATTGGACCCTCATTTGATCGCATGTACTTCTTATTCTTATAATCATGGGGACCTATTATAATCATTGGCACCTTTTTTTTTAGACTAAGGACTTAGGTCCCTTTTGAATAAACATAGGCATATAATATGTTCGGCCACCTTTTGAAAGGTATGGTACATACATAATGATGGGGTTATCCTTTGGTTTTTTTACCATGGCATCAAATATTATTTCAATCAAATATTAATCATTTGATTTCTTGGCATATACATTATTTTATCGAGCACCTTTTGAAAGTTCAATGCAAATGATAAATTTTGGACTTGGTCCCCTTCTCACGATAATATGAATCATAAATTTATCGGTGCATTTGATTTAACTCTAATTTAACTATGGTGAAGATATGGTTAGAGACCGAGGTTTGCATTGAATTTTTTTATTAGAGCCATTGGTTTTCGTCATTTTTTATCTACATCGTCGAATAGTCTATGATGGAATTTAAGGGTAATTGAATCGAGCCTTTGATCTCTTATTTCTTTGAATTCTAGAGTTGTTGATTATTTGGCCCATGGTGAATGGTGGGTTATCATATTTGATCGTAAGATATGTACTATGCAATCTGAAACCATTTACTTCATTTAAGTTTGCATTGGATTTGGTAATTTGATTTTCAAACGTTAATCTTTTTACCGGTTAGCATATTTATCATTGATCATTATACGCTGGGTTGAGTTAGTTAAATGAAAAGTTGAGATGAGTTGGTAAAACAACTTAACCCTAACTCATTGTTAACTTTTCATTTTGGTTTCATGGGCGAAGCCCTAGAAAAAAATTTATGTGTCGCCATTGTTTTATAAGGGTTTTGAGATATGCTTGGTCATGTGGTCGTGTTCTGTAAATATATTTTGATTCACTTTCAAAGTTGTGGCCACTATTGTTATTTCTAGTTTGAAGCTGGTGAATCCATTTGGCCACCATTGATGAGTTTCTTGAGCTTTACTATGTACACCTTTTAGCTTCGGGAAGCTCTAGGATTAAGATAATATTGGCTATTAGTGCTAAAAAGTTAAGCTTTGTGGATTTGTTGAGCATCGTAACAATTCCTTCTTGTCATTTTTACTTCTCTGTACACCAATACATTGATTCCTTTACATTTTTCTGTATTTATGTGCATGGAAACTATAATCGTGAGCTTGAAAATACATATATGGTAATTGTTTTGTAGCTCTTTCATTTTGTGCTAAGGGTTTTGAAAACTCAATTCAAACTAGTAAGTTGTCATGTCTTCTTTGAAATTTTTTTAAAACCTGTGGAATTTGAAATGGTCGTTGAAGAAAGTAGAGATTTATTTTTCTTTAACTGGTAATTTTCGTTTCCTCCGATAGAGTTCTTGTTTGGGGCCTCATAGATTTCTAACCTTATTTTAAAACCAATAATGTGATACTCTATACTTCTGTGAAGAATGTTTTGAATTTGTTTCATTTCATCATTTTGTATTTGAAGACTCAATCTTGAGTTGATAATGTCCTCATTTTGTAGTATTTTTCACAACTTGGGTTTTTATTTTGGAATATTATAGTTCTTTTACTCTTGCAAACTCTAGTGTTTCTTTGTCTTTGTGAAACTTCGTGGTATCTCACCATAGCTTGTAATTTCCTTATGCTTAAGGGGTATTCTCGTATTTGTTCAAAAATCATTATATCTTTTCATTTGTAATTGTGGTTATTTTCATCTTAATACGGTTTGCATCCTTGTTGTTTTCCTAATAAAGTTCCCCAATACCATTATTTATTATTTCAAGTTTTCAAACCTCTCGAGCTATCTTTGTGGCTATTTGAAAAAAAGGCACCTCCATTTCTGAAGCATCTCAAATTTTTTGTTGAAGTTGGGCCTTTTAGGTCAAGAGTTTTTTCTAATATGGGAAAACTTATTTCTTTTCTATGTGGAGGTAAGCCATATTTTCTTCATTTTATGTTATTAAAACCTAAAAATGGGTTTGGTGCCTAGCTTGTGAATTCTGCCCATTTTGGTTTTGATAAACTAGATGACTCGAGTTTTTGGGTCAATGGCTCAACTTTTTCTAAGAGCTTGTTATATTTTGATATTGGTTTGGTCTCATTTTATATACCCTAACTCCATGAGCTCCTTCACATTTAAGGCTCCTAACTCATCATTGTTTAGGGCTATATCTCTCTCGTGGTTCATTTATGAACTTTTCAACACTTATTACTAAATTTATTAACTTGATAAAGCTTTGAAAACTTCTTATAACTTTCTATTTGTATTTCACTGATAATTATTCAAAAGTTACTCGATAAATAAATTGTCTTGTTGTATCCGAAATGAGACACAATCGAAACCTATAAAATTTTACCATTTTAAAGTGCTTTCATATATTGATATTGCATTATGTTGCTTGATATTATAATTGCATTGTCATTGCTCGAGCTTTGTATGCTACGTAATTTCACTTTCCTCACAATCTATTCTTTTGTAAGGAGAAACTACTACTGTAGATATGAATGCAAACATAATTGTAGGTGGTTGTAGATGCTCTTTCCTTATAATTGTATCTTAAATCTTGAGTAATCTATATTAGAATTTTAAGTATTTACCATAGTTTTCAATACTTGTACTTGGTGATCGAAAAATATATGAATTGAAACTATGCCCTTGATAGGCTTTTAACACTTAAAGCAAGTTGTCTATTTTTGAAACTCAATACTCCTTAATTATAGGTGACTTTGGATGTTCCAAAAGACCATTCTAACACTCTGTTTCACTCAAATGCTTGAGTATGGTGGTAAAATAAATTTTATTAGAGAACTCTGCAAATGTAATTGTAGTTGTACATTTTATTTCTTGTATCATTGTTGCAGTTTTACCTTCCTTTATCAGAAAAGAAAGTTCCATAATTTGTCTCGCTTGTATGCACAATTGTTCTGAATCTTTGAAATTTCTAACTCTACTTGGTTCACTTGAGGAGTTCATAACTGGCATACTATAATGATTTAATGCATCTCTTGAATCTAGTAGGACATATGATCTACACTCTCCTGTAACTACATAACAACATTCATTTGAACTACGTTTTTGTAAATTTAGATGTGTCTTTTATTTCTTCAACTCCGACACCTGCACATCTTTAATATCTTTATAGTTGCACTTGTATTTTGATTCTTGCAATATGCATCCTTAAATTACCCTTCATTATAATTTTTAGATGTTGCATTGTTTTAATCACTCTTGTCAAAGATTTGTAATACCTGGATAACTACATACAAGTATGAACAAATGTGAAATTGGTTTGCTTTGATCATCTTGCTTGAGAATCTGTTCTTTTTGTTCAAGCTCGTCGTATTTTGTACTTGATGAAAATATCTTTCCCCTTTCTACTGAACTTTGAAACTTCTGACGAATGGTCCCAATATTTGATGATTAATACAACACTTTGAACCTACATAATATTTCTCTTTGAAGTGATTTTCTGGTTCTGATCTAGTAGCCATGAAGTTATGTTAAGAATTGATTGTTTTTATGATTCAAAATTAAGATGTAATGGAATACTACTTTTGATCTTTACCTTTGTCAAGTGCATTTTTTGGGTCCTGTATATCTATACTGAAGAGCAATGACTTGCATATCTAACCTAGAAGTTATTTGGAGTTAGGATATTTCTTTGATGGAATTATGATTTTGATCTCAAAATGTAGTTGTGCTTTGTTGATGCTTTCCTTAAAATTTATCCTAACCATGCCATAATTCTTACTAAAGTTGAACTTTACTTGTTGGAAATCCAAACTTGAATTTGCAATTTTTATGGATGGCTTAAATTTGATGAGAATATTTACTCTTAAAATGGACTTTAAATTTGAATTTAGTTGATTTGTGCTTTGACCTTGCTTAACTAGAACACATGCTTCATGTAGCTATTATTGTTTAAGTTATTTATATTGATTGTAATCCATATAGTTAGTACAAATTTTAAATGTTCTTCTTCGCAACCCTGAACTCGCACACTTGATCAAATAGTTAGAAAACAATAGGATTTTTGGCCTCTCTTGTATTCCATAGTAATTTTCTTTTCTTTATTTTTTTCTGTCATGATTCAAGTGAATGTCATGAGCTTATGCCAAATAGTAATTTTCAAATAGGAATCTTTTACTTTGATGTAACTTTTGATTTCAAATGATCCATTTTCATGAAACTAGATAACACATGAGTATAGATTAAATCCTGAGCTCAAGACTAATATATTTTCTCTTTTGTCTTTTAGGTACGTTGATGGACTGAAGGATGCAAAAGATGAAGATGAAGGATCTGGAAGTTGAAATAATGAAGAACGAAGAAAAAACCCAAGGTAATGAGGTGTTTCTTCTATACTCTTTTTCTTTTAGTTTCATCTACATGTATCGTTTATTTTGATAATCATAAGTTACATCTCATGGCTTGTGTGGGAGACATTGAATTTCCTCATGAATATATATGATATTATTTCTTTAATTAAATTTTTTACTTCCTTTTACTTTCATCTCTTATGATATGTAATGATGGTACAATGAATTAAACAACTCAATAACATACTTAATAACACTTAATCATAGGAAATGATCAAATTGAAAATACATGTAACTTAATAATGAACATCAACCATACAAACAACAACTATGTTTTTGTTTTTGAGTTCAACTCCTCAAGTATTTTTCTATTTCCACTTTCCTCAAAGGTGTTCTTTAGTTATTTGGAGATTTTGTGCAACTTTGATGAAGGTGAACATGGAATAACAACATACATGAGGTGTTTCATTATACAATAGCACACATAGCTACAATTTTCTTTGCTGATCCACTTACTGCAACTTAAAAATTTAAATAAATTGTATGTCTTCCCCTTATTTAGGTTCATTCATCAATGGATTTCATCAAAAACAAAGTTTCGAGTTGCCCATTTTAGCACAAGTTCAAAATTGTCAACATTTCCTAATGTTCACTTCTTATTTCTAAATGGTTTTTTATTATGTTTAAATTAATATTTGTGATTTTCTTGAGTGTTCATAAACAAAATTTTGTCATTGTCCCACTGGTTTCTAAAGTAGGTCAAATTAATCAATGTGATTTCCCCGTATCCCACGATATGTGAATTAAATGCAAATATTAATGACGAGTTAATTAAAAGTACAATATATGAAATCCCCCGCATTAAATGCCAATATTTAAAATATCAAAATCCCACACTTTCACTTTAAGAAGGGGAAATTCAAATTTTGAGATTTCCTATTCCCACTTTTTTTCAGTTTTCATAATTTCTTTCATTGAATGCATTTGGAAAAAACTAAATAAATCAAAGAAATATATATTAGGGTTTATTTTTTATTTTGTAATCATAGAAAAGGATCTCTTGAAATTAGAATACAACATTCGCATGCACTAATTTAATGGTCTAAGTGCTCGATTTTGGATGTTTTTTGAATGATAACTGAGGCGAAGAATCGTAATCACATTTGGGGGCACACAAACAAGATAGAAAATAGTGATTGTGGATAGATCACAGGTGTGAGTGCAGATTAGGAGGCCCACAAAGGACAAAATCAAAAGAGAAGCAAAACATGTTACAGATAGAATCTCGTTGATATTATGTTTTAGAGAGAATATGGAGCTTTAACAAACATTATCAAGCACGTAAAAATATTAGATACAATTAAAATAGGTATTTATCAAAAGAATATATGTTATTGTATGTGTACCATAGTGATGGTGGGCACTTATAGCCACTATTTATTTTCCTAGTTCTTGTGTTCTACATCGCAATCCATCCCGCCTTTCCCTTTAGTGCCTTTACTGTTCTGTTCCATTTTCTTGTCAAAACATGTTGCTCTGTCTAAAACCACATCTTTTACCACCCATGAACGAATTTTTTTGTAATCCCTTTTAAAATATTTATTCCTTCCAAAACCCATTTTTATGTTCACCCATAGCTCAAGTATTCGTGTTTGTTAAATGGGTTCCCTTTTCAACCCTTCTATTTGTCTCTCTATTTTTTTGTTGATTTTTCGTTCTTCTTTGTCCATTTAGGTAATTCACATATTTTTTTGTTCTTCTTTGGACACGAGTCACATATTATTTTTTTATAAATCATAATGGTTTGCTTTTTTATAGTTTAGGTAATAATTTTGACTTCCTTTAATGATTTTTTTAATATGAAATAAATAGTCATGACTAATTATTCAATATTTGATTCTCACTTGATTGTTGTCACGTTATATATATATATATATATATATATATATATATATATATATATATATATATATATATATATATATATATATATATAGTTTTTTATATTTGTTTCCCCACCTAGAAATAATTAAAAGCATTGTGTTTACATTTTTAATGTTTAGTAAAAGGTAAGCCATTTATATGGACTTGTAAATATTATTAAACATACATGTTAATCATTCTATTTTAAAAAATCAATTACTAGTTAGTAATGACTTACTTGATAAATGAGCCAATATAAAGTAAGAATTTTTAAATTCTAAAATAACATATTCCAAGACTAGAGGCTGCTAAGCTCGATGTTTATGACATTTCCTAGCTACTACAAGGAAAAAAATATTCCAAGACAAGATAAATATTAAAGAGTTTCCTGGGTACATTTTTCAAACAAGAATGGAGACTAGAAGCCGCTAAGATTCTAGTTCACTTGTATACGATACAACTAGGACAGATCGCCAAACCACACTAAGAACCATTATTATATTTAGATTTTTGTATTAATTTATCATAATCCTACCATGATATTCGAAGCCTAACGACCGCTAATGTTGAAGATTAGTAAATAGCATTAGTGCAACATAAAAATCCTTGAGATTAAAGCCGCTAGGGTATTTTTTGCCTTACATACATGGCAATTAGTAACAACCCGACTAAAAAACTAACTAGCTCCTTTATTATATTTGGGTGTTACAATACTACCTTCTAAGACTAGTGACCGCTACGGTGGATGTTTACTTTCTTTCTTTGATGTTCCAAGCTAAATAATACTCAAAGACAAGATTAATTTAAACAATTTTCAAGAATACACATATTCCAAAACAAAAATTTCTGGATTGCGGCTATTGAGTTCAATATGTTATTTGAAGTCTATCACATGATATTCAAAGCCTAGCAGCCACTAATGTTGAAGACTTAATATTAGTGGCTGATAGGATAATTAGTCTTGTATTCAAGATATTGATTAACAACCTAACTAAAAACTCAAAACCGAACTAAACTCTAGCACCGATTATTAAGCTATGTGACCTCCGAGTAAAACATGTTATTCAAAGTTTATTACATGATATTCCTAGTGACTACTACCATTGAAGATATATACATAGCGCTGAAGGAAAATCACAAAGAATTGAGGTTAGCGACCACTAGGATATTTTTGTCTTGCATTCAGGACAATTTGTAATGACTCGATTGAAAATCTAACTATGTTCCCGCAATTATATTTAAATTTTAAAAGACTATTTTCAATGACTAGCGACCACTAGGGTGGTTTCTCACTACATTTATTTCGAATACTCGTGATTCCAAACGAAAATTTAATCCTAAGCTCAATAGGATATTCGAAGTCTTCAATTTTAAGCCTAGCGGTTGTTGGGTTCAATATGTTATTCAAATTAGTGTTATTGCAACATCACAGAGTTTTGAGGTTAGAGGCCACTAGGATAGTTGTTGTCTTGCTTAAAAGATAATTAGTAATGACTCGATTGAAAATATAACTATGCTCCCTTTAATTATATTTAAATTTAAAATATTGTTTTCAACTATTGGTGACCGCTATGGTGGTTGCTCACTACTGATTATTTTCTCGAATACTCATGATTCCAAATGAAAAATTAAGCCTAGTGGACATTGATCTCAATAGGATATTCAAAATCTATCACATGAATTCCAAACCAAAATTTTATCCTAGTGTCTAGTGTGTTCATTTTTAATCCTAGTGTCCATTGGGTTCAATATGTTATTCGAATTAGCGTTATTACAACATCACAGAGGCTTGACATTAGTAGCCGTTAGGATAGTTGTTGTCTTGCATACTGTGATAATTAGTAATGACTCGATTGAAAATATAATTATGCTCCCACAATTATATTTAAATTTTAAAAGACTATTTTCAATGATTGATGACCACTAGGGTGGTTTCTCACTACATTTCTTTCCTGAATACTCATGATTCCAAATGAAAATTTAAGCCTAGCATGATCGCTAAGCTCAATAGTATATTCAAAGTCTATCACATGAATTCCAAACAAAAATTTAATCATAAAGTGGTCGATGTGTTCACGTTTAAGCCTAGCGGCCATTGGATTTAATATGTTATTTTAATTACCGTTGTTGCAAAATCTCATAGGCTTGAGGTTAGCGGTGGAAAGGATAGTTGTTGTCTTGCATATAGGAAAATTAGTAATAACTCGATAAAAATCTAAATATTCTCCCCACAATTATATTTAAGTTTTAAAAGACTATTTTCAATGAGTTGCGACCGCTAGGGTGGTTGCTCACTACATTTATTTCCTGAATACTTGTGATTCCAAATGAAAATTTAAGCCTAGCAGCCACTGAGCTCAATATGATATTCAAAGTCTATTGCATGAATTCCAAACCAAAATTTAATCCTAGTGGTCATTATGTTCAATTTTAATCCTACGGCTGTTGGGTTTAATATGTTATTTGAATTAGCGTTATTACAACATCATATAGGCTTGAGGTTGGCGGTCACTAGGATAGTTGTTGTCTTGCATATAGGAAAATTAGTAATGACTCAATTGAAAATCTTACTATGCTCCCCACAATTATATTTAAATTTGTAAAGACTATTTTCAACAACTAGCAACTGTTAGGGGGATTTATCACTACAATTATTTCCTAAATACTCGTTATTCTAAATGAAAATTTAAGCCTAGCGGTCACGATTTCAATACGATATTTGAAGTATATCTCATGAATTCCAAACCAAAACTTAAGCCTTGTGGCCATTGTGTTCAATTTTAAGCCCAAGCGATGTTGGGTTTAATATGTTATTTGAATTAGCATTGTTGCAACATCACAGAGGCTTGAGGTTAGCATCCACTAGGATAGTTGTTGTGTTGCATTTGGGAAATTAGTAATGACTTAACGGATTTTCAAATACATAGCTAGACAACAAATATTTGAAGAAAAGATGAACCCAAGCCCACCTCCATGTCCCGCTTAGAGAAATTGCTTTTCCACCACTCCAGTCCATAGCTATAGTATAATAAAATCATTTACTATCCAAAATTTACAAGTAGTTTGTAATCATAAACCCAAGTTCCATTCTCATTGATTTCATTGGATGCTTTCAATAAGTGGCCATGGGGACACCTTGTGATAAGGGTCGAAATTCTCCATATGGACTAAGTGGAACATAGCGGGGTGCTTCGAATGTGGATCACTTAGCGGACATTAAGGACCCAAGCCCACCTCCATGTCCCGCTTAGATAAATTGCTCCTCCACCACTCCAATTCATAGATCTGGTATAATAAAAGCATTTACCATCCAAAATTTTCAAGTAGTTTGTAATCATCAACCCAAGTTCCATTCACATTGAGTTCATTATATGCTTTCAATAAGTTTTCATGGGGGCACGTTGAGGTAGGGATCAAATTTCTATATGGACCAAACAGAACATAGTGGGGTGCTTGAATGTGGATTGCTTAGTGGAAATTAAGGACCTAAGCCCACTTCCATGTACTACTTAGATAAAGTTCTCCTCCACCACTCCGAGTTCATAAAGTGTTTACCATCCAAAATTTTCCACTTTCTCATGGTTTTTAAATAATTAACTTTAATGGAGCCTCGAAATGAAACACGGTCCTATCGGGAGTGAGGTGTCTACTTAGAGACATGAATGAAAATTTATTAATAGTTTTTCTAGAAGGTATTAAACTGGTGGTCAACATTGGCTGTGAAGCTTTTGAAATTGAAGGAGATTCCCAAGTGGTAATAAATGATTATAACCACAATAATAAATAGAAATAATCCCTAAGTGGGTTTTAAACCATAATTATAGAGAAGCAAATTATGTTGTCGATTTCTTGGCTAACCAAGGCATCATTAAGAGAGATGGCCCGATCAAATCGGGGTGAGCTTGATCCAATTGGGGTGAGGTAGCACGTGGGAAGATTTCCCAAAGATCATATCTTAGGAAGGGGAGTGAGGTGTTATTAATTTTTGGTGTCCTGGCTTCCTTTTCATTCTTCCGTTTGCTTGTGGTGGTTGGCGGTGGTGTGGAGTTCTAAGAGATGAGTATGGAGTGCCCTCCACTGCCTTTCCTTTTCCAGCAAGGTGTGAAGCATGAGATTGCATTTTTAGGAGAATTTCTCAGGCTTGTATTAGGATTATCTTTAGGGTAGCGTCAAGTTTTGTCTGCAAGGAAATTATGAGGTTTCATCCAGAGCTTGAGTTAATTCAGAATTCACCTCTTGGTTCATGTCCCAACTTCTTTTGGTTAGGTAGAATATTGATGAGGTGAGAGATATTTCCCTCCACTTCATTAAGCCCTAGCATCAGGTCAACTTGGTTGAAATGTTAGAGGATTTTGGGAGGGTACAATTGTTGCCTAACATTGTTCATGAGGGGCTATTTGTGGATGAAGCGAGGATGGTGATAGCCGAGCTCTCTTCTAGGAATGCGTTTTGATGTAGTTTTCTTTGGAAATTTATGTTCCTTGTCGTTAGGGGCTTGGTGAAGGAAACCAAGTAGAGAAATTATATTTTCCTATACTTTCGGCTCCCATTTTCCTAGACTATACTAGTGTGGATGGTATATGAAGGAAATTGGGATGTACATATAACTTCTTGTTACGAACCGCTTGTGTCGAAGTGTCTCAGTGGGTGGGAGGATGTCTTCATGGCCAAGTAGCTTGGCCTCTCAGGCATAATTTATGGTTCCTATACCTGGTTTTTAGTGGTTGGGTTTTTTTTTTGTTGTCAATGTTGGGTTTTCTCGTCTTATGACCCAGTTAGTTTTTGTTTAAATTTTAACAAATTTCGTGATTACACATATTCAAAAAGAAATTTTCAGCCTAGCATCTTCTGAGTTCAATATGTTATTCCAAGTCCAAAACATGATATTAAAAGGATAAATGTATTAAGGTTGTAAATTATTTCGTGGCGATTGTGTAACATAACACAATCTTGAGATTAGCAGTTGCTAGGATAATTATTTTCTTGCATTAAGGATCCTCTAACCTAAAGCTATAAATATTATTGTTTTACATTAATGGAAATATATCCTAGAATATATAGATGTTAATGGCCACTAGTATTCAATTCTACCAACAAATTGACAACTTTAAACAAACCAAAATTAATAGTGATTAAGCTGTTTAAATTTCTTAGTGCAATGCATAACATAAACTTCTACTAATAATTTCTTGTATTTTATAATTAAAGGAGGATTGAAGGGTTTATTTCCCTTTACATTACAGATACAAGGATAGGATCAGTCTAAAACCCGAATGATCCAAAGAATACTCTGTTTAAAAAAATGAAAGGGCCTCTTCCAAAACACAAGTGGTTGGGAAACGAAAAAAAGTAACAAGACCAAGAAGACATACATGATGATTCGATAACAATGGAACTAGTAAGGTTATAATAACCAAAACAAAGATACAACTTGAAATTTTTTTGAACCACTTATTTATCTGAATCAGATGACACAACCATAACCTCCACCTTAATGGGCATGAAAATAGTTTTCACTAGCGGTTCCGAAAAAATATGTTCATTTCCTGCAGTAGCCTGAATCTTTAACCAATCATACGCCTCACGACCTTTTCGGTGAAGAGCATTCCAACGTGTTGGTTCCTATTATATTGGAGCAAACATTACATCCAGGTCAAGCAAGTGGAGTGACCTACCTCCCCTTCGCCGGTGTCTTGCCCCAATAGTCTACTTCATATAAGAAATGATTTAGGGAATTAAACCGTTTGAACAACTCTGAAAAAACTTCCACATGCACCAAATATTATTTACTTTATTTCTTTGATGTTTGAAGAAATATTATTTACTTTAAAATATTATTTACACATATTTTAAAACAAAAATTCATCCTAGTGGTCACTGCATTCAGTATGTTAGCGACCACTAGGATGATTCTTGTCTTGCATTCAAGCCCCTATAACCTAAATCTATATAGATTATTTTTTACATTGATGGAAAGATATCCTAGAATATATAGACACTAGTGGCCACTAGTCTTCACATCTACCACTTAATTGACAACTTTTACTAATGATTTATTGTATTTTATAATTAAATGAGGGTTGAAGGGTACCTTTCCCTTTACATTACTGAGTACACAATGAGATGATAATTCTAAATCTCGAATGATGCAACAATACTCTAGTAAAAATGCAAGGGCCAATGCTAAGAAAACAAGTGGTTGGGAATACAAAAAACCCCAGACTAGTAAGCTAGATAGTATGATTCGATAACAATGGAACTGGAAACGCTATACAACAACCAAAATAAAGATACAACCTAACATATTTTAGAAGCACTAATTTATCCAAAACACATGACCATTCCTAACCTCTACCTTAATGGGCCTGAAAACGGTTTCCACTTGGCGGTTCCGAAAAAATATGCTCTTTTCCAAAGAGAAACCTAACTCTTTAACCAATTGTATACCTCACGACCTTGCTCGTGAATAAGATCTTAACATTTCAGTTCATTTTGCAGCGGAGCAGACATGACATCCAGGTTAGGCAAGTAGACAGACATACCACCCATCGTTGGTGTCTCACCCCATTTGTCCACTTCAAACAAGAAATGATTTAGGACATTAAACCATTTGAAAAAATCTACAAAAATGTTTGCGTGCACTAAACCTTCCTTTTTATAGTGAGCATCAGAAATAAAGGGCCGCGATGCACTCAATTTTTTTTCCATTTTTGCTCCCATGCCAACCCTATACACTATGTAATGCCCCGAAATTTAAGGATTTAAATGTGCAAGGATTGTCTACTATGGAAAAAGGTGAAAGCGGAGATTTATAGAAGTGGATAAGTGGTTGGTGGAGTTTTGGAGTAATGGCTATTGGTGACAGAATTTTATTTGGCTTGCTCAACACACAACGACCCCCCTACCTATACCTATCTACATATCCTTAAATAATGTAAATCTTTTCATGCAAATGACATGTGTAAAGCTGATTCCATATATTTTATATCACTTTTCCCATACAGCCTTTTAGACATGTCACCTCCTTGAATAATAAAACAAGCACTTTTTCTAGATCCCAGGGCTTAACCAGGCATAAACTCAAGTTTACTCTGTAAATGTAGCGGTAATGTGGATAGTTGTAGTGTGTGCTTTTGGATCGATGTTTGATTATAAATGGTAAAGAATGGCGCATACGAAACCATAGAGGGGTAAGTTAGAAATTTTTTCAAATGTTTTAAATGCAAGTGACATGGTAGACATGTTATTATTCGCCTCTGTTAGAATTTCCCCAGGCGTGCCATATTAGGAAGTTTGGAAATAATTTACTATTTGTAATTAAGTCGAAAGTGAGCCATAGGTAGTCACATATGTAAATGGGGATGCCTATAAGAGGCCCGTTTACCATTTTATAAATGCACGAGAGAATGGGGTCTCATGGATAGTGATGAATGCAGGATGTGCAAAAAAGGAATGTGTTGAAAGGGTCACAGTTTCAGAGAAGGTCATGGCTACATGCATGCACAAATAGATTTATTGAACAGGTGTTGCAGACTTCCACGCAAGGCAATTGGCAGGGGGAAAGCCAAACTTCACACTGTTTTTTTCCAACGCCCGCTCTTCCTATGCCTCATCCCAATCATCTTAGAATATGGGTTTTAGAGTGGGCATGTAGGTTCTCATAAAGCATCACCACCATTTCATCAAATCAAACCAACTGGTGCCCAACCTGATCAATTTATCCGACCAGCATTATCCCTGCATACACCAAATGGGAGCTTGGGACCGGGCATGGAGATAAATCTGTAACCCAAATGTCTCCTCATTTTTCTATATGAAAATTTATCGATATGGATCTGTATGTGTCTGAAGCGGATTCAATTTTCTCTTGGAGAAAACGGAACTACTTCCTGCCATTTCTTTGTATACAAAAGAAGAAGAATAAAAATAAGAAGTTGGGGATTAGAAGGCACACAATGGCTGCCAACACTTGTGATTTTCAGACTCAATCGTGCAGCTAATTGTGTTAAGTGGCGTCCAGCAGTGGTTGTATTTTTCCTAAAAACATTGAAGTGTAAACTTACAAAGTATCACTAGATGACAGTTCTATATGGAATAGAATACACATTCTTTAGAAGCATGATCAACTGGGATTAAGGATAGATTGGGGTATATATATATATATAATATTTTTTTAGTGTGTCACATGATAGAAACTCATATTTTTGGAGCTTAGAAGGCGCTGTAGCCTTTCTAGCAAAGGAAAATGGCATGCATTAGGCCAAACTCCATTCCTTTGCCAGCATACTTCTAGCCCATGAGAAAATAAGAGATTTAAAAGGAGATATGTAGATTGTGGGAACATAGAATTAGTATGAGAAGTGTCAGATAAAATGCATGAAAGATGCATATTATACTCGAAGACAATGGTACCTCAAAAAGTGACAATTGTGGACTTATTATACTTATTATACTTGAAGACAATGGTACCTCAAAGATAAAAGTGACTTCCGTATTTACCCTCAGACGTCCCTCTAGAGAAATATAATCATCTCCAAGAACTCCCTCAATTGCAACTAGGTCTTGCTCTAATTCAATCCAAAAAATAGATTTCAAATGGTGACATGAAATTTTGGTATAAAATCTCATTTCACTCACAACTACGGAAAATTGCATGAAAGGAAACATTGGTCCGGCCATGATAGAATAAATGAAATCTCGTGAAAGAAACCCAAAAGGTGTGAAAATAAGGGGGAGCGATAAGATAAATATATGGAGTGAATATGCCATCACATGCTTGAAATTAATACAATATTTCTAGTGGCTTTAATATCAAGGTTTATTGGAAAAGGTGATGAGTCCGTCCAATCAACATATTTATTAAAAATCTTATCACAAAATGCTTATTTAGTAGCTATCTTAATAGATAATATTTAAGGTCCAATATGGAGTTAATGAGAGCATACAAAGGGAATTTAAATCACACAAGATTGATATTCCTGGAAAGGTCTTTATTTTAGTGATGGCTTTATCAATAATATTGGATTTGCCTCGAATAATTAATTCATTACTATTTGAGTCATTAGCCAGGGACAATTACCTTTCCAACTCTAAAACTTATTGATTTATACATTTAATATTTTACTAAATTTCTAGTCATTAGTCACCCATTATTTTTTCGCGGCTACCATGCCATACAAGCTTGGAGGATACTTCTACTTGTGCTAGGGGAAAGGATCCAATGACCGTGTGAGTGGGTATGTGAAATAAACTACCATTAATTTGCTTGAATTCAAGTTAAAAATTAAATAAAAACTAGCCAATAAAGTAAGTCACATCAAGTCTCATCAATAAATTATCCAATGAAATGGTGACACATAGACAACCCATAAAAGATGATTTTATTCTCAAGTAATAGGTTGCCTTAAATTCCTTTGTATTCAAAATTATTTATTTTAAATGTATTCAAAATATGTTCTCCACATAATTTAAATGTGTAAAAGAAATATACATATTAAAAAAATCATGATCTATTAAAGGGTAGTTTTTTTAAATATGATTGTTAAGTGGCTCTAGCAACCTCTTACATTAGGATTCATGATAACTAGCTCATTTCCTCTACTATGATCTAAAATTTCCTAACTATGTGTCTATATTTATTACCAACCTTAACTAACGGCACTTACCAATTGCAAAGCATTTTTGTTTATATGAAAATATATGGATTATGTTTTATGCACAAAATATCAAATGAGAACTACATAAGGCGTCAGCCTTCTCGAAGGTATGTATTCAAGGACTTGGCTCTATTAGGGATAGTCCAGCTAATATAAAATAATTACAAATAATGAAAACAAAGTTGTTGAGATTGTTTTTGTATCGTTAAAATGGATTCCCGATATTGTAAAGGCTAGTGGCTGCTAGCCTTCTCATCAATGAATAATTGGTAAACATAAAACAAGCATTTCTCTTCACGAGCCTCTGATCCTTTATTCCTAAGCAAGGTTCATGTACATCTTCACCCTTGATGTTTAGTAAAAAAATTTAATGGGTAATTTCTAAAAATATGTAGGCCAAGATGAATAGGATACATCTTCAGGTTTAAAATATGTACTTCTATTATTATGCTCTAACACTTATATTTGTCGATAATTTAGAAAGTAAATTTTTCATTGATTAAATACTTAGTGTTTGTTAAAAGTATTCATTCATACCCTAGCAATCGCAAAGAATTTTCATTTCTTTGATGTTCTGATACAAGAGAAGACAACTAATATTCAAAGAAAAGAAAGATATTTACCACTTTCCTAAATACATGTAATTAAAAATATTTACCACTTTTCTGAATACATGTAAGTAATACAAGACTATTTTAATTTTATTACATGTTTTTCCTAGCCTAACATACTATCTTGATGTTGGTGGCCATTGTGATATTTTTTGTCTTTTATACTGGAAAAATAGTAACGACTTCACTGAAAACTAACTATGATCCATTATTGTATTTAAATTTTACAAGACTAGCAACTGCCAGGGAGGATACTTACTACATTTATTTTATGTTCCAAGATAAGAGAAGACAACAAATACTCCAAGACAAGAATTTTTTTATGACTTATTATGAATATACGTGATTGAAAATGAATATTCATGAGAATACAATACATGTATTCAAAACTATAATCTTAAGCCTAGTGCCCATTAGGTAGATTATCCACCACAAGGATCCTAGAAGATGCTAGGGTTTTCCATGATTTGTTTGTTATTCGATCACTAATTTTAAAATAATAAACTATTAAGGTTTGACACTGGGAAACCATAACTTTTGATTACTAATTGAACCTAGCAGCTACTAGACATTTTCCTTTATACTAGTTGATTTCAATTATGTGATATACATGATATATCTTATGAGAACTATAAAAGGCACCTAATTACAACACCCAAACACATCATGGTATGTAATATTTTTTATTCTTAAAATTTCAATTATCAACCCTTATCACCCATGTTGGATTTAAAGTTTTCACATTTTGTAGTGTAACTCAAATATGTTTTTTACAAGTGATGGGAATATATAGATGCTAGCGGCCGCTAGTATTCACTTTTAACAAGAATAGCTAATAATTGTTTAAATTTATTAGTGCAACGCATAACAAAAAATTTTATTAATGTTTTCTTATTTTTTATAACTAAAGGAGAGTTGAAGTATGCCTGGTGACCACTATGCTATAAATATTTATTCCTATTGAATTTTACTCTATAAAAATAATGACATCAAGAAATGGAAACTTTTTTATATTGCAATGTTGAGAAAAAGGATTTGTCCTTTCCAATTACTTACGAAATATTAATTTCTTTAATTCATTTATTCAAGTAATATGTCTTCCATTGGATGCACTCCATTCATGTAAATTCATTTGATTAAAGGAGCAGAGGATTGCAAAAAGAGATACGATGACTAGTTTGTATAAATGCATTCCTTAGAAAATTACCATGGTGGTCGGTGGTTATTTTTTGTTGATGAGGATGTTGTCAGTGAATTCAATATGGTACTAATTCAAGATTTATTGATGAGCAAACATTACACATTTAGGTTGAATGCATTAACGTCGTAGTGAATAAGTTCCTTATTCTTGACATGGAGTTAGAAGTTTCATTGTTCAAGAAATTGGAAATGAAGGATTCTAGAGAAAATAAGGTGTGTTCTTGTCTTAAATATGGTTAGAATTTAGGGAAGTTCATACAGCTTAGAAAAAAGCAGTGTGAAAATTACCTTTGTCGAACCAAGGATACCTCTTCTATTTGTCATTATTTGAATAGAAAAAAATATTTCTCCACCAAAACATGCAAATCTATTTACAACACTGAGGAGATCTTATTTGTCTAAATTAGAGATAGATCCATCTAAGTCAAATTTGCAAGGGCTTAAAAAGAATAACAAATTGGTTGTGTTGTTGAAGAAAGTGACCAAGTATATTTGAGCAAATAGAATCTTCAAATGTTGAAAAATTAAAATTGTTTTTGTTCAATGGTGATGCTTTTCCAATTGAAGTTTCTAGGTGCCATTTGGCACCTCCAGAATATCAATTACATCAAGTGCATGATGATAATGTTGACCTTATTTTCTATTTAATGTTGATTAATGTTATTCCTACACTAAAGGATGCACTTCTTCTTCCCTTTTTACATTCTAAAGAAACTTGTGCAACTTGAGGATTCAAATGACCAGAAAAGGGATGAAGCATATTTTTACATTATTGATGACCAACATACCATTTTTCCTAGAAATAAATTGGCTAAAATACAATACAAGTCATTACATACTAAGATTTAGTTTAGAAAGGATCACATTATGTCTTCACACGCTCCTGAAGAGTCATTGTTAAATTTTTGAGCAACAAAATGATGTAACCAAAAATTGGATCGATACCAATTTTATTGATGTAATCTTCAAGGCTTGAATGATTTGGAGATCCCTAGGATGTCCTCGGAGGCTCGGAGCGGGAAAATCAAAGTCAGATAATTTGAAGGTAACGAAACTTAATTTTAATGCATTTGTTCTTAAAATTTAATTTTTAATATGAAAAAGTAAATATATTATTTCCTCTTTCAATGTAGTGTTTTAAGATGCAATTTCTTTCTATTTTCAGAGTGGCTAAGACAGAGATCCTTTCTAACAATTTGAAATTTCTATTTTTTCCTAAGGACATATGGAATAATTAAAGACAACCATTGAGTTATTTAAATCAGGTGGGTGGCTTGTTCTCCTTTTAAGGATAAACAACCTAACTTTCAACAAAATTCATTAGAAAGGTTCACGGTGAATTACTTCATGCCCGAAAGAGGAATGGTCAATGAGGAGACATCAATTCTACTAGATAAACCGAAATCGGGAAAGTATGGCTAACTCTCTCTATTGAAAGGCATCATAACGGAGACTTTAGATATCGCCAAATATTAAAATATGATAGAAGGATGAGAGAAAAATTTCTAAAATATATGAAAAGTAAATATCCATGTAATCATGTATTGGTAGAATGTCTGAAAAAAATATTGTTGAAAAATATGGTGTGCATGAATCTCACTACTGCTAGTTGTGTGTACTCTTGGGAGAAGATACTAAAGGAAAAAGAAAAGTTGATTCTAAAGGAAGTGAAAAATTAGTAAAAATAAAAATTGATGCTCAAGTGGTAGAGGTTCTCCTAGCAGCAACTCAAGCAATTATAAATAACTACGTGATTGCAATCAAAGAAAATATTCCAGCAAGGATGGAAGACATAAAATACTTTACCTGTCAATGTGCATATCCCTTCCATCTCCAATCAAAAAGGTCTTATATTCTCATCAACTAATTTATTCAATGTAGAATGTGTGATCACAGATTTCTATAATTTTTCTAGAGTGTAATCACTTCCAATGCCATAATAGACTTGCTTACAGTTGTCAAATCTATTCTGCTAAATTGTGTAATTATTGTGCTCTTATTTGTTGCTTCTTCAAAACTATTAAGTAAGATGGTAAAAAATACATGTAAAAATTAAAAGATAATGGGGAATGATTTGTGGAAGGTTTTTACAGAATTTATGATAGCAAAGTGGAAATTTTAAGAACTTATGTCTTATGTGCACAATAACCTGTTGTGCACAATTTGATGTTGACGATGAGGATATATCAGAAATTGACATGGATTAGATGGATCAAATTACGCACCAAATTTTGAATGGAAGAGAAATTTTCCTATGAGGAAAGCCACATCCTTTTCTTTATGAGAGATATTATGGGTTTTCATCTAATATATTCACTCGACTTGTTTTCGATAATTCTGCGTGGTTATAGTTTTGTACAAATGATATTGTTGTAGTACATGCTTTGGTTGACTAAGGTCTAATCTGTGGTTTTTATTATTGAATCACATGATCAATAAATTTTTTTACAACATTACTATTTTCATTTGAAAAAAGGTACATTGATTAAGATCACTTTAAACAATTCTATTATTTTAATGCATCAACCGATACATACAATATTTATGCAGCATAACCAACCAATAGAGGAAGACAACATCTCTTCCTCTCCACATATAAACAGAGGAGATGATGTCAATCTTATTATGTCATAAGAAATTCAATGTTTTGCCCCACATGTTGCTGACCATCCATCCAATGAATATATAAAATGTGAGTGGGAAATACTCGTTTTATAAATTTATCGTTCTACAAGATGTTTTTTCTTCATCATTGTTTACATATTTTTAATAAAAACTTAAAAAAAAATCAGAGTTGATGCCAAATGGGAGGTTTTTAGCACGTCACACATGAAATCATAGATAGAAAATGGTATTATAGTCATATACAATTATAAATAAAACCATTTATAAGACCCTTATATTTAAAGGAACTTATAGTATTTTTTAGTTTATTGGTTAATATTAATTTACGGAAAATCGAAAAAATTACTTCTATACTATTGGATATTAGCAATCATTAAGCCCATCATAGAATATCAACCCAAACATAGTCTAGGCATTAATGACTAACGCCTACTTTTCACTAATATACAACTAAATCTATGCAATATTTTATAAAAGTGAGTTGTTTCACATATTTTTTTACATCAACTTAAAATTTATTTTGAATTGATTACTAATCTTTTACATATAACAAGCATCAAAAGAACCTATAAAGGGGGAGTGTGAGGGAATCCAAGATGGGGTCTCAATCAAGTAAGTGTTAACATAATAAAATTTTGATTATTTGAATTGGTTAATATCAAATTGCAAACAATTGAGAAAAAATACTTTTGTGTAGTTGACCAAAAGGATTATTTAATTATTTTAGATTTGGAGGGTTTACTCTATGAGAAAATCCAATCCTATAAATATTTGAAAATCAATTTTGGTAAGGAGACTCTCAACTTGCGAGGTGGGCTTAAGGAATTTTTAAAGATACTGGTAGTAAAATGTGAAGTGGGATTTTGGTCTAGTTATCTCTCTTGCACCAAAGTTGAAAATCTAATTAAGAATTTGAAAATAAATTAGCATTTGAATTCAAACAATTTATTAGTTTGGGTAAATAACATTGTTGTGTAGAAGATAAAATTGCAGAAAAATATATCCAAAACATTTAGAGTAGAGATAGTATTATTTTCGGCCTTTGAAACACATTGTGTATTACAATGGGCCCAAAGGGAAACCCTTCCAAAAATTTTATGGTGGGGAAGAAATCCAATGAAGAATTTTTTTTCAAAGATAAGTGGTTGATGACCAATTTGTACAATAACATAACACATATATTGTGTTAGGGTTTAATTGTTGTGGAGGGCATCCAAAAATTACAGAAAATAGAAAATATGTAACTATAAATTATTTCAAAATGTTTTTTATAATGATATTAATTCGCATACCATATGGTCACTCTTTATTTTATATGTTGAGATTATAAATTTAAAACTAGGCAATATTTATATCTTCATTGTGATTGAGATGATATTATAGTTGAATAAGTTTTCTTATAATTTATTTTTGAGTTATGATTAAATACTTTGATGCCTTGTTTTTAATCACTTTGGGAAGCTTACATTAATTCTGAGTTATTTTTATAGATCCTATTAGGAAGCCTCGTAAATTACTAGTTTTGGGAGTTAAAGGTTTTTTGTTTGTAATTTCGGTATTTCATGATAAAATACCTCGTAATATGCTTACAAATTTTAGATCCAGGAATACTAAATACTTTGAATGAGAGTTTAGTGTTGACTTGATAAGTACTACATCAAAATATTTTGAAACTTCCTTATGGTCTTGATTTATGGATTAAAAACGGTGAAGTACATGTTCATCAAAACATTTAGTTGGTTGTGAGAAACCAACTTCGGGTTCATTTAGGGATGCCAAAAATGTAAGTTCAAAACAAACACAAGCCAAACAGATAGTACATAATTATGGTAATTTCAATGGTGAAAAAATATACATTTGATCAATAACGCAAGCTTCTTGTCTCACGAGGTCAAAGAAAAAATTACTCTCAAAACCCCAACATACTAGAGATTTGATGGAAACTATAAGACTCGGTTCAAAATTTTGCATGCCATTATGTACATGATTGAAAGATGAAAGAGAACACAATAACATGTGTAGATCATTGAAAACATTCAAATGCACAATTGGCATTTGAATTATATACTTTGCTTCCAAATCCAATGATGTATTGTACATTTTTATGAAATAAAGTAACTACCTTAAGGTTCTTAAAGATTCGCAATGCGCAATCATTTTTTCTTATTCTTTTTAGGCAAGAAAACATTTTTTTATAACTTGGGTGAAGAGACAATCGTGGATCATGGACCAATAAAAGAAAAATTATTCCTGCACCTCCATAGTGGATGTTGGCTTCTCCGAATTAAAAACATTTTTTCCCCAGAATGGATGGTTTAATCTTAAAGACATGTTGAAAATTATAGAACCTTATTCACAAGAAATAAATAATCCTAGCAATCGCTAGACCACATAAAATAGAAACATGTTGTGATTATTGATTTGTAAATCCATGTAGGCTTCCCTAAAATCATAAAATGGTTTTTTACCAAATCTTCATGTGTAAATCTTAATGACAGATCGAAAATGATAAAACCTTATTCCAAATAAAAATAAATCCTAGCAGATCACTAGAACATATAGAATGAAACATTTTTTGTTTATTGTTTTGCATATCATTATTTTAAATATTTTATGTTTATTGTTGTGTGGAATATTGCATCATGATCATACAAGAATATTGCATCATGACCAAATGAACCATTTATTGATGATCCAGAATGAAAACAGATTTCTCAAAAATCTTAGCAAGGTTTGGAATGACATTTTAAAATTGTTAAAAATGTTATTCCAAAGCAATAAATAAAGCCTAGTGGTTCTAGCCAGTATAAAATAGAAATAGTGATTACATCTAGCAGAGTGTGATGGGGAAGCTTAAAGAGGAGGATAATGAAAACCTATATTTTCATTAGCCACCGCCAAATATCATTGGGCTAGATGAAAATGGCGTGAAGAAGATCGTGGAATACAAGTTCAATGAGCATGCCCAGAAGTTAGTTTACACCACTATGACGCCCATCCGTAAAGTTTCCAAAGAGCACCTAAACAAGTGTGCTCTCTAGTGCCGCGAGTGGTGCAAGCTCTACTGTTGCTAACCAATAACCCTCAACAAACTTTATAGGCATCTCCTTAGAATAAATCCTCTACCGGAGTACCCCCGCCCACCATGATCGAAGGCCAATGATTCAAAATATTATGGATATGTGTTGTTTTCCTTGGCTAGCTCCAAGGGTGTTACGTTTCTCATGGTTTTCCATATCTATGGTAAGAAGGGAAATCACTGGACATCAAAATGGACTTATAAGAATCTCTCCCCCGCTGGTGCCAGAAACACCTTAACAATGTATAAGGCCATCGAGGGCCTTACCACAGGTGGAAGCAGGACCGGTGGTACCGCCACTTATTCCACTATTGGGTGATTAACCTACATCCCTCATAGTTTCAAGGGCTTCATGGACCTCTCGGTGACACCATACACCGCAAAAATGATGAGAATTATGATCGGGTTACCAATCTATTCATGGAAATGATAGATGTTGATTTGTATGAGCTTTTCAAGCCATTTGGACATATCAAGTGTGTTTATGTGGCCGTGGATTAGAGGACAGAGGTTAGCAGGGGGTTTGGTTTTATTAATTTCATCAACAAGGAGGACACACAAAGAGCTATCAATAAGCTCAATGGTTATGGTTATGGTTATGGTTATGATAATCTTATTCTCAGAGTCGAATGGGCCACTCCTATGGTATTTTTCTAGATGGTTTGTATTGTACTTTTTGATGCCTTAAGACAATGTGAGATGTTGAAGTTCTATATTGTTTGATGTCTTCCACTAATTTTAATGTAAATGATGATACACAGGATTTGACTTAGTTTCTTTGCTCTTCTAAGAAACATGTTTTTGTAAGATAATGTCTTGTGTTATCAATTGTTATTGTATGTTGTTTAGTACTTGATGATTTGGTAGATATGTGGGATTCAACCAAATTAAAATTTATTTTATTTTTATTGAAAAAAACCTTAAGCTTAAATCTGGTGGAGATGCATTTTCCGCCCTTGATAAGAAGTTTACACGAGCATAAGTATTCTTATTTTTATTTTAGGGTTTTACTGCGATAACCAATAATTTGAGTTTTTGCAAACGAACGATAACTTTACTCTAGACACGTGAGGATTTCACTACTTTTCCCTTTTCTTGAGCTAGGGATGACAGTGATTACATCTAACAGAGTGAGATGTAGGGAGCTTGAATAGGAGGATAATGATACACACACATGCCCCACACACATGTTGGATTATGATTAAGGAGAATGAGACAAGCATTACATATTGCACTCTTTACAAGAATGGGTTATAAATTTTAAAACATAATGTTAATGACATTTTAAAACTGTTAAAATGTTATTCCAAAGAAAAAAATAAAGCCCAAAGTGGCCACTATATAGTATAAAACATAAATAATGATGGTGTCCGATAGAGTGTGATGGGGGAGCTTAAAGAGGAGGATAACAAAGACCTATATTTTCATCAACCATTGTCGAATATCATTGGGCCAGAAAAAAATGGCGTGAAGAAGATCATGGAATAAAAGTTCAAAAGTGCATCTAGAAAGGTGTTTCACACCACTACAAAACACATCTGCAAAGTGGCCAAAGTGTTCCTTAAAAATTGTGATCTCTAGTGTTGCAAGTGGTGCAAGTTGGGAATTTTTGCCAACCAAGAACCCTCGTAAAAATGTGCAAGCATCTCCTTAAAATAAATCATGTTGGAGTACCCCCGTCCATCAAAATCCAAGGCTGATGATTCAAAATCTTGTGGAGATGCGTTGTCTTTCTTGGCTGGTTTCAAGGGTCTTACAAAGTGCTCATGGTTTTCCATATCTACGGTAAGAAGGGTGATCAATGGACATCAAAATAGACTTACAAGGATCTCTCCCCTACCGGTGCCATAGACACCTTAACAATGGATAAGGCCACCAAGGGCCTCACCATATGTGGAAGCAATGCTGGTGGTACTACCACTTATTCCATTATTGGGTGATCAACCTATGTCCCTCTTAGTATCGGGGGTGTCGTGGACCTTTCCAATAACACCATGCGCCGCAAAAATGAAGAAAATTTTTATCGGGTTATTAATCTATTTGAGTACATGATGGATACTTATCTACACGATATTTTCAAGACTTTTGGACACATCACGTGTGTCTACGTGACCATGGATCAGAAGACGTGGGTTAGTAGGTGGTTTGGTGTTGTTTATTTCACTAACAGGGAGGACACACAGAGAGATATCAATAATATCAATGGTTTTGGTTATGATAATATTATTCTCAGAGTCGAATGGGCCACTCTTATGGTATTTTTCTAGATGATTTGTATTATTCTTTTTTACCCCTTAAGACAATGCAAGATCTTGAAGTTTTGTACTATTTGATGTCTTCCACTGACTTTAATGTAAATAATGATATAAAGGATTTGAGTTGGTTTCTTTGTTCTTCTAAGAAACATGTTCTCCTAAGAGAGTGTCTTGTTAACATGCGTGTAGAGATCGAATACCCCTACAATGTCATACATTTTCACTCTCAAACAAGATTATACTTTATTTATTACATTTAACAGTATCCACTTTAACGAACATGTTTGTTTAATTTTATTTGTAATAGTAATTTACTAGTTAAATTCACTTAAATAAAAATAAAAATATGAAGAGTCGAGAGGATGTAACCCTAAATTGTTCAAGATTTGTGGAAGAGAGAATATGGAGCCCTCAGACCCCTCAAACCCTAAAAAAATATTAACTCAAAAACCTTGACAAGAAGTTTACGCAAGCATAAGTATTCTTATTTTTATTTGTAGGTTTTTACTATGATAACCAATGATTTGAGTGATTAAGGAGAATGAGACAAGTGTTACATATTGAACTCTTTACAAGGACAAGGTATACATTTTAAAACATAATGTTAATAAAATTTTAAAATTGTTAAGAACATTATTCCAAAGCAACAAATAGAACCTAACATCCGCTAACCATTATAAAAAAAGTGATGAAATCTAGAAGAGTGTGATGGGGAGCTTAAAGAGGAGGATAACAAAGACCTATATTTTCATCAACCACCATCGAATATCATTGGGCTAGATAAAAATGGCATGAATAAGATCATGGAATACAAGTTTAATGAGCATAGTTAGAAGGTGGTTCACACCACTACCACAGATGGGTAAAGTGGCCAAAACGCACCTTAACAAGTGCACTCTCTAATGTTGCGAGTGGCGCAAGTTTGGTGCTACTACCATCCAAGTGACCATCAATGAAATTTATAGGCATATCCTTAGAATAAATCCTATTGGAGCATCCTCTCCCACCGAGATCTAAGTTCGATGATTCAAAATCCGGTGGAGATGCGTTGTTCATCTGGCTGGCTCTAAAGGTGGTGCGGTAGATTTAATTAATAATATCTTTCGTATAATGTGTGAGAATGGTCTCTATTAATGTGATTTTATATAATGTGTATTTATCAATCACGGGTAGTCTTTATTCATAATATATCCCCTTATAGTTTTCACTTTTTAGTTTTGCTAAGCTTGGCCTAGTGTGCATGTGGCTTTGGGGATTTCTCTCATATCACCCGCTTACTTTGTTGAGAGAATCTTGTATCATGTTGAATTTAATATAATATAAGATACTTGTCATAAAATAATATATCCAATGCATGGGAAAATGTTGATAACGCCATCTATTTTTTATTATGTTGACCTTCCTCACACGAGTCAAGGGACTATTTAATTGGGTTGTGCTTCAACCTTTCCTCCTCATTTTCTCATGTTTCTATTTTTTTCACTTCCCTCTCATGACATCTACCTATGTTACATTCATCCTCTTCCACGTAGAAATAAGAAGGAAACATCTTTTATCTCTCGTGTCCGATAGTCATCTTCGCAATGTATTTTGCATAGACTCTACAGATGTTATGACTACGATTGTGAGCATACTGGGTGTGGATTATCTCCAAAGCACCGGGAGAGTTCATGTAAACTTCGATATTATAAGAGTCTTCATGTTCAATTTCCTGGTGTTGTGTGCAGATAAAGCTTTAAGCGTAAGTATGTCTTCCTTATCTCTTTGCTAATTTGAATCCTTTTCCATCACCTTTTTGGGTTTATAGTAGGATTTTTGATGTCATATAATTGAATATTCGGGTCCTACTTCTATTTTTTGACTCTGTTCAAAGCATCTGTCGATCTGATGGGGTGTTTATCTCCAGTGTGCCATCCCTACACCTAATTGCACTTGCAAAACCTACCCTTCCCTTTCATAATCATGTGGTGTGATTTAATTATTTTCATGACACGTCATTTTCATTTCTCAAGATTATTGCAATTCTTGGCTGGGTGGAACCCTAGGGTTTCTTTATCATTCCCGCTCTTTTTTTTTGTATTCACGGATCTATGTTTTTGTAGGCCTGATTATTCATGTTACATGTTGGCCTCGTTATCTTTCATACTCATTTTTAGTTTTTTTATGTATCCTTTCATCGATCAAAACATGGGATACTTGTAGGGTGGGGACCCATCAACCCTCCAATTCATAGCTCCAATCAAAAGCATTTAACTATCTAAAAATAAAATTATGTAATTTGTCCCTAAATTTATTTGACAACAAGTTTTTGTATAATGTTCCTAACTATCTTAATAATTTTTATATGTATAATATGTGTGATTATATTTAGGAAATTTATAATATAGTAAAGGATTTAAACGATAATAGATATCTTAATATATATACAAATTATTAACTCTTATACTTTTATTTTTAAGGTCATATTATCCTCTCAACTTCAAATTATCCATGTAAAAATTGTTCACGCGTTTAAGGCATATAAAGAATTAAAATTAGTCAGAACTTCAATAATCAAGTGTGTTCATAGATATCATGAAAATAGTTTAAATTTGTAATGAATTATTCTCACAATTTAGTATTGTAGCATGACGAATAGTATTACAACGAAATTCAAATAATTCTTAAAATGATTTACCATAATTTTAACTTTAGAAAATGATTTTTAATTTATTTCATATCTATATTTAATTACAAAAGATATCCTCCTAACAAGGGAGTAGGAGAATTTTAATTGTCATTTAAAGTGTCAAGTGTGGGAGGAAAATGTCCACAGTGATTTCATGTCCCTTCTTTCAAGGTACGCAAGGATGGTGGAAGGTGGCGTGGGGGTTAATGATGAATGTCATCAAACATTTATAACTATTAATTGGATGTTAATGTTCTTTTAATCTAGGTTTATTCTCGTATTGGAATATGGGTTTATAACTATTAAGGGGATGTTAATGTTCTTGTAATGCGAGCACCTCCGGGGTTTATTCCTCTCTTAGAATTCCTTACTACGCAGGGGTTAAATATGACGTTCATTTAGATTTTTTGTGATTTTAGACGTAAAATACTAGTTAATTAATGATATAATTGTTACACGCAACTTGCATATTTAAAATGTGACTGTCAATTTTTATATATATTTATATACAAATTATTCAAATATATGTAAATATATATTAAAAAAGATATAATAAACATAGAATACTTAATAAATATAACATTGTTTTATGTTTTGAAAGGGAGTGTTGAAAAATTACCGCCACCCAAATTTTTTTGACATGCATAGGTTGCCATCAAATTTAACCCCTAGAGTTACAAGTGCAATGCAATGTGTATAGTTTATTAAGGGGATGTTAATGTTCTTATAATCCGGGTCGGTCGTATAGCATAACATAAATAATGGTTGGCAGTTATTGGTGTAGGTGGTATTTTTCATCACTTATTTAGTGTTATTCCACCTCACCGGTTGAGTCATCTCACTTAGATGGACATGGATCTAGGTGGCTTTTTAGTTATGACATATTCTCTTACAGAATCTATCATATATGTAAGTATGCATAGGATTTACATTCCCATTTGGGAAAGTAATTCTTCTTCTCCATTGTGGAGGAATCTTCTCTTACATGGGAGTTACACATTCACTCCCCTATATGTACACCACCTATTTTGATCTATGGTAAGCCAAGAAATTCCATTCTACTCCATTTTTAATCTTGAGCTCTCATATGCATGCACATTGCTTTACAAAGCTTGCTTGCTTTAATCTTACAACTCCTACACTTTGGTGAAGTGTAACTATTCGATGCATGTGAATTCCTTCCAGGTCTTCATCCTTCACTCCTTCATGATATCAAAGCTCGGTGGATCAGAATCGTGTTTCTTGTAATAGTTACTTAATAATCTTCGTCTCATAGTTTCTTATGCAAGCTCTCCTTTGCATGTTCTCTACTTGCATTTTTTAAAGGGTATTTGGTTGATTTGCACTATTAGTTGTTGAGCTCATGATTGCTTCTATACTGCCTTGAGTTTATTTCTTGGTTGTTGCATTCACTACATTCACCAACTTGTGCATAGTTCCTACATGCACTCCATCCATCCAACTTGGATCGTTCAGCTCCTTCTTGGTTTGACATGGTGGTTTGGTCATTTGGCTTTCATTCCTAGTTTTGCCTTGGTTTGGGGATTTATTTCTGGTTTGAACGTGTGTGATGGTGGCTTGTTTGTGGTTTCAAGTTTAGTGGTTATTGGTCTTCGATCATTCGGTGCAGCTCTCCATGCCCGTGCATCTGCCTTGGATCCTCTGACTCACACCCCTACTCGAGCTCAACTCTGGGAACTCTTATCCCGGCTTAGCCCTACGTGATCAGGTTGGTCATACATGTCAATGCCCCTGGCTCTTCTAGTTCACTTCTTATCATTCTACATCAGCTTCCTACTCATGTTGCATTTGTTGGTGTTCGGTTTTCATGGTTTTGGCTTTGCGAAGGTTATTATTTTTGGCTTCTTTGTATTTCACGAGCCTGAGACCTTGCTAAATCTGTTGCCCAACCTCCTAGCATCTGCATTGGCATTGGGCTTGTTTTCCAGCCAGCTATCCCCGCTTGGCTCAAGTTTTGCACCTTTGTGGACATTTTACACCGAGTTACACGTGATTGATCTAGCGTTGGTAAAATCAGATCCACCCCACCGTGTCCGGAGCATTCTTCAATACCTCTAGGAGACCATTCACATACTATTGTCATTGTTGTTATTGTTGATTTAGTTGTCTCCTCTAGTTATTCATGTGGTGACAGCCCACCGACACGTAATTGTTTGGTTCTAATTCTAATGACAAGGATTGTGCACCCATTTTTGATGTCGAGAGTACTACAGAGGACTCTTTTCCTCCTTCTCTCACTATTCCAGAGAGTGTTGACACATCCCACATCTCATCAGATATTGAGCAGTCTCCTATATAGTCTCATACAATCATCACACCCACCTCTTTTCCACCTTCAGTGTGTGAGGCCCCTTTCACTCCTTTACCTTCATTGGATGACTCATACCTATCTAACATCGCTCTTCTATTTGTTGAGCCCCCTCATTGGGATGAGTATCTACCTAACCTTAGTTGTCTTTTCATAGAGTACACTTGTGATGTACTATAAGTTCTTCATCCATCTACATGTATTTCAGAGGATTTCATCATCTCTTCTATTGGGAGTTCCCATTCTGAGACTCTTACCACTCCCACTTTTCAGAGACCTTCATTTATCCACCCTTGCTTGTGGAACCATTTTCTATTGTGGGGGATGTTTTTCTACCTTCACATTAGTTGGACATCCTTTCTATAGGTGTTACCCTTCTTCACTCGAATGTTTTGTGCATGTGGCATTACCTTCATTTCCTTGGTGCTCATTTGCTAAACCTATGTCACGTTTTTGTGGACCATACTCAGATTTCTTCATGTTGTTGCCCTTAGTTTCCTTCGCGGAGTGGGAAGACTTTTAGCACATCATTTTATGTCCTTCCTAAGGGTAGGCACATAGTTTGGTGCAAATGGCTCTTCTTTGTTCAGAGGTAGAGGATCTCGGCATTGACATTCCTCTCAAAGAATTCTTAGAGTTTCGAGTTAAGATTCGTTCATGGCATCTTCCACATCCTCTCTCTCCCTCTTCTTCTCTCTTCTTCATCTTTATGAGAGATTTCCCTTTTGTACATGGGTACCTTTTTAGGCTCGTCTATGGCCGGACCCATCTTTGGCATCCTTCTTAGATTAGAGAGTGTGTTGCTCTCTTATGGTGGATGTTTTTCTCATTGTTTTTCCCTCACTTCTTGGGATCTCTTTTTTGTGCATAGGTACCTCATCAGACCTTGTGCCGGGACCCATTTCTTGCTTCTTACTTGTCGCCTCATCCTAGTTTCGATGAAGGGGGGTGTTGGTGCAGGTGGTATTTTTCATCACTTATTTAGTGTTATTCCACCTCACCGAGTGATTCATCTCACTTAGGTGGCATTTTAGTTATGAAAAATTATCTTATAGAATCTGTCATATATGTAAGTATGTGTCATAGGATTTACATTCCCATTTGGGAAAGTAACTCATCTTCTCCATTTTATAGGAATCTTCTCTTACATGGGAGTTACACATTCACTCCCCTATATGTAAACCACCTTTTTTATTTATGGTAACCCAAGCAATTCCATTCTACTGCTTTTTTAATCTTGAGCTCTCATATGCATGCACATTGCTCTACAAAGCTTTCTTTCTTTAATCTCGCAAATCCTACAATTTGGTGAAGTGTAACTATTTGATGCATGTGAATTCCTTCTAGGTATTCGTCCTTCACTCTTTAAGTGGTTACTAGCCCTTATAACATAGCATAAATAATGGTTGGTGGAAGCTATCCCTTATAAAACAAAAACATGTTTTGTACATAAAAATCATAAATAATGCCTAGCGGATACTAGCCCATATAATGGATTCCAATATTTGATTTTTGGATTCCAATATATGGGACTTTGGAGTACATATAATTCCAATATAGGTGATTTTGGATTCCAATATATGTGATTCTGGATTCCAATATATGTGATATTAGAATCCAATATGTATGATTTTGGAATCCAATATGTGCGATTTTGGAATCCAATATGTACGATTTTGGAATCCAATATGTGTGATTTTAGAGTGCAGATAATTTCAATATTTGACATTTTGGAATCCAAAAATAGTAATATTGGATTCCAATATTGGCTATATTTTTTTAGTTGCTTAGACTGAAATAAGTCCCAATTTAATGAAATAAGTGTTAGTGTAGGAAATCTCAAAGTAAATAAACAATCATAAGAAAAATAAATAACCTACACTAACATCCCCCATAAGCACAACTTAGGTGGGCAAAGTGAAAAGGAAAGTGGGTCCCACAACATGGTGATGCAGGAGCATCTTCTCACGAACATGATTTTTTAAAGATTTTGTAGAACTTATGCAATTTTGAATTGAAATAACCTAGATAAGGTTTAGGGAATGTTAATAGATTCCTTGTAGTCCCTCTAGAATGATCAAGCTAGATTAATTCATATAAGGGGTTTTCACTCCAAAAGTGCAATTTGGAGTCTTGGAGGCCATTTTGGCTTGTTAGGGATGTTGTAATGGAATATTGAAGACTATAAGCATATGAGAAGGTGGAATGAGGTGTAATAAGATGTCCTAGGTCCTTATAGGACATAGGAATCATGATATGAGTCAAAGAAGCCTAAGATTAGGTATATGAGTTAAGCAACATGATATTAGGCTAAGGTCATCCGTATGACCAATGATTCAAGAAGGTGTATTCAGTTAGAAACTGAAGAGGAGATTATAAATGATCAAAATTATAACTAATTGAATATTCCCATTTGAATGGAAATCACTAGAGGATTTAAGAAAGGGGGAAACATATGTTTTTTGTAAGCTTTGGGTATTTGGTAATTTCGTATGCTTTTGGTGGTTGATTGAATGCTCAATAAAAGTTTATGCATGATTAATAGAAAACTAACATAGTTTCGTGTAGATTATTTATAACTAATTTTGTGTGGTTTCCATTGAAATTGTTTGAGTTAAAGCCATTGAGAAAATTTTGTGTTGATCGGAGATAATAGACAATGCAAGACATAATTTCAAACTTGATAGAATATTTATCTCATCACTTTTCTTTGAAGGTAATGATTGGAAGTGTGGAAGTTGCTAGTTTCTTAATGCTCTTACAAATCTTTCTTATGTAAGTTTTAAGGCCAAAGGAAGTACAATCTGTTGTCTTTTTAAGAAACTTGTAGTTTTGAATCTTTGACATTGTGCATTGTATTTTGTATATGAAAGCTTTACATGGTCTACCTAATATTTCAAGGAGAGGACTTGGAGGTGCTAGTGTGATAATGTGAGAAAACCTTATGATGTGTTTCTTTCTATGATGAGATAACTTAAGAAAGTAACTTTAAAATATACATTGTGGAAATGATGAAATTATAGGATCGGGATATTTCAACTGTGTAAGATATTTGATGTACTTTGATTGATCCACGAGTGTCTACTAATGTTATAAAATATGTAAATCGGGCTTTAATACCAAACCTCTCGAGAGTACTCTTAATTGTGCAAACATGATATGTAATTTTGACTATGATGGTGTCCTTACAAAGCGTATATGGATTAACTTGTTGTGGCATATGTAAATAACATTGTGAGTTATATTCAAGACCAAGAGACAAGAAAAAGAATTATAACTTGCATGTTTAGGATGTCTTTGTGATAATGATAGTAAAGTGGATTGATTTCTTGATCTAATGAAAATGGTGCATACTCAGTAACAAAGCAATGGAAAGAACAAAGAGTAGAAGGATTGCATGTGCTTGAGGAAATACTAGTAAATTCAACCTTTAGAAAACATCTAAACATGTCCTCACGAGGAAAATTGGACCTTAAAAGTGTATGCAAAATATTTTATAACCTTTTTCCTTCTCTTGGGCTCCCTGGAAGGATTTTGAGAATATTAGTTAGGGTTAGACATTTGGAGGATCAAACCAAGTCATTTTCTTCTAAAATTTTTAACCTATCACAATAATAAGGTCTTATAATATAATCAAGAATAAATTTGGGGTTTTATGGGTGGATTTATTTGGAAATATTGGCGATCTCTTGAAGGTAGTATTATACGGTGGTAAGGGCTAATTGTAAAGGTGGTTCTTCAAAGGAAACTCCATTTATATTGTAAATTCAAACTTGAGACTTATAAGGGAACACTAATGACTTAAAGTGTGTCTACAAAAATCCTTATTCCATAATAAAATTTCCCACTCGAATAATATTCATGACAATCTCACTGGAAAACCTTAGTAAGACTATTGAAAAAACACAAAGAGTGAAATATAGAGAGTTGCATAATGAGATAGAAGTCCAAATTTTGGGAACACATTTTATTTGGTGTTATCTTCTCGAAGTGCACATTTTTTTGAGGGATAATAGGTGTTCTAAGTTTTCTCTCCCTCACTTATACAAATACAATGGAGACACCTTGATCCATAAAATTCTACTTTAGAACTCTCTACGAAATCACACAATGATGTTGTTCTATTTTCAGCTTTGGGAAATGACAGATTGATTGAAGATTAGAGATTTAGTGACTGATTATCTAGTGCTATAGAAAGGAAATTACAGAGAATAGGAAATAATTCAAAATCCAAACACCAACAATTTTATCCTGGACACCTCCAATGGAGGAAAACTAGTTGGGAAGGGAAAATGCTCTTTATTCCCACTTTTACTTGGTCATTAATAGACAATTACATATTACAAGAAGTAGAAAATGGAGATAGAAATGTAAACCTCTTCCTTCTTATATTTTTTTTCTCTGTTTCTACACCTTTCTCCCATGAATCCACTCAAAGACCGAAGATCTTGCTCACTTTCTCTCATTAAACTTAAACCTTTTCTCTTTGATCTCTTTGGATATTTGAACGATCAATTTTATTGCTCTTCCTTTTATTTATATCATTATCCCATTTCCTCTCATGCACTAGATAATGGGAAAGGTCAGGGAGGGAAGACACATAGTCGGGCACTTCAAATTTGTGTCCATTCATGCTCCATTCTTATTTTTTATTCAGAAGTGTTAAGATCGCCGCACCGAACATACCAATAGTTTCAGGACTATCGCATTGGTTGGGAGGTGGTTATAGGACCACTACCCCTATAGGGTGGTGGTTCTATAACTACTTCTATGCACATAGTGGTGGTTCTAACCAGAACATCCGTTTACCTCATTTCCTTATTTTTCTTCAATTCTCCTTCTTGGCGCTAATGGAACTGATGAAGTGGAGTGTTTTTATAGATCCCTATGGATCATACCTCCCATACTTAGGAGGATTTTAGTCCCATGAAATATTAGTGGGGGAGTGGTAGAGGAATCAATTCCCTCTCTTTCTCCTTCGATTACCACTGGGTCTTCCTTGGTGTCTTCTCTCATCTAACCTACCAAGACTCCTGTGGATCTTTGGTTTTCTTCTCTAGTGCTACATCCTCCCTCAAGTTTCCTTGAGTAAAATACTCTTTGGAAGGAAGCTTCTGTATGTTTTGTTATTTTTCATGCATATATGGTCATTAGTAGGTGTGAGCTCTTGTAACTTGCTATTGCGTGCATCTGAATGAAGTATGGCCTAAAGGTTTCTTTTCCAACCTGCTCAAGTATGGAAAAGGTCCCATGCTATAGTGGTTTATTCCTTATTACTTGTCTTTGTCTCTTGAGATGGATTGTCTGAATCATCTCCATGTACGTTGCTGCTATAGTCACCATTTTTTCTTATATCTCATCTTCTCCTTGTTCACCTATGGTTAGGTCTAGTGAATTAATGGGTAGATAAAGTGACTACATAGTGGAAGTTTGATTTTATTCTTGAATGATAAGTTCATGTGGTGGATTATTCTGTAAAATATGATAGGTGTTATAAAAATATCCATGTTCTCAAGTCCATTTTACTTTTCTTCCAATAAAAGTAAGAAAACTCGGTGATTTTCCTAAAAAAGCTGTGTACTTGGTTGGCACTTACCATAGCCTTCTTTGATTTTATCGGTGTTCCGGATGTTGAAATTGACTCCTTTCTTGACCCGTCTATACCATTTATCCCTCCTTATGAACAAAAAATCATTAGCATAAAAGTAAGGACTTCTAAAGATAACATCAAATGCATCAATTGGAATGATATCAACCTCCAATACATCAATATATTGGGTATTTATCCCAAGCTAAAACATACTCTTTTTGTAACTTGTATTTCTACAACCCTCTTCACCCATACCAATGGGTATGGATGTGGATGTGCATATGTATCTAGGCCAAGATGTTCTAAAACCACATCACAAATCAGATTTGACTAAGAACTAGAATCTACTAAAGCATTTACCTTAGTCTTCTTAATTTGGATTATGATTTGGAAAATATTACTCATCTCTTCTTTTTCTAATCCTTCATACATGTTCTTGGATATGCATCCTAACCTTTCATCTACATCTAAATCATCCTCAATCTCCACCTCTACTTTTGTCTTCACAGTGGCCATGGATTTCTTGGAATGCTTGGTTTGGTGTTTTAGGTGTAATTCTGGATGCAACTTCCAACATGTGGCATTAGTATGTCCATTTATATCACACTTCTTACATAAATTATTAGGATATTTAAAAGTATGTAAATTAGTAGTGTCTTGTTTACCTTTCTATTTACCTTTGCTACTTGTCTTCCCTTGTTCTTTCTCTTGTTGATCTTCTTACTAGTCTCCCTTTGGCTCTGTCTCTCCTTACTTTTTCTCATCATCAATGTAGTATGCTTGTATACAAGATTCATTGAGATCCTTAAGCTTCATGGAGATTACCTTCCTCTCGAAGGTGAGTGTGAAGTCCCCCAAATACTTGGTCGAATGCCCTCATCCTCCAAGTCCATATTTAGCAACATGGCTTGTCTTGAAATTTTCTAGTTTATAGTCTTGCACACTTTGATGCTGCCCTACGTAAAGTACTACCACTTAATCATCATGCCAATATTATGGTTAATAGAATAGAAGTTAGCTCTAATCAATTCATTAAAACCATTCCAAGTTAGCTCTTCAATTCATTAATAGAATAGAAGTTAGCTCTAATGTATCTTCTTCTCACAAGTGGCTAGATGGGTTTCCCACCAAACCAAATTATGATCTTCCATTTTTAGACTTAAAAGGTAATCCTTTGTGCCTCGGTGAAATTATGCACACTAAAATAGAATTCCAACTATTTTATCCATTTATTCAGTAATTATGCATCTACTTTTCCTTCAAAATTCTTTTTTCAACTTTCATTTTGAATTTAAAAGGTGTATTAGTAGATATTATCTTCTCGCTTACAATTGGCGTCTCTTCATCACGCACTTCCCATTCTTCCTCTTCGTGGCTCTTTCCAATACCAATTATTTTGGCCAGTTCCCAAACCAATGAGTCCATGGAATATTTCTTAACCAAAGCTGTATTTTACGGATATGAAATCTCTTCTTGTTTTCTATGCAACCTAGCCATCATGGTCTCTAGCATCTTAACTCTATGGACCAAGTTCTCTTTCTCCATTTGAACTCGAATTATTTTTTTCCACTTCTTCATAGAAATATTTGGCTCACAAGGTAAAACTTATTCACCTTTGGACCTTGTCACTATCATACAAATCAAAATAAAGAATCAAATTCCACATTCCTAGATATATATTTAGCTCTGATACCAAAATGATCGTAAACTTCTACTTTGGAACTCTACGAAATCACATAATTATATTGTTCTACTTTCAACTTTGTAAAATGAAACATTGATTGAAGATTATATCTTTATTGATTGATTATCTAGTGTTATAGAAAGGAAATTGCAGAGAATAGAAAAGAATTCAAACTCCAAACACCAACAATTTTATCCTAGAAACCTCCAATGGAGGAAAACCAGTCAAGAAGGGAAAAACACTCTTTCTTCCCACTTTTATTGGTCAATTATAGACAATTACATATTATAAGAAGTAGAAAATGGAGACAACAAAATGTAAACCTCTCCCTTCATATGCTTGTTTTCTCTATTTCTACACCTTTCTCCTACAATTCCACTCCAACACTGAAGATATTGCTCACTTTCTCTCATTAAACTTAAACCTTTTCTCTTTGATCTCTTTGGATCTTTAAACAATCAATTTTCTTGCTCTTCCTTGTATTTATAGCCTTCTCCCATGTCCTCCCATGCACTGGAGAATGGGAAAGGTTAGGGAGGGAAGAGACATAGTTGGGTGCTTCAAATTCACGTCCATTCGTGCTCCATTCTTCTTTTCTATTCAAAAGTGTTAGAACCGCTTCCCTAAGAAAACCGGTAGTTTTAGGACCATCGCCCTAGCTTGGTAGCGAGCAGTTCTAACTAGAACCTCTCCTTACCTCATTTCCTTCATTTTCTTCAATATTCCTTCTTAGTGGTGATGGAACTGATGAAGTGGTGTGTTTTTCTGGATCCCAATGGATCACACCTCATGGGATGTGTATATCCCTATTATGAGGTGAATCTCTAGGATTACAAGGTTGGTTCCTTATTTAGATGTATCCTAAACTAAAACTATGGGGTTTAAGGGTAAAAATATGGCTAAAACTGAAATTAAAATGGGGTGATACACCAAAATTATTGAGGGATTTGACTAAGAAACATACACAATATGCAGAGAACAAATTAATGAAGCACGATCCAATGGGTTCGAGTTGATTCTAAGGAAAACAATTTTCTATGAGGGAATAATCACAACAACACATTAGATAATTACACACTAAAACTAGTAGAAACAATAATTTTGCAGCAAGGTAAGCTAACTAATTTAGGGAATGAAAATTCACAAGAGTAAACAAAATAATACACAACACTACAAAAAAATGGAAAGGCAATAAATGATTCTCATTCAAGGAAAAATCGCCAATGGCTTCAACACTCAATCCAAAAGTCCTCTCCCTTTGTGTTTTTCCAATGCACATAATAAATAGTTAAAATATTCCACCCCTTCCCCGAAAAATAGATTTTATTCTAACTATACATGCATGATAATTTTAGTCTTTTCCTTTAAATAAATAATAAATAAGGCCTAAAGTTGCACATGTTATTACAAGAGGCAAAAATAGCCTTATTTTCCAAATTTACACTTTCATTCAAACTGTAGTTTACTCCTTTAATCCTCCAAGCATGAAAATGTATGGGAGCCTTAGAAAAATTTAAGGTAATTGCATGAATATTCAAAAATGTTATTTCGGTCCCGCTTCCTATGTAATTTTCTTCAATCAAGTGCATGCTAATCTGTCCTATATCCGGAAAAGTGATTTTTGACATCTTGTGCCACTTATCTTCTTCTTTGATGTGACAGTTGTCTCCTTTTGCATATACTAAGGTAATTTTGGTAATAATAGTATAATCATCCTATCCTATCTACATTAGTCTAATTTTATATTCATCCCTAGTTTGGATTATATCCAAGTCATGATCACTTTATTCTATTCCACATGTAGAGAATAAGTATTCCTTCTAACACGCAAAAGGTGATAATAATAAAGAAAATAAAAAATTCAATATTATTGACTATGTTCATAAAGATGTATGTGTTTCTTCATGTGTCAACCCCAATTAAATCATTACATATGCTTGGGCCCCCTTTGAATAATACATTTAAACACCATGGTCAACAGCATAATTAAAAGTGGGAAAACAAGCTTCCCCCTCAAGAAATGTCTATGGAAATTGAGTAACTCTGGATGAGTTAGGGTTTGTTGTTTACGTGTCACGTATGTAAATTTTGTAACTCTGGTTGAGTTAGGTAATTTGGTTGAGTTAAGAAACCACATAATCGAAAACCTAAATCATTTTTGATCATTTTCTTGGGCTCATTCATTCACAGGCCCTAGAAATTTTTTCTTGGAATGTCATCACTATGATTTGGAGCTTATTTATATGCTTTGTGAGGGTTCTATGCATGCATTTTATCTTATTTTGGTCCATTTTAATTTTTTTGAGCTTCACTATCATCTATTTGATGAGACAGGTGCCATAAAATGAAGCTTTGAGATCTGGTTTCTTACTTTGTGTGCATCAATACTTGCTTTTATAAGCTCTAAAGATTACTCTATGATTTTTTTTTTAAATAAGAGGTCATTGTTTAAGAAAAGGTAGGGTTCATATTAAGATACCTCTTTGACATTGGAGGTGGAAAATACCACGGTGAATATCCTCGGAACCGATTTTGCAGAAGGTTAATTTTTGGGGTTTCGATAGCAAAATATTTACCTAATTTTTAAGTGGTGTGATAGTGATAAGGTGTAGACATACGAAGGGAGATTTGATATCGCACATCAACAAGGTTGTTGACGCATGTCAGTGAGGTTCATTGATGCATGAAAAAAAACTTTTTGATGTGCGACAGTAAATCTCCTATCACATGTTTACAACCTCTGCCCTATGGTCATGTGACAAAAAAAAATCCATGTTACACATCAACAAAGTTATTGATGCGTGTCGTGAGGTTTGTTGATGCACAAAAACAACTTTATTGATGTGTGACAATAAATATTTTGTCACGTGTCTGCAGCCCTCGCTTCTCTAGTCGCACGACACCAAAATATTTGTGTCATGCGTCAACAAACTCTCTGTCACACGTCTACTACCTCCATACTCCTATCACACGTCAACAAACTCTCTATCATGTGTCTATATCCTCCGCCTCCTATTGTGCATCCGTAGCCTCCACCACCAGATCTGTCACACGTTTATTGTACTTGATAATACATATTCCCCTGTGGTATGAGTGAGCTAGTAGTGTTCTACCCGACGAATAATCTAGGATTATATAGGGGATAGTTTGAGGGTAAAGGTGAAGCCAAACCCTAAAAAAATTAAATCTGTAATTTTACTAAAAGTCATGACCCATGTGAGAAAATTCACCTTTTCAAAATTTTCAAAAATGGAATATTTTCCATATTACCAATATTCTCCACTAAAATTATCCATGAGAAAAGGTGAGCCTTTTGATTCTTCCGAACTCTCATGCTCTTTACGTTCCTTGTATTAAGAGGTTGTTTGGGCACTAATACACTAAAACTCTAATGTTTTTCTTCATTTCTATGCACAAACTTATGCTCCATGAGCTTGAGAGGCTTCTAAGCATTCTTCCTTTCGACTCTGCATTTGAATTTTTGAGGGTTTGAACTTTGAATGGATGAAAATGGTAAGTCTTGCTTCATTTCTCTCGAGTCTTTTAAAAACGTGGAAATATTTCATGGCTATGGAATATAAGGCATTTTTTATTTATATCTGCATATTTTCAAATCGTGGATTAAATTAATTTTGTTTTTGATAACCCGGATAAAAATTTTCTCGAAAATAAAGCTTTGGAACCGTTGTTGTATGGGTATTTGTAAAATATGAGTGTGCAGACCCTACTACATTTTGTTTTGACCACTAAAATCATGAATGAGTTGTCGTTTCCCATAAATTTTTGATTTCTATCATCACTTGGCATTAATATAGTGTTTTACATGGTTTTACGCAGACGCTTTTTTAATCTTTTACCAATACCCAAAATTGGGTTCGCATTATTTGATTTTTGTAACTATTCCCGAATCAAGCATGTGATTTGATACTTGGAAAATTGTTTTTTTCCTTACACAACCCACATTTGGTTCTTACTCTACACTTGGGTATTTTAGTTCGTAAGCTTTATCGACCATTTGAATCTCTATTGTAAAAATCTTGTGCATTCATTTGTCATTCGCTTATGGCTTATTTGGCTCGTGAAGTTCGGTGCGGTCTTTGTAACTCATGAATAGGTTGTTCTTTGTTGGTCTGTTTTCACCTATTCCTTAAAACAGATTTTAGAAGCCTCTTCTGTATCTCATTTAATCTTTTGTACTTGATTATGCTCAACAACTATTAGTTCACTCTATAAATGATATGAATCTTAGTCTTGAACTTCATTCAATTGACCGTAATAAGAGTTCTTCATCTATTTGTTTATGAAAAAGATGATGATTCATTTTCTTCATGACACATGTATCTTGAATAGATAACTTCATTTCCTCAAGGAAATTTTCAAGTTTAGATGCTTTCTTCATCTATATATTTTCTACTCTAGTTTCATGATGAAGCATTTACCTTTGATATTTTCTTGTTCAAATACAAGACCTGTAACATGGATTTCTAGGAATGGTGTAATTTAGATTGTTCTTGGATGTAAATTCATAGATGTTCACTTTCATCTCTTTGCTTTCTCAAATGTTGATAAGAGTTTACAATCTACTCTTTTCTCTAGTATGAGCATCCAATACAGTTTTCTTTTGAAATATAATCATACCACTTAGTCTTTATCTTCTCTTATAATAGTGTTTTTAGAATGCATAATTTTTCCTGCAACTTGTCATAAGTTCACTGTATATGATAAAACCATGCCTTATTTACTTTGAAAGCTCAAACCTTTCTTCAGTTAGAGTCCCATAGCTTCTGAAAAATGATGGAATATAGGTGTATTCTCATTTGAAGTTTGAACTTTTGTAGCTTTCTTTTAATCTTTACCTTAAGAAAAATCCTTCCATTATACAGTAATCATTTTATGAAGTCATCAATTCTGAAACTAAACTTTGTAAAGTAAAAACTTTATGGGCTTATGTTCTAGTTCTGAACTTGATTCCTTTCTTAAAGTTGTCCTTTCATTTATTTTATCTTGATCATTGTGTTTTGAAAACATGATGCTTCTTTCAACATTACATTGAACAAATATCTTCTTGCTCCTTTTTGTTGGTTGTAATGAGTTTTTCATTGTTGTACCTAAAACCCATCTTAAAGAAAATTGTTAGAAAAATAAGGCTTACAACCTCTCTTGCATTCTATAATTATTTTTATTTATTTTTCTGTCATGATTCTGAGAACAATATATGTACTTTTGCAAGATAGTATGTCCTTGATTCTGTATCGATCTCATCTAATTTATGAATACTTGACTTCAAAAAGATTCATTTTCCTGAAACTGATAACTCAAGCATACATATTAAACCCGAAGCTCAATTATTGAAAATTATTTTCCTTCTTTTCCATAGGTACACTTATGTATCTTGTGAAGGATAGCTAGGCATAATGCGAAAGCAGTATGGAGATGATGAAGATCAAGAGAAGACCCAAAAGGAAATGATGGGTTTTCTCTATATTATTTTTATCTCATCTTTATGTACATGCATATTTTAATTTAAGTACATATAAGTTGCATCCCATGGCTTGTGTGGGAAACACTGAATTTCTTTATGAATAAATGACATTAATTTCTATAATTGAGTTGTCTATTTATTTTTGCATTCATCTTTATGGTAAATATTGATTGTATAATGAACTAAACAACTCAATACATAATTAATAACACTTAAACATAAATAAATAATAATATTTGATGTACCTGTAACTTAATAATGTATTCTTTTGTATGTAAACAACAACTTTGTTTTTTTTTATGGGATGAAATATCCCACATCGATGTGATTCCCGCCTTCATCAAGGTTATGCACTAGTCCTTTGGGGCTTCTATATTTCTTTTCTGAAGACAAAATGTGAATGACAACACATGTGAGGTGTTGCATTCCACAACAACACACATCGTTGTGTATTGCATAAATATTTCAATTTGTTGCAACTTAAAACATTAAGAAACTTCCCTTGTTCTCCTTTAGTTAGGTCCATCACATCAATCCCTTCCATCTGAAATGAAGTTTTGAGTTTCCCATTTTGCATGAGTGAAAAATTGTCAACATTTCTAGTGATCTTGCGGGGTAAATCTTCCTACTAGCTTTAAGACCAGTTCCTTTCTCTTGTCCATTGGGCATGGAGTCAAATTATATATCCAAAATATGTCCTTTCCTTAAAACCAACCTTTCGAAAACTAATTTAAAGCTAGGAAAATACTTGGTAAACCAGATCAAGTGCGTGAATGCACTTATTGAAATTTAAAGTTGCAATGTGTGTGAGCACTTATTGAAAGGTAAATCCTAATCTAACCTACTCTAACCAGCAACAAACTGAAGCTAAACGAATCCTAAAACAAGAAGTGAAAAATAGCTTCCCTTTCTCAAAAACTAAGGCCATGAATTTAGCTGTAAAAATAGGTAACATGATAAGGCTGGAAACAAAAACATGTACCTTTACTTTTCACCAAAAATATCAAATGGATCTGCAACCTACTCTAGAATCATTTGGGGCTTCCTAATGACACTCTAAAACTTACTTTTGTGCTCTAAGACAAGCATGAATTCTGGTACTATTGTAATTTACTACAATCTAGCCAAATATCAAATAGGACATGACCTTCTAACACCTGGAATACTTAGTATTCTGATATGATATATTTCTTTCACTTATTTTCTATCTTTGGGCTCATTTTGAAGATGATTTGAAATTTGTTTTTCTTTTGCAAGCTACTTTATTTTACATCTACCATGAATGATTTTTCAACAAGATAATGTCAAACTCTTCTCCATTATTCGGATCCTCTTTAAGTTCCTCTTCTATAAAATGGTGTTGCCCTTGGATATTGTCAATATCTTTTTTTTTCCTTTGTAAGCCACTACAAATATCCAATAGTGTAACAATCTCCTTTTCCTAAACAAGAACATGAAGTTCGAGAGATCAAACTCAACTCTTTCTTCCTCGTGAAGTCTAATTTGAGAAGTAGTCCATTATGTCATATTATTTTCTTCATTAATGTCATCCTCATCATTTAATATGATTTTTTCCAAGATGAAAAACTTATTAATCATTCCTTAAAGTCGTTGATTTATCTTTGGATCTGATCTGCAAATCCTCTTCATTTGAAACTAACACTTTCTCATCCTTTTGATTTTTTTGTAAGTTGTGATGAATCAGTAACCAATATGAGTATGGTTCCTTCATGTACACTACACTTGAAATATGAAGATTGTTGATCATATTCCACTTGTGTTTGATATGATCCAAATTCAAATTGTACCTTCTACATAGGTTCTTTCTATAATTCAAGAATAAAATAAAACTGGAACTTTGACACCCATTCCTGTAAATTATGCAAGAATTCCATCCTTTTGTTCTCTTCAGTTGGTTTCCCCTCCTTAATGATTTTCTGATCGGAAACTTCATGAGTTGAACTTGTGGATGAAGCGAGATGGGTGGGCTAGTTCTCGCTTGAATTGGAAATGTTTGAACAAAGGACTGGGATTCAAACTATACATGTGGGGATGTGGGATCTCAAACAATAGTACAAAGAAATCTTGGATTTGGATATTTTCTTTCAATATGTGATTGTGGAATAGAAGGAACAGAATTTGCGGTAGCCTAGAAACTTATAAACTTAGAAACAAGTTGTATTTGTTGGCAAGGAAGATATATAGGAATTGGATTCCTATTAGGAAGTTAAGTAGGAACATCCAGTTGATGGGGTTCCTCAACCTTATGCCTATCATTTTCTAATGCTTGTAACATTTGGTTAATAGATTCTTCCATTACCTTAAGCCTTTGTTCTGAGACTAATCCACTGGGGGTAGGACCTCCCATTGAAATGGTTGCCTAAGACTAGGTTGTTTAGCTTACAACTCTTTCGCACTGATCTTTCAGTACTTGCATGATCTGGTCCATTTCATGAATTTTTCCTTCAATTTCTTCCTCCTGTGTATAATTAGCATAACCCGCATAACCCTTATCTTGAACAACATAACCATTATCATACTAATAATCATTTTGATGTGTAGGGTTCGGGTTATGGGGATATTCATTTTGATAGGGGTCATGGAATACTGATATGAAGAATAATATGGATGAAAAGACTATGGATATAGATCTTGGATAGATTAATTGTCTTGAGGAATCGATGTCATGATTACATGACCTCATAAAATATGTAAAAATGGAAAAATAGGTCTGTTTCTCATGAAAATAAGTTGATAACAACAAAATAATAGATCTCAAATTTTCAAAATACCTCAAAAGGCTGCAGCTAAAAATTTAATGTTACCTTGGTGATAAAAGCTGTTGAACAAGTCTGAAATTAATTCATGGAGTTGCCAAATGAATTCTTCTCTAAGTCTTCAATTATCTTAATTCATCAATAGTAATCCTAGTCCCCCTTTGAAATTTGTAAAAACCATTACTTACTAATGAAGTTCACATGGTTGATAATGATTTGTTTCTTGAACTAGAACAACTCTCAAAGATGAAACTCAAACTTATTTGATGTCCCATCAGACGTGCCAAAAATTGTTCTCTCAAAAGTGCACCCTGTTTTGAAGGATAACAAGTGTTCAAAGTTTATCTCTCACTCACTTCTACAAATACAATTGAGACACCTCACAGGATGTGGGTCTCCCTATTATGAGGTGAATCTCTAGGATTACAAGGTTGGTTCCTTCTTTGGATGTATCCTAAATTGAAACTATTAGGTTTAAGGGTAAAAAGATGGCTAAAACTGAATTTAAAATGGGGTGATACACCAAAAGTATTGAGGTATTTAACTGAGAAACATGCACAATATTCTTAGAAAAACATAGTGAAGAACGATCCAATGGTTTTCAGTTGATTCTAACCCAAACACTTTTCTGTGAAGGGAATAATCACAACAACACAATAGATAACATACGCATTAAAACTATGGAGAAACACTAATTTTGCAACACGATAAGATAATTAATTTAGGGAATGTAAATTCAAAAGAGTTAATAAAATAATACACACCACTACAAAAATTGGAAAGACAATAATTGGTTCTCATTCAAGGGAAAATTTGGCCAATGGCTTCAACACTCAATCCAAAATTCCTCTCCCTTTGTGATTTTCTAATGCAAAAATAAATAGCAAAAAACTTGACGCCCACCCCTAATAATAGACTATAGTCTAACTATACATGCATGATAATTTTAGCCTTTTCCTTTGAATAAATAATAAATAAGGCCTAAAATTACACATGTTATTACAAGAAGCAAAAATAGCCTTAATTTCCAAAATTACACTTTTAGTCAAACTGTAGTTGACTCCTTTAATTCTCTAAGCATGAAAGTGTATGAGAGCCTTAGCAAAATTTAAGGTAATTGGGTGAATATTCAAAATGTTATTTTTTGTCTTGCTTCCTGTGTAAGTTACCTCAATCAATTTCATGTTAATCTATCATGTAGCTGGAAAAATGATTTTTGACATCTTGTGCCACTTGTCTTCTTCTTTGATGTGAAACTTGTCTCCTTTTGCATATATTAAGGTAATTTTGGCAATAATAAGATAATAATCCTATCCTATCTCGTATGAGTCAAACTTTGTCTTCATCCTGTTTTGGATTATATGCAAGTCATGATCACTTTATTTTGTTCTACATGTAGAGAATTATTATTCCCTCTAACACTTGCAAAAGGTGATAATAATAAAAATCAAAAGTCAATATTATTGAATATGTACATAAGGATGTATTTTCTTGATCATGTGTTGACCCCCCCTTCAATCATTTCATATGCTTGGGCCCCCTTTGAATAATACATGGTAAACACCATGGTTAATAGGCATAATTAAAAGAATAAATAAGCACCCCATCCATGATGACTCACCCCTTGAGCAATGTTGGTGGAAATTGACTAACTCTTGATGAGTTAGGGTCTGGTGTTTGCATGCCACGTATGTAACTTTTGGAACTCCACTTCAGTTAGGTCATTTTGTTTAGTTAAACAACCACATAATCAAAAACCTAAATCATTCTTGCTCATTTTCTCGAGCTCATTCACTAGCAGAGCCCTGGAAAATTTTTCCTAGAATGCCATCACTATGATTTTGAGCTTATTTTTGTGCTTTGAGAGGGTTATGTGCGTGCATTTTATATTCCTTTCTCGCCATTTTCATTGTTTTGAGCTTCTTTCGTGATCTATTTGATGATGAAGCCACCATAAAATGAAGCTTTGAGCTTTGTTTTCTTTATGTGCATCAATACTTGCTTTTGTAAGCTTTGAGGATTTCTCTGTAATTTTTTTAAACAAAAAGGTCATCGTTTAAGAAAAGGTGAGCCTTCTGATTCTTCTAAACTTTTTGATATTTGCGTAGCTTGTATTAAGAGGTTTTTGGCACTAATAAACTAAAACTCTCCAATTTTTCTTTATTTCTATGCATGGCCTATGCTCCACGAGCTTTAGAGGCTTCTACACATTCTTCCTGTCGACTCTACATTTGAATTTTTGAGGGTTTGAACTTTGAACAGCCAAAAATGGTATGTCTTGCTTCATTTCTCTAAGTCTTTTGCAAAAACGTGGAAACCTTTCATGGCTATGGAATATAAGGCATTTTTTAATCTATATCTACATATTTTCAAACCGTGGCTAAAAGATACTTTGTTTTTTATAACCAAAATAAAATTTAACTCTGAAAAGAAAGATCTGGAATCTTTTTTTTGTGGGTATTTGTAAAAATGAGGTTCATACCCTGTTATGCTTTGTTTTAACCACTAAATTCATGAATGGGTTGTTGTTTCCCCATAAGATTTGATTTCTATCATTACTTGGAATGAATATATTGTTTGTCATGGTTTTCTACACTAATTTTTTTAATCTTTTACCCATACCCAAAACTCAGTTTGCATCATTTGATTTTTGTAACTATTCCCTGAATCTAAAGCATGTAATTTGATACTTGTAAAATTGTTTTGTTACTTTACAAAACCCATATTTGGTTGTTCTTGATATGCACTTAGGTATTTCAGTTATGTAAGCTTTATGTTGACCATTTGAAGCTTTGTTGTAAAACATCTTTGCATGCATTCGTTTATCGTTCTAGCCTAACGGTTACACTTTCTTACATTATCAAACTTGATAATTCTTTCATGCTTCGAAGCTTCCTAGATGTATTATTGATTGATTTTGTAACCTAGTGCAGGAATTTTCCTTGTAATACTATCGAAGAAAGATGGCTTATTTGGATGAGAAGTTCAATCCGATGATTCGTAATTCATGAAGAAGTTATTTTTTTAATCTTTTTGACCTATTCCTTAAATCAAGCTTTTAAAATCTCTTCACAATTTTCTATTTATTCTTTTGTACTTGATTATGCTCAAAAACTATTGTTTCACTCTATAAATGATATGAAGCATAGTCTTACATTTCATTTAGTTGAATGTAACAAGATTTATTCATCTGTTTGTTTATGAAAAAGATAATGATTCCTTTTCTTCATGGCATGTGTATCTTGAATAGATAACTTCATTTCCTCAAGGTAATTTGTAGTTCTATATGTTATCTTGATTGTATATTTTCTACTCTAGTTACTTTATTAATCCTACACCTTTGATCTTTTCTAGTTCAAATCTAAGATGTATAACATAGATACTTTGTCTCCATTCTGGGAATGGTGTAATTTAGATTTTTCTTGGACTAAAATATGTAGATGTTCACTTTCATATATTTTCTTGCTCACGTGTTGATAAGAGTTTAAAATCTACTCTTTACTCTATTAAGAGAATCCAATACAATTTTCTTTTGAAATATAATCACACCACTTAGTCTTTATCTTCTCTATGTAATAGTGGTTATACAATACATACATACTTTTTCTTGAAATTTATCGGAAGTTCACTATATATGATAAAAACATGCCTTACTTACTTTTAAATCTTGAACCTTTCTTGATCGTAGTCTTGTAGCTACGTAATAATGATAGAATATAGGTGTGTTATCATTTGAATTTTGAACTTTTTAGTTTTCTTTTGCTCCTTCCCTTTAGAAAACTATTCCCATTATACATGTAATCGTTTATGAAGTCATAAAATCTTAAACTAAACTTTGTAAATTAAATTTTTAATGGGATTATGTTTGGTTCGAACTTGATTCATTTTTGTAAGTTGTCCTTTCATTTATTTTATCTTGATCAATGTGCTTTGAAAACATGATGCATCTTTCAACATTACTTTGAAGCAGACAAATTATTTCTCCTTTTTTTTCTATAATGAGTTTTTCATTATTGTACACTGCAACCATCCGAATGAAACTTGTTAGAAAAATAAGGCTTGTATCCTCTCATGTATTCTGTAATGATTTTTCCTTCCTTATCTCTCATGATTCTAAGAATAGTATATGTGCTTCTGCAAGATAGTACTTCCTTGATTATGTATCTAGCTCATTTGATTTATGCATACTTGACTTCAAAAATATTCATTTGTCAAAAACTTATAACATAAGCATATAATTTAAACACGGAGCTCAAATATTGGAAACCATTTTCCTTATTTTCCCAGTGCACAATGATGTAGCTTGCGAGAGGATAGTTGGGGATAATGCAAAATATGGAGATGAAGAATGAAACTGGAGATGTTGAAGATTGAGAGAAGACCCAAAAGGAAATGATGGGTTTTCTCTATATTATTTTTCTATCGAGATATATGTACATGCATCTTTTATTTTAAGTAAACATAGGTTACATCCCACATATTTTATGGGAGACACTTAATTTATTTATGAATAAATGACATTAATTTCTATAATTGAGTTGTATATTTCTTCGCATTCACTTTATGGTAAATATTAATTGTATAATGAACTAAACAACTCAAGTACATATCTAATAGCACTTAAACATAAATAAATAATAAGATTTGATGTAATCAGTAACACAATAATATATTCTTTTGTATGCAAACAAAAACATTATTGTTTGTTATGGGATGAAATATACCACATCTGTTGTGATTTTTTTCCTTCATCAAGGCTATGCACTTATCCTTCTGGGGATTATGTATTTCTTTATTGAAGATGAAATGTGAATGACAACACACATATCTGCATATTTCATTGCTATTTCAATTTTTCGCAACTTAGAACATTAAGAAAATTCCCTTGTTCTCCTTTAGTTAAGTCAATCACATCAATCCCTTCCATATGAAATGAAGTTTCGATTTGCCCATTTTTCATGAGTGAAAACTTGTCAACATTTTTGGCAATCCTACGGTGTAAAGCTACCGCTAGATTTAATACCAGCACCTTTCTCTTGTCCATTGGGCATGGTGTAAAAGCTTATAACCAAAATTTATCCTTTCCTAAAAACTAACCTTTCAAAAACAAAACAAAAGGTGGGAAAAGACCTGGGAAACCAGGTCACATGCATGAATGGACTTATTGATTGAAAAGCTGAAATGTGTGTGAGTACTTATTGAAAGGGAAATTTGAATCTAACCTACTTTTACTAGTAGCAAATTGAAGATAAACAAATCCTAAAATAGGAAGCAAAAATAGCTTCCCTTTCAAGGTCATGAATTTAGTTGGAAAAATAGGTAACATGATAAGACTAGAAACAAAACATGTACCTTTACTTTGCTCCAAAACTAGTCCAAAAGCTGAAAAATGTATCAATTCAATCTACAACCTATCCGGAATCATTTGGGGCTTACTGCTTAGAGTTTGAAACTCACTTTTTTACTCTAAGACAAGCATGAATTTTGTTACTATTGTAATTTACTACAAACCAGCCAAATACTGAATAGGAAACACCCTTCTAAAAACTCAAAGGTTGATTATTACGATATGATCTATTGCTTTGACTTATTTTCTATTTCTAGGCTCATTTTGAAGCCTATTTGAAAGTTTTTTTATTTATGTAAGCAGTTGTTTTGCATCTACCATGACTGATTTTTCAGCTGTAATGTCAAACTCTTCTCCATTATTCAGATCATCTTCAATTTCCTCTTCTATAAAAGGGTGTTGCTCTTGGATTCTTGGAATATCTTTTGATTTTCTTTGTAAGCCACCGTAAATATCCAATAGTGTAACAATATCATTTTCTGAACATTGAACATGAAGTTTGAGAGATCAAAATCAACTCTTTCTTCTTTGTGAAGTCTGATCTAAGTAGAAATCTGTTCTATCATGTTATTTTCTTCATTAATGTCATCCTCATCCTCTAATAGGAAGTTTAAAAATATGAAAACCTATTATTCATTCCTTCATCGTTGATTTATCTTTGGATCTGATCTACAAATCCTCTTCATTTGAAACCGATATTTTCTCCTCCTTTTTCATATTTTGTTGTAAGTTGTGATGAATCAAGTAACTCAATATGAGTATGGTGCCTTCATACTGAGACTACACTCGAATATCAAGATTTTTTATCATCTTCCACTTGTGTTTGAGATGTTGTAAAATAAAATTGTACCTTCTACATGGGTTCCTTTTCTCATTCCGTAATAAAATCAAATAGGAACTTTGACACCCATCTCTGTAAAATCTGTAAGAATTCCATCTTGTTGTTCTCTTCAATTGGATGCCCCTCCTTGATGATTTTCTTATCTCGCATCTTCATCAATTGAACTTGTTGATGAAGGAGGAGGGGTGAGTTGGTTCTCAACTTGAATTAGTAAATTTTGAACAAAGGATTGGGGTTCAATCTATGCATGTGGGGATGTGGTATTTGAAACATCAGTAGAAAGAAATCTTCAAAACAGATATTTCCTTTCAGTATGTGATTGTGGAATAGAAGGAGCAGAATTTGCAGTAGACTAGAAACTTGGAAACTAAAAAATGGGTTGTATTGGTTGGCAAGGAAGATATATAGGTATTTTATTTTTATTGGTAAGGTATGTGGGAACATCTAGTTGATGGAGTTCCTTAACTTGATGCCTATAATTTTCTAATGCTTACAATATTTGGTTAATATATTCTTCCATTACCTCAAGCCTTTGCTGCGTACAAAGAAAACTAGGTGTAGGACCTCCCCATTGACACAGTTTCCTAAGACTAGGTTATTTAGATTGTAACTTTGTTTGCACCTAATCTTCTAGTACTTGCATGATCTTATCCATTTCATGAATTTTTCCTCCAATTTCTTTCTCCTTTGTATAATCAACATAACCCTAATCTTGAATAGCATAACCATTTTCATATTGATGTGTAGGGTTGAGGTTATAGGGATATTAATTTTGATAGGGGTCATGGTACTTCTCTAAAGAATAATATGGATGAAAAGACTCTAGATATAACGAATAGAACTCTTGGATAGAAAATTTCCTTTCGAGGAATTGATGTCATGATTGCATGACCTCATAAAATATGTAAAAAAATGAAAAAACAAGTCTATTGCTCAAGAAAATAAGTTGATAAGAGAAAAATAACATATCTGAATTTTTAAAAAATATCTCAAAAGGTTATTGTTGAAAATTCAATGTCACCTTGGTGATGAAAAGTGTTGAACTAGTCTAAAATCTAATTCACAAAGTCATTTGTTGTGCCCTGAATATTAGCTAAGTACAAGAATGTGGATGGGCATGTGTTACCTATATGAAGAATGACACATGGGTTAAACACGCACAGGGTAGGGTTCTAGCAGGTTTAACATAACACATGGTGTGTGCATGAGACAAGATGGTGTTTGGAATTAGCCATATTTAGAGTTCCAGATGGCACACGAGAAAAACATGACCCATCTAGCATGCAGAGTGGATAAGGTGTCATCCTGGAAGCTATAGGATCAAGAATGGAATATTCCATGCATGCGATGGAAGGTTCTAGAAAAACATCATTGCACGAGTGGAGATCTTAGATAAAAGGAGGCATGCTCCATTGGAGGACCACTTGGACACTTGGAAGCCAATCTATTACCTCAGAAGGCATGGCGGTGAAGGTAGAAAAGTTATATATAGGGATGTGCGGGTAGAAAAGGTGGGTGATACGAGGCAGAGAGAGAGTAGTGCGTTCTAAAATAGGTGAAGCTCTATAGAAATATCATGTAGAATTCTATGGGTTAGGATTAGAGAAAATGGCATATGTAGAGGGATGGGTCTGTATTCATCGTTGTAATATGAAGGACATAGTGTAGTTTCTGATGCATGACTTTGCTCTACATTTTATATGGGTCTGTTATGACCTCAAGTAATGTAATGTGGTTATTGAACTATTGAATATGAATATAAGGTCCCATTCTAATACATATATTTGTTCATAAGCATAATAATAATGAATTTCTTGTGTTATGAATCATTTATATATGTTGTCTGTTATTTCTCTTTTATGGATGCATTAATATGATAACTCATCCTAGGTTCTTAGAATGAATGCATGGCTCCTTTCCATTATTTTGCACTTAAGTATTTGTCATATATGATGTATTCTCACAAGACTCACATAAAGGAGAGGCTCGGTGCCCATGCGTGCCTCGGGTGAGTTCCCAAAACCCACTGGGTGATAGGCCGGCGCGCATGGGATTAAAATTTTGTTATAAGGGTATAAAAATGACTACATATTGGTTCTGTTGCCAAGATCTCTTTTCAAAGTTGTTGTGATAAATGGCATACATATTTGTCCTTGTGATGCATGATGATAGAACCTCGACCTTGGAAAGTATTAAAGGATGGTTCGAGAGCACAAAGGATGAGTTTTCTCAAAGATTCATCACTAGACCTGAGTTTTATGCACGTAGATGGGTAGAAAAGAACCTGTACCATGATTTGTACAAGACATTCTTCTACTATTTTCTAGTAGAACTATATGCATGGATTTCAACGTATACATCCACATTGATTTGGTACTACATATCGCGCGTATAGACCCGAGATGATTATCAGAGGTTGTAGGATGTAGATCTGACTTGGATGCATGTTGTTGATCACTGGTGGAAAGGAGTGTTAACCATTTATACTCTAGAATATGACATTCTACATTTTTTTACCCAAAATTTGTTGAGTTTGAGTTTCTAAGGGATCCCAAAGGATCATTTTTACAATTTATTCCTTTGGGTATGAAGATATTGATCATTACCTTAAGTTTAGAGGCATTTCCCATGTTCGGCTAAGCTTCTATGAGCGCTAGGAGAGGAAGCTAGGGTGGAGGAAGATGGCGGACATTGTGGCTAAAAAGGAAATGGAGGAGAGACAACTCAAGTATAACAAAGCTCATGAAAGGGAGATGACTAAATAACATGAGGTTGCATAAGTCGATGGATCTATGGAGGTAGATGTTGTGAGAAGGATTTGAGGTTCACACAAAGGACATGGAACCTAAGTAGTCTATGCTACCCCATCTTGGCAAGTGTGGGATAAAATCCCCTTCATATTCTGATGAGAGTTCATCACATGGATAAAGGAGAGCTATCGGCACGCATCTAAACCCACCTAGTTACCAAACCATATCAAGGAGAAGTATTTTTAACCCAGTTGGTATCGGTGGGAGTAACCGATCCACACCCACGAGATATAATTTCTCAATTGAAACATCCATGGTTACACAAACCATTCTAGTATTTGGAGTAATTTTTAGACAAGGTGAAAGTATGCAGGTTTGGGTATCCCATCTAGGATTGGCATGGGAAACAAAACTAGTAGTGGGAAAATATCACAAACCATCATCACATATTTTATTGGGACATTGGGAACACTAGGCGTGACAACTTTAGTCCATTTACCAACTACATGAGGTGGATATGGTGGCATAAAGGTTGGAGGACCTTGTGGAGCTAGTGGATCTAGAGGATCTAGTGGGTTAGAAGAAATGGGACTTGGTGAATCCATTGGATATGGTGGAGGATGAAACACTAGAGGGAACCAAGGCTCGGATCAAGAGGACAAGGGCATCATCCACCACCGAAAGTATTTTTAATATGTCTTTGCACTTACTATACTATATGGGTATTGAAGATGCTACAAAGCATGTGCACATGTGTGAATTACTATGGCACATGAAAGGTAACACTAACCCCAGAGCGGAAGGCAAGTTAGTTTACAACAATGTTGTAAGGGCACATACAGAGTTAGTACCAAATGTATGACCCCCATCAAACGGTGGTGGACTACACTATATTGAATAATGACTTCCTAGTAGATTCCCATATCTTGGAATTTGAGTAGAAGAGCATCAACGCCTTGAAGGAGATCCAGAAGGAATGACACGAGACTATGTGGGAGAATGATGCATGTTTCAAGACTCTCTTGTTTAAACTATCTTATGACATTCACCCTTATCAACATGCTCAATGGTTTTTAGAGGATTGATAAAACCATGTAGAAGGGAACTATCACACAAGACTTTCATAGACTCGTGCAAGGCATTAAAAGTTTCCTTGCGTGTTGAGGTTGTTGGGAGTGTTGAGCACGGTGTTAGCCCTTTTATGGAGGTTAAAATTGTTGTGATGGACAAATGGTTGGAGAATTTTTTTACAAACTCGGCGCATGAGGTTCGTAGTGGGATTTGGTGTAAAAAATTTGAAGTGGAAGTGAATTCAAAGGATAGTTACCCTCGAAGTCGATGCATGCTATGGCGATAGATGTGAAATTTTATATGGGGATCATGATGCAAATAAGTTCCCTCTACTACAACACATAATCCCCAAGAATGTTTATTTCTATTACAATATCTATACCTCTATGACCCATGATACCAAGGATTGTAGAATAATTGATCAGATCCATGATGTTATTGATCTTGGTGTGTGCCAGACTAGTCTTGCAAGCAGTTCCAAGGATGATGATTGTCACTATGAAGGGCGCGCAGATGGGGAGTGTGTGGAAGATGTGTTCACAGAGAATTTCATGGTTGCAGTAATCATGGTGGAGGAAGAAGTGAATTCTCATGATGAACCTGTTATAAGCGTGGATCTCAAGAGCATTACAAAAGTGAGTGTCCCGATGCTACAATGCTCATGGTGTAGAAAGAAACATAAGTACAAAGAGTGTTCAGAGATTTATGAGCATATGAACTAGCAACATTGAAATGAAAAAGTGCTAGGATTGTGAGCATTAACAAATTCAATTCACAATGGATGGCAAGAGTGGCGTGTGAGTCAAGGCTAGAACCTTTATTGGTGATGACTTGAGTAGAGGTCGTACACACTAAGGAGATGCCAAGAAAATGACATTGGTTTCAAGAGAGGAAGTGGTACATAGAAAGTATCTGGACCCTTCTCATCAGAAGGAGGTGTATCAAGAGACTATGGATGTGATTTAGAGTTTACAAGGGGAGATCCAATGTCTAAAGGAAAATAAAAGTAGTTAGAGCAAAGGAAGAATCTCGAGGCTCCAAAAGAGGACTTGTATGAGGTCAAGTATGTAGGATGTCAAGGCAAGATAATATTATTCCCTTGCTAGGAGAATGGTTGAGGGAGAAGGTACCACATGCTGAAGTAGAGTGTGAAAGGAAGGTTTTGCATGTAAACCTTCCTCCTCATAGCCTTGACTATGATAAGGAAATTACATTGAATTCAGTTGTTGATGGATGAATTCTAAGTAATATCCTCATCGACATGGGAGAAAAGGTCAATTTTCTTACCTTGGATTCCTAGAATCAAATGGGAAGGCCTACATTATAACCATCTTCGAATGTGTTGTATATGGTAAATAAGACAAAGGCAATTCCCATTGGAGTCTTGAAGGATGTAGTTATCACCATTCAAGGGGCCAAGTTCACTAGAGATTTTGAATTCTTGGCACTCACCAAGGTAGAAAACTTTCCAGCGTTGCTTGGGTTCCCTTGGTATTATAAGGACAATTTAGACCTATAGTTTAACAAGGGGTATATCAGCTTTGAGAACAAGGAAGGAAGGGTGATTATCCCTTTGAAAAATGGAAAGTCATCGCCATATACTAAACCCTTAAGAGAGGAAGTCCTCAACATAATCCACATGTGCTCAGTCAAAGATCCTAAGATAATTCATCCCACGGAGGGAGTTATCTAGTTTGAAGATGCTCAGTCCTTGAGTGATACCACTAGCATGACATGTGATAATTGGACGCATGGGACTTATGAGTTGATTAGGCAATAGTTGAGAGGATTTGTAACAAGGGTGATGAAGTCATGCTCATTTAAGCACCTAGGAGGATATAATTTTCCAAGTTACTCTAGAGGAGAATACCCTAAAATTTTCTTACAAGAAATGGAGGCTCACTCAAAGAATGAGGACGAGAGAAGGGGAATGCCCAGTTCTAACCTACTTAATCGCATCGCACCGGTGGGATACACATCAAGATATCCTCATAGAATGGTGCAAGGTATGAATCACATTTTCTATAAGGTTCTCCTAGATCAATGTGCCTACTATCATACAAGAATACCATGGTAAGGAGACCACCTCATTTCATGTCCAAGCGTGTGAGAATTCTTGGATGGGAAGCATGAAGCATTTCTTCCTTCATTATGGGTGCATAAGTTGTATTCCACATTACAAGGTTGTGCATGCTCATGGTATATTCATTCAAAGATGTGTCATAAAACAAGTAATTTGGCAGAAGTTTACGGCTGATCTCGGTCAAGCTTTCAAGTATAGGAGTACCAAGTCATCAGTGGATAAGGTGTTGTAAGTAATAAAGCACCTTACAATGGGAAATAGTGTTAAGGAAGAAGATAGGCTACAATAATTCTTGGGTGAGCCTTATTTGGATTCATGCGTTAATGAAGAAGAATCGGAGGAAGTACAACTTAAGCGTGCATGCATGGAAAAAGGAAAAGGAAAAATGACCTATATAATAGATGACGAAGAAATGGAAACTTTGGATGCTAACCATTCTAAAGGTAAGTGTGAAGTCATAGATAGCATTTATGAGAAATCACGCACCTACCATGAGCCCTTGAAAGAAAATAAGATAAATATTGGGATAGAAACATAACCTAAGGAAGCTATCATTAGGGACTATTGGTCGAGAAAAATAAGTTTCAAAGGTCATTGATATGTTGTACAAATTCTAGGATTTGTTCCCTCATGGGTACATGGAACTCAAATGTGTCCACCATTCCTTAGGGAAATGAAGATCAAGTTGAAGGAAGGTGCACACCTAATTTTGAAGAGGCCTTATCGGATGAATCTAAATCTATGCGTATGGGTCAAGGAAGAAATAGACAAGATTATAGCATCGGTATCATTGAGGTAGTGGAAGAATTAGAATGGATAAGCCCAATGGTCATCAATATCAAGAAGGATGGGAGGAATAAGAATATGTTTTGACTACAGGGACCTGAATGAAATATGTGTCATCGATCCTTTTCTAACCCCCTTTACTAAAGAAATTTTTGGAGTAGTCAGGTGTGAGATCTACTCTTTCATGTATGGGTTCTCAGGGTATCACCAAGTCAGGATTGTGAAGGAAGACTAGAGAAAGGTAAATTTTTCCACTGAATGGGGAAGTTTTTCCTATATGGTTATGCCTTTTGGATTGAAGAATGCACCTGTTGTGTTCTTGTGCATTGTGGTACAAGAATTTTAGGACTTCATTCATAAATTTCTTCAAGTGTACCTAGATGACTAGACTGTATATGGGTCGGTGAAAGACCATTGTGACAATTTGAGGATGATGTTTGAGAAATGTTGGAAATTAAAGATATCCCTCAACATTGACAAATGTGTCTTCCTACTCCATTTGGGACCCTCTTAGGACATATTATATGCAAAGAAGGCTTACTAACGGATCCCGCCAAAGTTATTGTGGGAATAAGGAGCCTACTAGTCAAAGCACGGTCTACGCAGATTCCTTGGGCATACAAGGTACTATAGGAAATTCATCAATGGGTATGCCAAGATTCTTGTGCCCTTGGAGGAATTTATAAAACACAAGAGTTCCTTTCATTGGGGAGAGGTGAAACAGAAGGCATTTAAAACTTTCAAGGATATGCTTTTCATGATGCCCATACTACATTTTTCTTCTTGGGATACGCCTTTCCAAGTGCATGTTGATGCCTCAAGGACAACTATGGGAGCAGTACTACTACAACCCGGTGAGAGGATTTTTGATCATCCCTTGTGTTTTTCCTATAGAAATTTTACACCAACAGAACAAAATTACACAACTACTAAGCACGAGCCACTTTCAATGATTTATGTGTTGCACAAGTTTAGATAGTACTTGTTGGTAACACCATTTATATTCTACACAGACCACATTGCATTGAAGTACTTAGTCAATATTCTTGTTTTACAATATGTCGTTGGGTCATATTATAACAAGAGTTTTAGTTCATAGTGGTTGTAAAACAAGGAAAGATTAATTCAGGACCTAACCACTTATCATGGATTAACTCAGGGGAGGATGTGCAAAGCATTTAGGATACCATGTCAGACATACAACTATTTAGGTTATGACACATACCCTTAGACTTTCAAGATATCACATTATTCTTGAAAATAGGTGTGGCACCGGAAGGGATGAAGGCTCTGGAGAGGAAGTAGTTAGCAATACGCGTCGCACCCTACATGTTGATTAGTGGAGACTTGTATAAGTTAGGTCATGATGAGGTTTTACACCATTGTATTTTCGAACATGAGCATGAGGAAATTAAGGAGGAAAAAAATGGTGGGATTGTAGGAGGACACTAGGCAAGAAACGCTACCATGCGAAAGATTCTACTTGCAGAGATTTGGTGGGAAACCATCTACTAGGATTGTATTGAGTTTTGCAAGGCATGTGACCATTGTCTAGTGCCTTGGAAAACCTGGGAAGAGGGATGAAATGCCCTTGTGACCAATAGCTTGATCTTTGAACCATTTGAAAAATGGGAAATCAACTTTATAGGGCCAATTTCACTAGCTGTGTGAAGGAATGGTTCCTAGTATATCATTACTTACACCGATTACTTGACACGATGGGCGGAGGCACCGCCTATGAAGGATTTCACCATAGCAATAACTACTAGTTTTTATTGGAGAACATAATCAGTAGGTATGGACTTCATATAAGCTTAACAAGTGATAGAGGTACACATTTCCTCAATGAAATGGTTAGGATTCTATTATCAAAATTTATGGTGGCCCATCACAAGACTACCCCTTATCATGCTTAGGTGAATGGAACTCGCTAAGGAATTTAACAAAATATTAAGTCACGCGTTGACTAAGATCTATGGCATTGGAAGAAAATATTGGGATGACAAGGTATCAGCTATTCTATGGGCATACAAGACAACCTACAAGATTTTAACAAGGCCACACCATTTTAATTGTTTATTAGCATGGAAGTTGTTTTACTAGTCAAATTTATGTTACCATCACTACGTCTAGTGTGTACAGGATGGTTGGATGATGAACAAGCACTCAAAGAGAGGATAGATAATTTGATGTAGCTAGATGAAAGGTGATCATTTGCTAGATGGAGTAAGAAAGACAGAAAAAGTAAGACAAAAGGCATAGCACTATCGTAATATCAAGAACAACTAGTTTTTAGGTTGGGAAAATGGTGTTGTTTGATGATTCCAATTATCTCTGCTCCATCCTGGGAAGTTGAAAGTCCATTGGTTGGGACCCTACATCATCTCGTACATTCTTTATTCAGACACTTTCCAGCTACAAGTGCTAGATGGGATGAGATTACTAGGTCATTTCAATGGAAGTAGGTTGAAGCCCTACTATAAATAATTCTTCTTGGTGTTTGTAAATAAGGTAGTATTTCTAGTTAGCTTAGAATTTTCCTTTATGATTTTATTTTCTTTTGTTTCCCTTTCTTGTTGCTTGTTCCTTTCTTTTTGTTTCATTTTGCACCTTGCGTTTCGATAACCACATTATTTTTTTCCAAGTTTTTGTATGCGCAAAGGACCACACATCATTTTTAGTGTGGGGTGGAGTAATGTAAAGTAAATTATAGGCCTCTAATACAAGTTGAGTGGCCAAAGAGAAGGAACCGTGTAAGACCGAGAAAGTGCATGGGGAAACAGTGGATAATGAATTATGGTATCAAGAAGGTTGTAAAAAAGACCACATATAAAGGATGAAGAGTGCATGAACAACATGAGGTAGGTGAGGGAAAAAATCAAGTAAAGGATAGAAGAAGTGCCTTCAGCATTGTAGACACGCATCTAAGAGTCTTTGGTAAGATTGGATTTTTGCACACCAAAAGGTTGTAGAAGGTTTTTTGTGTAGGATGTGGTGCTTGGGTAAGGGTTCTTAAGGTCTTTCTAGTGAAATTTTTTTCATTTAATGCTAAAGTACATTGATAGGTGGTATAGCAGTTATTGTTGGAGGAAAGAAAAAACTATAAATATGAGGTCCAGGTAAGTCATTATTTTACCTTCTATTACAAAGTTGAAGCACTCTTACAAACTAGGGCATCCAGAGAGATTTGTGCGAAGGAAGAAGAATCTGATAAATCTAAGTGTGTGACTAGAGTGGATCTACAAACCAAGAGGAAGGAGTACATGGGCATGATAAAAGGTAGTTTTTAGTGCACCATCTTGTGGAAGGTTTTCCTAGTTAGGGTTTGGAATCTAGGGTACAGAGATAGAAGGATTTATTCCAGGAGTTGGGTTTCGGGATTGAGCAGAGTAGTAGAGAGCAAGGAGTGTTATATTTTAAACCGATAGAAAGAATGGCACCAAAGAAGGTGATTGTTTCACCAAAGCAACAAAAGGGCAAGGGAAAAGGAAATTAAACCACTACCATTATGAGCTCTAATGAGGAATGGTATGCAGAAATGTATTACCCAAATGGAGTGTTGCTGGGAAATGAGTGGGTGTCACATTTGAGATAGATGATTGAGAGAAATTAAAACCATCACATGAGAACTACAAAGAAATAAATGGCGCTAGATATTTTTCATGCAACCAATAAGAGGACACCAGATGGAATGCCAATATATAGTGATGAGGTGAAAGTAAAGTTGGAAAAGGAATGGCTATTGTAACTATATGAGTTTCCTTACTTTGGAAAGCCTAAGATCCTTTATCAATGGTTGATGTCATGCATGCATGAAGACCATTTCTACTTTGGAAGCCTCAAGATATGCATAACACTATATTTTATATCCAAGTTCACTGGCCTAAATTATGAAGGGGAATTCATAGATGACTATCTAAGTGAAAAGGAGGATATGAAGGAGACAGTGGGATATTATGACTATAAAGGGTTCATGGTACTTTCACATCACAAAAATTCTAGACCCTATCATGAGGATTGCTATGCACTTGGTCACTAAGCTTAATGATCAAGAAATATGGATGCAAGTGAACAAAGCATGGTTGAATATACACCAGAAAATATCATAAGGGACCATCTATAACTTTTATGCCTTTATTGCGGATGAGATCATAAGAAATGCCTAGGAGGGAGAAAAGATACTATTCGGTAACGTCCTCACCATTTTATTTTCAGAGATTGGAATACCATATGGGTGGGAGAATTTTTTTAGGAGTATCTAGAAGATAACTCCTTGCCCTCAAAAACATTTTAGAAGTATGCTTGTGAAACCATGATGGTCACTAACAAGGAACACCTGGAGAAGTGGTATAAACAAATGTGTCATACATTCAAGGTGGAGTGGATGATCCTAGAGCATTTTCCCATGCTCATAGATGGAGATGAAGAGTTTTTGGTGTATCAAAACTTCTCCATTGGTAGGTTCACTTTGACAAATCAGACTAAGAGCCCATGGTGCAAGCTGCCCTTCTCCTTCACCATGCAATACTTCCAGGAAGGGGTCAATAGGTTCAAGGAGGCCAAAATACTAAGGTTTGACCTTAGTGAGGTGGACTAAGACCACTGTGAGCTGCAAAAAAATATCATGTACCCTAAGAAGCATGCATACATGGATAATTATGTCTCCCATGAAGTTCAAATGATGAAGCCAATAATGCTTCCCATCATCCGAAGGGCTGTGCCTGGGGTATATCTACGCATAAGGTCTAATTTTGAGAAAGGAACGTATCTAGAGAGTGATGTCTCCATTTAAGAAGACCCCTCAGGTCATAAAACATTTGTTCCAAAGAAAAGGGAAAGAGAATAAGTTCATGAGAAGATGACACTAAGTGTGTAGGTTACACAATCGGTGGGCATGCAAATAAATCACAAATCCTAGCACTTACTTGTGCAGGAAAGAAGTCCCAGATCAAGGCGATGACCACAAAAGAAGAGGCATTGAAGCATGAATAGCCCCTCACCTATTAATAATCACCAAAAAAAGAGTTCTATCTTAAGGAGAAGGAGAAAGAAGAATCTCCTATACTAGAATCACCAGTTAGGAAGAAGTAGAAGGTGGCAGAAGAGTAGACTCAGAGGAGACAGAAAGTTTAGATTCCTACATTGGTGACAAGGATGATGATGAGCCTGAAGGAGGTGAAGACCATCTAGTGTATGATATACATGATTTTGAGGAGGAGGGAGATGAAGAGAAGAATGACAAGAAATATGAGGAGAATGATGAGGAAGAAGCAAAGGATCAAGGAAAGGGGTGAGTGAAGAGGTGAGCACCAAAACCAAGGAACACCAAGCCTCACAAATGAGAAAGTAGAGAAATATTTGAAGAGAGAAGTGACAAGAATCATAAAGGAGTTGGTGGAATAGGAATTGGAGTAGACAAGATGAAATTTTGAAGGAGATGGAAGAACAAAGCATTGGGGAGTATGGCAAAGCATGGGTGGGAATCCCGATTTGGCAATAAGCTTCCCAAAATTTACACAAAAATATGGGAAAGGAGTAGTGGTGGCACAAGAGCATTAAATGGGATACATTAATGATCCTAGCAAGGTTCTACACACACACTTCCAAAGCATTGTACTAACATAGAACTCCTGGCTATGTCATTATTTGATGAAGAAGGAACATATCCCGAACCTAGAAAATGCTATCTTGGGAATTCGAATATCATGTAGATGAACCTATGTTTGAAGTGAGTTAGAGAGAATTGATAAAGGTTCCAGAAACAAAAGGGGTAAATCCCTTGGTGAACGCTCAGTAATTATCAGATGAGCAGGTCTGCAACGTGCTCAAAAAAAATTTAGTTGAGGTTGAGGCCAGACTTTTCAGAAAGAATGACTAAGTGATATTCTTGGAGGAGGAATTAGAGAAGGAGAAGAAGGATCTCACTGAGAAGAGAAATAATTTGAACCAGGAAGAGCTTGTCATCACCTAGTTAAGGCATGAGCTAAAAGAGGAGAAGGCAAGGGTGCATGAGCTGCACAAGAAGATTGAGATGATTACGGGTGCTATTTTTTTAAAGCATCCTGACTTAGCACTACCCGAATAGAAATATGAATCAACCTTGTAGTGTCTAGAGGATTTGACATGCATCCTCACGATGGAAAGGTGGCCACTTGCCTTAGAATCTACAGAAGAAGCATTAGCACACCAAGAGAAGGAAGAGAAGCTAAAAGTTGTCAATATTTTTTGCTCGATATACTAAACTCCTTGCAGAGGTAAAGACTACCATGCAAGTCGCAGAAGCCTCATATGACAACTATTGATAGAGATAGAGTGGAAAACATCCTAGTCACCACACATGAGATGGAACTCAAGGAGTTTCAAGAAAATAATAAGGGGAACATTGATGAAAGAGATAAAATCCTTCCCGAGGTAGAAAAGAAGTTAGAATCTATTGAGACCTTAGGAGGCTCGATCAAAATCTGGATAAAGGAGTTATACCCATAAATCACCCATAGGCTAGATGTGCTTGAGGACTTGGGAAAATAGTTATAAATCATTGTTGAGACCATGAGCTCTAAGCGGGAGGAATTAAGTTTTGAGGAGGTGAGCGCCTTAGTTAGTGACCCCTGTCAGCAAACACATAATGAGGTTGACGCTTGGAAGAAGCTAGAGCCAAAAATAGGGAAGGATTTCCCTCCCCTCATTCAAAAATAAGAATTTATTCTTCATTCTCCCCATTCTTTCATTCTTTCTCCAAATTCTTCATTCCTTCATTCTTTCTTCCCTATTCGGAGCCCACCATTATTTATTCTTTGAAGAGAAGTGTTTCCAAGGATGGAGAATAGGCATAGTGTGGGGTGATGTTGGGCCCCATAATATTTGTTAATTATGAGAAGGTGTATGGGCACGTAGGACCTATATGAAGAAGGATGTGCAAGTTGAATGTGCATAGGGTAGGGTTCTAGAAAGGTTTAGCAGAACACATGGTGCACGCGTGAGACAAGACAATGTTGGGACTTAGCCATATTCAGAGTTCTAGATAACACATGAGAAAAGTGTGACTTGTCTAGCATGCAGAGTGGATAAGGTGCTAGCCTGGAAGCTATAGGATCAAGAATGGAATATTCTATACATGTGATGGAAGGTTCCAAAAGAACATCATTACATAGAGTGGAGAGCTTGGATCAAAGGAGGAATGCTCCATTAGAGGACCAATTGGACACTTAGAAGTCAATATGTTACCTCAGAAGGCATGGCAGTGAAGTAAAAATAGCTATATATAGGGATGCAAAGGTAGTAGAAGGTGGATTATAAGAGGCAGAGAGAGTAGTGCACTAGAAAAGAGGTGAAGCTCTATAGAAATATCATGGAGAATTCTATCGGTTAGGATTAGAGAAAACATAGGAGTGAAGGCATATGTAGAGGGATGGGTCTATATTCATCCTTGTAAAATTAAGGACATAGTGTAGTTTCTTATGCATGAATTTTCCCTGCATTTTTATATGGGTTTGTTATGACCTCAAGTAATGTAATGTGGTTATTGAACTCTTGAATATGAATATAAGGTCACATTCTAATACATATATGTGTTTATAAGAATAATCCTAATGCATTCTGTTGGTATCCAAATTTGTTCTCCTTTTCAAGCCAAGCAGTAACACAGATTCAATAGGGGGCTTAGAGGTAGCTAGATCACAAACATATAACATTTTGTATCCGAGGAGAAATCTAACTATCCCTTTCTTACCTGGATTTATGGAGAGATGGATATCACCTTCAAGAGGATTTGATCTATCCTCACTATTTTAGGTTATGCCTTTCAACCAAGGTAAGAGAACCTATTTTGTAACCTTTGTTATTGAAGAACAATGATAAATCCTTCTTTTGCATAAACTCTATAGAGAAGACCTTGAGAAAATATGATCAACACACCAGATTTGACTCTCACGAGTTGTCACTTCTAGATCATGGAGATATTTCACAAGGCAAAGGTTACTAAAGACATTTGAGAACTTGCTTGCTTATGCATGTTTAGGTGATGAGAATTGTGTATCAGCATACACACATGAAAAACAGGGGTAGGATGGGTAAGATTAGTTGTTTTTGAATGAATTTTCGGTGGGAGGTGGGGTAGGGTGAAACTAGATTCACCAAATCCTTGAATAACCTTACAAAATGGAAAGTTAGACAAATAGAATGCCACATAATAGCCAAAATGTTTCTTCAACTAGAATTTGTGCTTCAATGGAGGCCCAGATTAGAGCTCTTTCACACAATCTCTTAGATTTTGTCACAAAGGCTCGAGTTAGAAAACCCAACAATGTATTAAGGTCTAAGCCAAATCACGCCTAAGGTACACCCAAAGGCTTACAGACAATCTCTATCAACAGATAAGAGGAAAGTGATTTTAAATCATTTATTCCAACCCAAATGAAAGCTCTTTTGAGAAATGGAATTGCAGATGCCACTAAACTATCATAAGGATTGAGGCTCTGTGTGATTGAATTAGATTTTAACACAAGATTGCAACAGAAACAAGAAAAACTATTTGCGTACATTCAAAAGTAAAATCAACACATTTGTCTCAAAAACATAGAAATAACGTGAATTTGATTAAATCTATCAGTAGGGAAAGTTTCTAGAATAGTCTCAGAGCTTGTCAATGGTTGTACACTTGTAACCACCTTGACATGATCATATTTTAATACAAAAGAGATATACAAGCTTCTTGAATGGTTTCTCAAAAGGGATGGGCTCTATCAAGCTTTCGATTAGAAAAATCAGTCTAGACCCCTCACACTCCAACCATTTACATGAAAAATTCATGCCATTTATAGCATTTACAACAGAGCCTCCTCTCCTCAAAAGACAAAAACATTTAATGCACTAGTGCTTGCCATGATTCTTTCGTGATTCACAGAATCAGATCTACAAAATTCTCCAGGTGCTCGAGGGGGTAGATTTCATCGAATGCCTCCCACATTCAACTCCTTGCTCTGGTAGATCACTCTTCCTTCAATTTTCCAACCACTTCCGCCCCTAATCTGTCAAATCTAGCCACTTGCGTACTTAAGAGAAGAAAAATGGAAAACCTGATCGAGCACAAAAGTTAGACCATTTTAACGGTGAAAGACATCCTCCGAGTTTCCCACAAAACTTTAGATATCAACATTAACTTCCCTCTCTACTTGGTATGTATAAAAATAAAGAAATCATGGAGATCACACTTCCAGATGTGTTTCGTAGAGAAAAGGGGAAAATCAGATTTTGATTCAGATGTTGTTGATCTTCATTTTGAATTTGAGCCATCCACGTGGTAGATTTGAGCTTTAGAAATGCCGGGGCTTCCCTTGACCTTTTACAAATCTTTTTTTTTGGAAAAATGGAAAATATTTCCATTTTCTCTACACCTCTTCCCTCGGGATACGAGTCTAAAACATGTCCAAATATGATTGGAATGGAACCACACTCAAATTCTACCATTTTACTCGCTTCTTGGAAAAGGAAAATTTTCCAAATTTTCCCCACAACTCCGCCCTTAGGAACTGAGCCTGACATGTGTCCAAATGTGATTAGAGCAGGGTTGTGCTTCCTTTTTTAATTTTGATTCTTTTTTCTAAAAAGGAAATTTTTCTGAATTTCCCCGAGAGCCTTTATCTATGCTATTGACTAAGGGCAAAACATTGACCTTTCCCTAATCGGGCTTGCAAGCCATTTTGAAATTTTAATCCTTAAGGGGTAAAAAATCCAAGTTGCCTCTGATGGCCTGCATCCCCACCTTTTTGAAGTTTCAAAATGCCACGTGTCACCATGGCACACCTTAAGGTGGTCTCAAAAATATGATATCTTGAACAAGCGTGGGCTTGCCACGTGTCCTACTCAGTAAGGTTTAACCGAATACCAAGCTCAGTGGAAGGCACCATGTGTCATTCTCTAAGGTAGTATCCTTTTGGCTATTGAAAACTCTAAGTAAAATGTGAAACAAGAAGAGGCCTCCACATGTCAACTCGTTGCTTCTTTAAATTAAAATTCAAGGGTCGATCCCTGAACATGTGTGGTTCATCCATGTGTTTTCATGGCACAACTTGATGATGGTGCCCAAAGTGGATACCCCGAATGAGCATGAGCTCACCACGTGTCCCTGTTCTACCAAAATGATCCAACTACATGAAAATTTGTCTAAGTGTGGGCCAAGCAATGAAGCTTCCATGTGTCCTCTTGGCGCTACTCCAAAGTAAAACCCAAAAATAGATCTTCAAATGAGCGTCATGCCTCCATGTGGAAACATTTTGAGTTGAGGCCTTATATGGAGTGTTATAAGTACCCAACTGAGCCGCGCCCAACCGAAAGGTGCCATGTCTCCTGTAGATACAAGGATGCAAATTTAACCAGGACAAATGCCTCACAAACCATGAAATAAAGAAAATGACCATTTAAGTCTAGGAATGAAATTTTCTTCAAGGACAGTAAAGATTATAAATGTTACAAGGCTAAAATAAGTTCTTGAGGACAAATCCATTCATTTTCTTCAAGTACTTAGGCAGTAAACGACATGGAAAACAAATCCTAACCATTAAGAATAAAAACATGGGGAACTTGATTTTTTTAAGGAACAGATCATGGGAGACTCAAAATATATACTCTTAAGTGATTTACAACCCAAGAACAAATTAAAAATTTCCACAAAGACTAACGAAGAACAACATAAGGAAGGAGAAAATGACAGAGGGCATAAATATATAAGTTTTCAGAGGCAAATTGGGGCGCGACTATTTTGAGCACCAACATCGGCTCCAACTCAAGGATGGGCACTCCCTACGAGTGCCACAAGAACAAAAGTAGACCAAGTGCCAAAAATATCCATTGGGAAATAGAGTCATCTTGTAGAGTAGAAAAAAGAGCCATCCTTCAAAACCAAACAGAGAAACTAGCAAAAACAAGTCACCGAGGACTAGAACGAGTAAAAACACAAAACAGGGAACAAAAAACAAACTATACACTGTACACAAGATTCATGCCTTGATTCAGGGGGATCAATCCAGGAAATGCTTCAAATTTTTGCCATTAATTGGAAACTCGAGCACTTCACCATCTAAGTCCTTGAAGAAGAAGGTATGCTCCCTAATTTTGATGTCAATAGAGTAAGGGCCCATCTATAATGAGTCAAACTAGCCATGCTTTCCCTTATCCTCATGTCTATTATCCCATAGCAACACAAGATCTTCCCTTTGGGTTCTTCCAAGATAACCTATAATCAATGATGAAATATTTATGGGAATCCAACTTAAGGGCTCTCTTCTGGTTCTTACTTAAGTTCTTAGGGAAAATCAAATGTCCGAGATAAAAGATTACATCTTTATACCACTCGGAATTTATTAATGTTTGAAATACACCTGCCCTTTCTTCTTCTACCTCATTTACGTCAATAATTCACAATTTTCTCTTAGTCATAAGCTTATCCAAGCCCAAACCTCTCACCAACTTTTTGGTTTGGATGTCCATATCATATTCTTGCAATTTGTTCACCCATCTACATATTTTTCTTGAGACTTCCATCTCTAATGAGATGTCATTTACCATGGTATGGGGAACATAAGAAATAACCTTTGAACTTAAAATATAGGTCCGAAAACCTTTTTTCTTTTACCAAGGAAAATGCATCCCTTTCCATGATAGTTTACTTTAGTTCTACCCCTTTCAATGCCTTATTGAAAATTCAATTGGCCTCTTAGCCCCTTAATTATCTTCTCGCAAGGATGACGAAGCAATACTGCATTTTTCAAGCAAAGGAAAATAGTGGGAAAGGTTTCTTATAATATGGGGCTGCCAAAATAGGGGCATACTTCAAAGCCACTTTGATTCCAATGAAATATTGGATAATGACCTCCTCCCACTTGATGACCTGGTCCCTCTTTAGCATGGAAGTGATTGGGATGGTCAACTCAGAAAAGTTTGATATAAATATTCTAATGAAGTTTATCTACCCAAAGAAGGATTGGATTCCTTTCTTGGTTCTTTGAATTGGGACTTTATAATGGCCTCTACTCTTTCTGGATCAATCATCACTCCTTCTTATGACACTATATGACCAAGAAACTTTTCCTTTACTGAGTCTAAAACAATATTTCTTTGGATTGAGTGAGATGCCATATTCCCTACATCTCATCAGCATCTTCTCCAAGTGCAGTAAGTGGTCACTTTTCTTCCTAGAAAACATTGTTACATCATCCTGGTACACAACAATAAACTCATTAATGTAAGTAAAAAGAAACATCCATTTCTCTTTGAAAGGTGGCTCCAGCATTCATCAGACCAAAGGGCATCCTGACATACACATATGTTCCCCAAGGAGTAGTGAAGGTTGTCTTGATCCTTTCTGATTCTTTCACCATAACTTGGTTATAACTAGAGAAGCCATCCAAGGTGGAAAACAACTCGTAAAAGCTTGATACTAATCGCAGCATGTGCTCCATGTTTGGTAAAGGATAGTTGTCCTTCATTGAAGCTTTGTTTAGATTCCTGAAGTCCACACACAACCTGATGTCACCATTTTTCTTTTTGACTAGTACTAGGTTTTCCACCCAAGAGGAATATCTCGTAAATTTGGATAATCACTTCATCTCTTAGTTTCTTCAGCCTTCCTCTCACATTTTAAGAGATAAAAGTGGATTGATTGGCCTTTTATTTTGCCTAAATGGTATTGTATTGGGCTCTAAGGGAATCTCATGTTGAAACAATTCTTCTTTGTATGCTTTGAGATCGAATAGGTCTAAGCCAGAAGTCTTGGTATTTTGTCAACAAGTTGGATGTATGACTACTTCTCCTCCTTGCTGAGATTACTTCCTAACCAAATTTTCCTTAGCTTCTCCTTTGTACCAAGATCATGCTCCTCAATATCCCTTGAGGCTTCCATACATCTATTAACAATGTGATCAACATTATCAAAATTGGATTCAAGAGCCACTAGCCCTCTAGGAATAGTGTTGGTCTTCAACTGGATGATACCCTTTCCAAACAAGGTCTCTTTTCCTTCTGTTGCACATACCATTGGCTCCCAATCAATACTTTGATCAAGTAAATTCTCCCTTGTTTTGCAAGAATATTTTGATCCAAGCATCATCATCAAAAACTTGCCAATGTTTAATATTATCAGGGATAGAGGGCCTTTTTAGTACCTCAACCTCATACTCAAAATATGGTGGAACTATACAACTGTCAAATTGAGACCCCAATACTGTGAGATTGTCTTCCAAGTCATTGAATCTCCTATCATGATACAAAATGTTGAAGGAGTCAAAAATCTCAATAAGATCCCAAACTCCATGTTTATACTATTTCATTCGCTGATTTTTTGTATTATACAGCCTTCTGATTTGTTTGACAACTAACTCTGAATCTCCCTTGACAATAATTTCCTTGACACGATATTTCCAAGAAATTATTAAGCCTAGAAATAGTGCCTCATACTCAGCAATGTTGTTAGTGCATTCAAAGTTCATCTTAAAGGAGAAAACAAATCTTTCTTGGATAGGAGAAAGTAGAACAATACCAGCACCATTCCCAAACTTGGAACAAGCTCCATCAAACAAAAAAGTAAAGGGAGATCCCATTTGTTAAAGTAATTTACATTCTTCCATCTTGTGCTCCTTTCCATCAGTAAATCCCATGAAGTTGTTTACATCAACACTTGTGTACAATACCTCATAAGAAGCATTGTTGGGATCCTCAATAAGATGTAACATTTTCTTTTACCCATACAACCTAATAGGGCTGCCCTTAACTAGAATGGTGGCATAAGACATATCCATTTGGACACTCCCACCAACACTTGCAGCCCATTTTCTTGACAGCAACATACCCCACTTGGCTGGGCAATCAACTATGACAACATCAAGTTTTAAGTTTTTACCTAGGTAAGCTGCAAGGTACACCAACAAACACTTCACACATCCCACTAATGGCACTTCTCTGGATTCCATGGTAGTGCATTTCCCATAAGTTCTTGTTACTTTGATGTTTAGCTCATTCATGACCTCCAAAGGCATGACATTGCATGATGCCCCTAAGTCAAACATGCAGTTGTGCAACAATCTATCCTTTATGATAAAAGTGGTGAAGAATGGATCCACATTCATTTGAGAGTCCACTAACGATGTTCCCGAATAGACCTCAAGTGGTTCATATAGCTGTTCGATGCTGGTGGTGCTCGTGGTTCTTTAATGATTGGAGGATTTTCCATAATATTTACATTTCGCCTTGGGCGATCTTCTCTTCTTTCAACCCCAAGTATTCAAATTCTCTCTTTTTGTGCTCAGGAATCCTAAGCAACTCAACAATTGGGACAAAGACTTTGATTTGACTCAATACTTGGGAAATATCATATGGGACATTTTTCGCAGGGGAAGTAATGGAAGGAAAGCCAACAAACTCATTAGATCACACATGATTCTTGACAACTTGGGCATGAGAAGGGGTATGACTCTTGTTCAGAACTACAAGGATTTTGGCAGATGCCTCTTTCCTAAGAGACTCTTTAGGAATGTTTGAAAGTAAGGGATCTTTAGGCTGATATTGAGGCCCCGCCACCGTGATATCCTTACTTCTTGTGTTATATTCCCTCTCTTGACCAACAAAAACATTCATCAGTAACTACCTATCTTCCTCAGATGGAATTCCTCCATCATACTTCTTTATCATTAAAGCCCTTAAATATTCAAAGTCATTATTGGGCAAGTTTAAAAGCTTGTACATTATCTACTTCTAAAGTATGAGAAGGGGAAGAATATGTACCCTATGAATGAAATCCCAAAAATTGGTAGTAGTTCTAACACTTATCACCTCAGTCGAGGTTTCCCCTTGTTGTGAGCTAGTGGAGCATCCCATCATGCAGACATCATTATCATTATCATCAAGTTCTTCCTCTTCTTTTTGATCTTCTTCACAAGGAGCATGAGGCATGAAACATCTGTCACACTAATCAATGATATATGTCTCCTCCATGACAACAACTCTAAAACCAAAGGATTAGGCACCATTCTATTTTCTTTGCCTTGGGGCTATCTATTTCCAAACCCAACAGGTCCTTTGCCTCTGTCATCAGTTCTTTGATGATTTGTGAATCTATCTTGGCCTTATTGCTTGTGCTTGACCCCGTGAGTTATGCCTAATTCCTTTCTCGGCTTAGGCTAGTTTGTAGGAGATCTCCTTAACAACCTCTCGCCAAAGTCTTCACAACCTCTTCCAAATCAGAAACCTTTCTTATTTGGGATTTTTCTAGGTTAACCAGCTTTTACACCTTTCCTTTTTTGAGGTTTTCCAATTGCCTCGATATTTTTATCTATTTGCAGAGCCATGGTGAAGGCCTACCTTAGGTTTGTGGGGTTATTGTCTCTTAAGTAATATGCAGCCTTTTTATCAAACGCATCATTATATTTGATCAAACATGACTCATCACATGACCTTATCCAAACAGGTAATCTCCTGAAGGTCTTATTAAACCTTGTGTTGAAATCATGTACTGACTCATTAGGGTTCTTCTTGATGTTTTCAACTTTTTTGAAAAGAAACCTAGGGTCAATTCTATCACCATACTGCAATCTGAATGCATTACTTATCTTAGTCCAAGAATCAATAGAGTTATCTGGAAATGCTTTATACCAGTCCCTAGCATCCTCTTCTAAAGTGTGGACAAATAATTTGATGTATACATCCTCATGCTCAATTTCAAAGTCTTCCATCATATTGAGAAAGTGCTTTAGATGTTGATCACCAGTTATAGCATTGTTTCCTTGGAACGTTGGCTTCATGTTCCTTACATATTGAGGTAGTGCATTTGGATACCTAGCCATTACAAAAAGGGAGTCTAGGTGGAGGCTAGGCCATGTTTCTTTGAGGAGGTGACCTTGGAGGGGTGACAAATTGATGAGGGGATAAAGGTCCTTGGAACACAGGAGTATAATTTTCAAAATGGAAATCTCCCAAAGGCCTTTTCTCTTGGAAATATCTATCAACCTCAAAAAGACAGGTGCAAAGTGTGAAGAAAACCTTTCAAAATCAAATGAAGGCCCCTCTCTAGCTGGAGAATTTAATTCCACAAAGAGGCTACCTAATTCAAAATCACTTGAATTGCAGTCTTCAATGATAGGTCGATCACTTTCATCAATGGAGATCCCTCTTCTTGTCTGTTGATCCCCAACAACTCTCCAATATTTTATTCCTTCTGATTTTGTTCATCGTATCTCTTGAAACAATTTCCTAATAGGATCCCTAGGAAAGAAATACCTTCTTCCTTCCATTTTTGCAAATATTAGTAACAAATCTAATTTTCACAGAGTTTTAAGACACTGGTACTTATTAAGAATTAGATCAACAAGGAGTCACCACTAAGGATTTTCACCTTAGTTGTGCAAATGCACTAAATATGATCTATCAAATGTCTGTCAATGTAAGAAACTAGAAATGGAAAGATTATGACCTTTCTTTACCAAGATTTATCAAATAAAAGCTAGTGCATTAGATGTGAAAACTAAAGTAACTGCACATAGCACCTGGAGCATACAAGAAATGTTTTACCAAGTTCTTGATTTTATACCAAGAATCCCAGAAATGGCACCACTAGTGTTGGTGTTGTTGACGGGTAAATAGATATGGACTGGCAATGAATCAGCAAATCAATCTCTCAATGAAACTCTAGATTAACAAGTCCCCGGCAATGGCGCCACTAGTGTTGGTATCCAATTTTTTTCTCCTTTTCAAGCCAAGCAGCAACACAGATTCAATAGGGGGCTTAGAGGTAGCTAGATCACAAATATATGTCATTTTGTAGTTAGGGAGAAATTTAACTGTCCCTTTGTTACTTGGATTTGTGGAGAGATGGATAGCACCTTCAAGTGGATTTTATCTACCCTCACTATTTTAGGTTGTGCCTTTAAGCCAAAGTAAGAGAACCTATTTTGTAACCTCTATTATTAAAGAAAAATGATAAATACTTCTTTTGCATAAACTTTATAGAGAATACCTTGAGAAAATATGATCAACACACCATAGTTGATGCTCACGAGTTGTCACTTCTAGATCATGGAGATATTTCACAACAAGGAAAAGGTTACTAAAGGCATTTGAGACCCTATTTTCTTTCCTGCATGTTTAGGTGATGAGGATTGTGCATCCACATACACACATGAAAAGCAAGGGTAGGATGGGTAAGATTAGTTGTTTTGAAATGAATTTTTGGTGGGAGGTGGGGCAGGTGAAACTAGATTCACTAGATCCTTGAAGAACCTTACAAAATGGACAGTCAGACCAACATAATGCCACATAATATCAAAAATGTTTCTTCAAATAGAATATGTGCTTCAATGGAGGCCCAGATTAGCACTCTTTCACACAATATCTAAGATTCTATCATGAAGGCTCGAGTTAGAAAACCCAACAAAGCATCAAGGTCTAAGCCAAATCACGCCTAAGGTACACCCAAAGGCTTACAAACAATCTCTATCAACAGATGAGAGAAAAGTGATTTTAAATCATTTATTCCAACCCAAATGAAAGATCTTCTAAGAAATGGAATTGCAGATGCCACTAAACTATCATAAGGATTGAGGCCTGTGTGATTGAATTAGATTTTAACACAAGATTGCAATAGAAACAAGAAAAACTATTTGCATACATTCAAAAGTAAAATCAACACATTTTTCTCAAGACAACACATAAATAACTCAAATTTGATTAAATCTATCAGCAGGGGAAAGTTTCTAGAATAGTCTTAGAGCTTGTCAATGGCTATACACTTGCAACCACCTTGACATGATCAGATTTTAATACAAAAGAGATATATGAACTTCTTGAATGGTTTCTCAAAAGTGATGAGCTCTATCAATATTTCGATTAGAAAAATCAGTCCAGACCCCTCACACTCCAACCATTTACATGAAAAATTCATGCCATTTATAGCATTTACAAGAGAGCCTCCTGTCCTCAAAAGACAGGACTTTTAATGCACCAGTTCTCACCATGATTCTTTCGTGATTTGTAGAATTAGATCTAAAAATATTTGCAAGTGCTTGAGGGCGTAGATTTCATCAAATGCGTCCCGCATTCAACTCCTTACTCCAGTAGATCACTCTTCTTTCAATTCATCAACCACTTCTGCCCCTAATCTCATCAAATCGGCCCCTTGCGTGCTCGGGAGAAGAAAAATGGAAAACTTTGATCGATCACAAAAGTCAGACCATTTTAGTTGTGAAAGATGTCCTCCAGATCTTCCGACCAAACTTTATATATCAACATTAACTTCCCTCTCTGCTTGGCATGTAGAAAAAACAAAGAAATCATGGAGACTCACACTTCCAGTCGTGTTTTAGAGAAATGGGGGGAAAATCAAATTTTGACTCACATCTTCCGTTGATCTTCATTTTGAATTTGAGCCATCCACATGGTAGATTCGAGCTTTAGAACAAACCTAGGGGCTTCCCTTGACCTTTTACAACTTTTTTTGGAAAAATGGAAAAAAATTCCATTTTGATCCGCACCTCCACCCTCGGGATATGAGCCTGACACGTGTCCAAATATGATTGGAATGGAACTATGCTCAAATATTGCCATTTTACTCTCTTCTTGGAAAAGGGAACATTTTACAAATTTTCCCCATAGCTCGCCCTTGGGAACTGAGCCTAACACATGTCTAAATGTTATTGGAGCAAGGCCACACTTCCTTTTTTACTTTTGAATCTTTTACTCAAAAGGAAATTTTTCCAAATTTCCCCAAGAGCCCGCACCTCTGCCGTTGACCGGGGAAAAACATTGACCTTTTCCCTCATCAGCTTGCGGGCCATTTTGAAATTTTAATCCTTAAGGGAAAAAAATCCAAGTTACCTCCGATGGCCTCGCCTCCCTACCTTTTTGACTTTTCAAATTGCCACATGTCACCATGGCGCACCTTGAGGCGGTCCCAAAATTTGATATCTTGATTAAGTGCGGGCTCGCCACATGTCCTGCTCCTACAAGGTTTAACCGAATACGAAGCTCTACGGAAGGCACCACATGTCATGCTCCGAGGCAATCTCCTTTTGGCCATTGAAAATTCTAAGTAAAATGTGAAGCAAGCGGAGGCCTCCATGTGTCATCCTGACACTTCTTTAAATTGAAATTCAATGGACGGTCCCCGAACATGCATGGTTCCTCCACGTGTTTTCATGGAAAAACTTAAATACGGTGCCCAAAGTGAGACCTTGAATGAGCACGAGCTTGCCATGTGTCATGTTCCACCAAAATGCTCCAACTGTATGAAAATTTGTCTAAGTCCGGCTCAAGCAAAGCAAAATCTTCCACGTGTCCTCCCGATGCTACTCCAAGGAAAAACCCAAAAGCAGATCTTTAAATGAGCATCATGCCTCCATGTGGAAACATTTTGAGTTGAGGCATTTTAAGAATTTTTCTAAGTACCCGGTGAGCCACGTATAACCAAAAGGTGCTACATCTCCTTGTGGATACAAGGATACAAATTTGACTAGGAGAAATGCCTCACAAATGTAAAATATAAAAAAAAAACCATTTTATCCTGGGAATGAAATTTTCTTCAAGGACAGAAAGCTTAGAAATGTTACAAGGCTCAAATATGTTCTTCAGGGACACATCCATTCATTTTCTTCAAGTACTTAGGGCAGAAACAACAGGGAAAACAAATCCCAATCTGTTGAGAATAGAAAACACAGGGGAACCCAAGTTTTTGAAGGAACAGAGCATGGGAGAGTCAAAATATAGACTCTTAAGTGATTTACAACCCAAGAACCAGTTAAAAATGGCCACAAAGACTGACCAAACACAACACGGGGAAGGAGAAAATGATAGAGACCGTAAATCAATAAGTTTTTAGGTGTAAATTGGGGCGAGACTATTTTGAGCATCAACATCAGCTCTGACTCGGGGATGGACACTCCCTGCGAGTGCCATAAGAACTAAAGTAGACCAAGTTCCAAAAATATCCATTGGGTAATGAATTCATCTTGCAGAGCAGAGAAACAAAGCCATCTTTCAAAAATAGATAGAGAAACTAGCAAAAATAGGTCACCGAGGACCAGAATGAGCAAAAACACAAAAACAGGGAACAAACAACAAACTATACATTATACACAAGATTCATGCCTTGATTCAAGGGGATCAATCCAAGAAATGATTCAAATGTCTTCCATTAGTAGGAAACTTTAGCATGAGTTTACCATCTATGTCCTTGAGGAAGAAGGTATGCTCCCAATTCTGATGTCAATAGAGTAATGACCCATACATAATGAGTCAAACTTGCCATGTTTGCCCTTATCCTCATGTCTGTTATCCCATAGCAACACAAGATCTCCAATATTGAAGGCTGTAGGAGTAACCTTCTTGTCAAAAAATTTCTTTAGCTTTTCTTTGAACTTTATTTGCCTCTGGTGAGATGCCCTTCTCTCTTCATCAAGCTCAATAATCTAGTTGATGCGAGCATCATAAGGACCTACCTCTTGATCTTCTAGTTATTGTATAAATTGATATGAAGATAGTTGCATATGAATAGGTAGCAAGGCCTGAGTCCCATACACTAACTCAAATGGACTCTTTCCAGTGACCCTCTTGATAGTGGTCCTATCTTTCCAGACATCAAACTTCAACTGTTCACCCCACCTTCTCTTACTCTGCTCCAATTTTCTTCTAATGATCTTTAGCATATTTTTATTATTAGACTCAACTTGTCCATTTCCTTTGGGATATTAGTTGGAGGCATATGTCAAGTTGATTCCATACTCCCTGCACATTGCCATCAAAGGTTTAGTTCTAAAGCTCATGGCATTGTCAAGCAATAATCTTGACCGGTACCCCAAACCTATAGATGATGTTTTTTAGCACAAAGTCCATGAAAACTTAGTGTGTCACCTTCTTATTGGGGATTTCCTCCACCCATTTAGTAAAATAATTAGTTTATACAAAAATTCATTTGTGGCCAACACTTGAAGGGTCTGAAATTTCACCAATGAAATCCATTCCCCATTGCTTGAATGGAGCTTCAATTGACATGGGATACAAAGGAAGGGATCCTAAAGCTCTCATCCTTCCAGAGAAATGGAAACTCTCACATCTTGTGACTAGTATGGTTGCATCCTTGAAAAGAGTTTTCCACCAATGACGATCCCTCGGGATCTTATGTGATGTGACTCTTGCAGCAAAGTTCCCTCCACAAACTACTCCATGGAGGTCGAAATTATATTGGGGCTTCTTCTTCAGTAATGCACCTTAAGAGGACTCCCTCTGGGTTCTTCCAAGCTAACCCATAATTAGTGATGACATATTTCTGGGAAGCCAACTTAAGGGCTCTCTTCTAGTTCTTACTTAAGTGCTCAGGGCAGCTCAAATGTCTGAGATAAAATATTACATCTTTATACCACTCAAAATTCATTAATGTTTGAAATACACCTACCCTTTCTTCTTCTACCTCATTTACCTCAATAATTTGCAAGTTTCTCTCAGCCATAAGCTTAGCCAAGCCCAAACCTCTTACCAACTTCGTGGTTTGGATTTCCATATCATATTCTTGCAATTTGTTCACCCATCTACATATTTTGCTTGAGACTTCCATCTCTGATAAGATGTCCTTTACCATGGTATGGGGAACATAAGCAACAACCTTTGAACTTAGAATATAGGGTCTGAAAACCTTTGTTTCTTTTACCAAGGAAAATGCTTACTTTTCCATGATAGTGTACTTTATTTCTCCCCTTGCAATTCCTTACTAAAAAAGTCAATTGGCCTCTCAGCCCCTTCATTATCTTTCTACAACAAGACAAAAGTAATACTATTTTCTGAAGCAAAGGAAAATAGCTAGAAAGGTTTCTTATAATCGAGGCTGCCAAAACAAGGGCATGCTTCAATGCCTCTTTGATTCCATTGAAATCTTGGATAGCAGCCTCCTCCCATTTGATGACCTAGTCCTCTTTAGCATGGAAGTGATTGGGATGGTCAACTCAACAAAGTTTGATATAAATCTTCTAATGAAGTTTATCTGCCCAAAGAAGGATTGAATTCCTTTCTTGGTTCTTGGAATTGGGACTTTGCTAATGGCCTCTACTCTTTCTGGATCAATCATCACTCCTTGTGACACTATGTGACCAAGAAACTTTTCCTTCTACACTCTAAAATGGAATTTCTTTGGATTGAGTGAGATGCCATATTCTCTACATCTCATCAACATCTTCTCCAAGTGTAGCAAGTGGTCACTTCTCTTCCTAGAAAACATTGTTACATCATCCTGGTACACAGTAATAAACTAATTAATTTAACCAACAAAAGAAACATCCATTTCTCTTTAAAAGATGGATCCAACATTAATCATACCAAAGGGCATCCGAAATACACATATGTTCCCCAAGGAGTCGTGAAGGCTATCTTGATCCTTTCCGATTCTTTCACCACACCTTGGATATAACTAGAGAAGCCATCTAAGGTGGAAAGAAACTCAGAACCAGTCACTAACTATATCATGTGCTCCATGTTTGGTAAAGGATAGTTGTCCTTCATTGAAGCTTTGTTTAGATTCCTGAAGTCCACACATAACCTGATGTCACCATTTTTCTTTCTGACTGGTACTAGGTTTTCCACGCAAGAGGAATATCTTATGGGCTGGATAATTCCTCCATCTCTTAGTTTCTTTAGTTTCGCTCACATTTTAAGAGATAAAAGTGAATTGATTGGCCTCTAATTTTTTCCTGAATGGTCTTGCATTGGGATCCAAGGGAATATCATGTTGAAACAATTCTTCTTTGTATGCTTTGAGCTCAAAATAGGTCCAAGCCATGTAGTCTTGGTATTTTTTCAATAGTTGGATGTATGATTGTTTCTCCTCCTAGTTGAGATTATCGCCTAACAAAATTTTCCTTGGCTTCTCCTCTGTACCAATATCATGCTCCTCAATATCCATTGAGGCTAGCATACATCTATTAATAATGTGGTCAACATTATCAAAATTGGATTCAAGAGCCACCAGCCCTCTAAGAATAGTGTTGGTCTTGAGTTGGATGATACCCTTGCCAAACAAGGTCTCCTTTCCTTATGTTGCACATACCATTGGCTCCCAATCAATACTTTGATTAGCAAATTCTCCCTTATTTTGCAAGAATATTTTGATCTGAGCATCATCATCAAAAACTCTCCAATGTTTAATATTATGAAGGACATAGGGCCTTGTCAATACCTCAACCTCATACTCACATGGGCACTATACAATGTCAAAGTGAGAACCCAATATGGTGAGCTTGTCTATCAATTCATTGAATCTCTTATCATGATGAAAAATGTTAAAGGAGTCAACCATCTCAATAAGATGAAAAATTACATGTTCATATTGTTTCATTCGCTGATTTTTGTAGCATACAGTCTTCTAATTTGTTTGAAAACTAATTCTTAATATCCCTTGACAATAATGTCCTTGACACCATACTTCCAAGAAATTCTTAAGCCTAGAATTACTACCTCATTCTCAAGAATGTTTTTAGTGCATTCAAAGTTCAACTTAAAGGAGAAAACAAATCTTTCATGGCCAAGAGAAAGTAGAAAAATACAAGCACCATTCCCAAACTTGGAACAAGCTCCATCAAATAGTAAATTCTAGGGAGAGCATGGTTGTTAAGGCATTTTCATTCTTCCATCTTGTGCTCCTTTCAATAAGCAAATGACACAAAGTTTTCTACATCAACACTTGTGTACAATACCTCATAGGAATCATTATTGGGATCCTCAATAAGATGTAACATTTTCTTTTCCCCATATAACCTAACAAGGATGCCCTCAACTTGAAAGGTGGCATAAGACATATCCATTTGGACACTCCCACCAATATTTGTAACCCATTTTCTCAACAGCAACATACCCCACTTGGCCCGGAAATCAACTATGACAACATCAACTTCTAAATTTTTACCTAGGTAAGCTACAAGCTACACCACCAAACCCTTCACACAACTCACTACTAGCACTTCTCTGGAGCCCATGGAAGTGCATTTCCACAATTTGTTATTACCTTTATTTTTAGCTCATTCATGACCTCCAAAGGCATGACATTACATGATTCCCTTGAGTCAAACATGCAGTTGTGCAACAGTCTATCCTTTATGATCAAAGTGGTGAAGAATGGATCCACATTCATTTGAGAGTCCACCAAGGATGTTCCAAATAGACCTCAGGTGGTTCATCTATATCTTCGATGTTGGTGGTGCTTCTGGTTCTTCAATGATTAGAGGAGTTTCCACAATATTTACATTTCTACCTAGGGCAGTCTTCTCTTCTTTCAACCCCAAGTATTCAAATGCTCTCTTTTTATGCTCAGGAATCCTAAGCAACTCAACAATTGGGACAAAGAATTTCATTTGACTCAATACTTGGGTAATATCATATGGGATATTTTTGGCAGGAAGTATTGGAAGGAAAGCCAACACACTCATTAGATGGCACAAGATTCTTGACAACTTGGGCATGAGGAGGGGTATGATTCTTGTTTGGAACTGCAAGGCTTTTGGCAGATGCCTCTTTCCTAGGAGCCTCTTTAGGAATGTTTGAAAGTAAGGGAGCTTTAGGCTTGGCTTGAGGCCCTACCCATTTGATAGCCTTACTTCTTGTGTTATATTCCCTCTCTTGACCAACCACAACATTCATTAAGAAACTGCCTATCTTCCTCAGATGGAATTCCTCCATCATACTTCTTTATCATTAAAGCCCTTAAATATTCAAAGTCATTATTGGGTAGTTCAAAATCTTGTACATTATCTAATTCTAAAGTATGAGAAGGGGGAAGAATATGTACCCTATGAATGCAATCCCAAAAAGTGGCAGCAGTTCTAGCACTTATCACCTTAGTTGAGGTTGCCCCTTATTGTGAGCTGGTGGAGCATCCCATCATGTAGACATCATTATCATTATCATCAGGTTCTTCCTCTTCTTGCTAATCTTCTTCACAAGGAGCATGAGGCATGAAACATCTATCAAACCAATAAATGATATCTATCTCCTCCACCACATCAACTATGGTAGAAAAAGGATCAAGAACCATTCTATTTTCTCTTCCTTGGGGCTATCTATTTCCAAACCCAACAGTCCTTTTCCTCTATCATCGATTCCGTGATGATTTGTGAATCTATCTTGGCCTTGTTGCTTGTGATGACCTTGTGATCTCTGCCCAATTCTTTTCTCATCTTGGGATAGGTTGGAGGAGATCTCCTTGATAGTCCCTGCCAAAGTCTTCACAACCTCTTCCAAATCAGCTGCCTTGCTTGTTTAGGGTTTTTCTAGGTTAACCAGCTTTGCACCCTCCCTTTTTGGAGGCTTTCCAATTGCCTTGATATTGTTCTCTATTTGTAAATCCATGGTGAAGGCCTACCTCAGGTTTGTGGGATTCTTGTCTCTTAAGTAATATGTAGCCTTTATATCAAAGGCATCATTATATTTGATAAAACATGACTCATCACACGGCCTTATCCGAACAGGTAATATCCTTAAGGTCTTATTAAACCATGTGCTGAAATCATGTACAAACTCATTAAGGTTATGCTTGATGTTTTCAAATTATGTCAAAAGAAACCTAGGATCGGTTCTATCACCATAATGCAATCTAAATGGATTACTCATCTTAGTCCAAGAATCAATAGAGTTATCTGGAAATTCTTTATACCATTCCCTGGCATTCACTTCTAAAGTGTGGACAAACAATTTGATGTATACATCCTCATGCTCAATTTCAAATTCTTCCATCATATTGAGAAAGAGCTTTAGATGTTGATCACCAGTTATAACATTGTTTCCTTGGAACTTTGGCATCCTATTCCTTACATCTTAAGGCACTGCATTTGGATACCCAACCATTCCAACAAAATTTATAGGTGTGAACGTTTTTACACCAAAAGGGGTCCAGGTAGAGGTTGGGCCATGTTTCTTTGAGGAGGTTACCCTGGAGGGGTGAAAAATTGATGAGGGGCTAAAGGTCCTTGGAACACAGGAGTATAATTTTCAAAATGGAAATATCCCAAAGGCCTTGTCTCTTGGAAATATCTATCAACCTCAGAAAAGATAGGTGCAGAGTGTGAAGAAAACCTTTCAAAATCAAATGAAGGCCCCTCTCTAGCTAGAGAGTTCAATTCCACAAAGAGGATACCTAATTCAGAATCACTTGAATGGTAGTCTTTAATGATAGGCCGATCACTTTCATCAATGGAGATCCCTCTTCTTGTATGTTTATCCCCAACAACTCTCCAAGATGTTCTTCCTTCTATTTTTTCTCTTCCGGCTCTAGAAACAATGTTCTAGCATGATCCCTAGCAAAGAAATACCTTCTTCCTTCCATCTTTACAAATATTAGTAACAAATCTGATTTTGACAGAGATTTAAGACAATGGTACTTATTAAGAATAAGATCAACAGGGAGTCACCACTAAGGATTTCCACCTTAGTTGTGTAAATGCACTAAATATGATCTGTCAAAGGTCTGTCAATGCAAGAAACTGGAAATGGAAAGATTTTGACCTTTCTTTACCAAGATTTATCAAATAAAATCTAGTGCACTAGATGTGAAAACTAAAGTAACTGCACATAGCACTTGGAGCATACAAGAAATGTTTTACCAGGTTCTTGATTTTATACTAATAATCCCTTAAATGATACCCCTAGTTTTGGTGTTGTTGATAAAGTTAAATAGATATGGACTGGCAATGAATAAAAAAATCAATCTCTCAATGAAACTCTAGATTAACAATTCTTTTGTAATGGTGCCACTAGTGTTGGTATCCAAATTTGTTCTCCTTTTCAAGCCAAGAAGCAACACAGATTCAATAGGGGGCTTAGAGGCGGATAGATTAAAAATAGATGTTTTTTTGTAGCCGGGATAAATCTAATTGTCCCTTTGTTACTTGGATTTGTGGAGAGATGGATAACACCTTCAAGAGGATTTGATCTATCCTCACTATTTTAGGTTGTTCCTTTCAACCAAGGTAAGAGAACCTATTTTGTAACCTCTGTTATTGAAGAACAATGATAAATCCTTCTTTTGCATAAACTCTATAGAGAAGACCTTGAGAAAATATGATCAACACACAGATCTGACTCTCACGAGTTGTCACTTCCAGATCATGGAGATATTTCACAACAAGGAAAAGGTTACTAAAGACATTTGAGACCCTGTTTGCTTCTACATGTTTAGGTGATGAGGATTGTGCATTGGCATACACACATGAAAAATAGGGGTAGGATGGGTAATATTAGTTGTTTTTGAATGAATTTTTGGTGGGAGGTGGGGCAGGGTGAAACTAGATTCACCAGATCCTTGAAGAACCTTACAAAATGGAAAGTCAGACCAATAGAATGCCACATAATAGCTAAAATGTTTCTTCAACTAGAATATGTGCTTCAATGGAGGCCCAGATTAGAAATCTTTCACACAATCTCTGAGATTCTATCACAAAGGCTCAAGTTAGAAAACCCAACAAAGTATCAAGGTTTAAGCCAAATCATGCCTAAGGTACACCCAAAGGCTTACAGACAATCTCTATCAACAGATGAGAGAAAAGTGATTTTAAATCATTTATTCCAACCCAAATGAAAGCTCTTCTGATAAATGGAATTGCAAATGCCACTAAAATATCATAAGGATTGAGGCCTGTGTGATTGAATTATATTTTAACACAAGATTGCAGCAGAAAGAATAAAAACTACTTGCATACATTCAAAAGTAAAATCAACACATTTTTCTCAAGATAACATAGAAATAAATCGAATTTGATTAAATCTATCAGGAGAGGAAAGTTTCTAGAACAATCTCAGAGCTTGTTAATGGTTGTACAGTTACAACCACCTTGACATGATTAAATTTTAAGACAAAAGAGATATATGAGCTTCTTGAATGGTTTCTCAAAAGTAATGAGATTTATCAATCTTTTGATTACAAAAATCAGTCTAGACCCCTCACACTCTTACCATTTGAATGAAAAATTCATGCCATTTATGGAATTTACAAAAGAGCCTTCTCTCCTCAAAACATAAAAAAATTTAATGCACTAGTGCTCACCATGATTCTTTCATGATTCACAAAATCAGATCTGTAAAAGTCTCCAGGTGTTCAAGGGGGTAGATTTCATCGAATGCCTCCCAAACTCAACTCCTTACTCAAGTAGATCAGTCTTCCTTCAATTCTCTAACCACTTCCACCCCTAATCTATCAAATATGCCCCCTTGCATGCTCAGGAGAAGAAAATGGAAAACCTGATCGGGCATGAAAGTCAAACCATTTTAACGCGGAAGACTTCCTCCAAATCTTCCCACCAAACTTGAATATATCAACATTCACTTCCCTCTCTACTTGGCGTGTAGAAAAAACCAAGAAATCATGGAGACTCGCACTTCTAGACGTGTTTCAGAGAAATGGGGAAAATCAGATTTAGACTCACAGCTGTCGTTGATCTTTACTTTGAATTTGAGTCATCCACATGGCAGATTCAAGATTTAGAACAGACTCGGGGGCTTCCCTTGAATTTTTACAACTTTTTTGGAAAAATAGAAAAAAATTCATTTTGCTCCACACCTCCTCCCTCGAGATATGAGCCTAACACATGTCCAAATATGATTGGAATGGAACCACGCTCAAATTCTGCCATTTTACTCTCTTCATGGATAAGGGAAAAAATTTCAAATTTTCCCCACAACTCGCCCTGGGTATTGAGCTCCGACATGTGTCCAAATGTGATTGGAGTGGGGCCGTGCTTCCTTTTTTACTTTTGACTCTTTTTTCTCAAAAGGAAAATTTTCCAAATTTCCCCCGAGAGCCCGCACCTCCACCGTTGACTGGGCAAAACATTGACCTTTTCCCTCATCAGGCTTGTGGGCCATTTTGAAATTTTAATCCTTAAGGGGAAAAAATTCCAAGTTTCCTCCGATAGCCACCTCCCCACCTTCTTGAATTTTCAAAATGTCACGTGTCACCATAACACACATTGAGGCGGTCCTAAAAATTTGATATCTTGAATGAGCGCAGCTTACCATGTGTCCTACTCAGGAAAGATTTAATCTTGAATACCGAAGCTCAGTGGAAGGCACCACATGTCATGCTCAGAGGCAGTCTCCTTTTGGCCATTGAAAACTCTAAGTAAAATACAAAGCACATGGAGGCCTCCACATGTCATCATGGCACTTCTTTAAATTGAAATTCAACGGCCGGTCCCCAAACATGCGCGGTTCCTCCACGTGTTTTTATGGCAAAACTTCAAGATGGTGCCCAGAGCTAAGACCCTGAATGAGTGCAAGCTCGTCATGTGTCCTATTCCACCAAACTTCTCCAACTACATGAAAATTTTTCTAAGTTGGAAGCTTCCACGTGTCCTCCTAGTGCTACTCCAAGGAAAAATCCGAAAGCATATCTTTAAATGAGTTTCGTGCCTCCACGTGGACACATTTTGAGTTGAGGCCTTTTATGAGTTTTTCTAAATACCCAACTGAGTCGCGTCCAACCAAAAGGTGCCACATCTCCTGTAGATACAAGGATGTAAATTTGACAGGAGAAACACTTGTCAAATCGTAAAATATAGAAAAATGACCATTTGAGCCTGGGAATGAAATTTTCTTCAAGGATAGAAAGCTTAGAATGTTATAAGGCTCAGATACATTCTTTAGGGACACATCCATTCATTTTCTTCAAGTACGTAAGGAAAAAATGACAGAGAAAACAAATCCCAACCGTGGAGAATAGAAAACATGGGGGAACTTGAGTTTTGAAGGAACAAAGCATGGGAGACTCAAAATATAGACTCTTAAGTGATTTACAACCCAAGAACCAATTAAAAATGGCCACAAAGACTGACCAAGCACAACATGGGGAAGGAGAAAATGATAGAGGCCGTAAATCAATAAGATTTCAGAGGAAAATTGGGGCGAGACTATTTTAAGAACCAACACATTTCATATGTGTTATGAATCATTTTTGTATGTTGTCTATTATTTCTCTTTTATGGATGCATTAATATGATAACTCATCCTAGGCTCTCAGAATGAATGCATGGCTCCTTTCTATTCTTTCTGCACTAAGTATTTGTCATAGATGAATTATTCTCACAAGACTCACATAAAGGAGAGGCTCGGTGCCTGTGCATGCCTTAAATGAGAACCCAACGCCCGATGGGTGGTAGGCCGGCATGCATGGGATTATACTATTGTTCGAAGGGTATAAAAATGACTACATTGCTAGATGAATTTTGCTCTGAATCTTCAATTGTCTGAATTCATCAATAGTAATTCTTGTCCCACCAGCTGTTCCAAAAATTGTTTATCTAGTAGCTAAGGTCACACGGTGGATAATTATTTCTTTGCTTGAAGTGGAACACCCTTGAAAGATGAAACTCTAACTTCTGTTATGTCCCACCGATCACGAAAAAATCATTTTCTCTTAGAAGTGCACCCTATGTTGAGGGATAACAAGTGTTCTAAGTTTTTCTCTCCCTCACTTCTGTAGATACAATTGAGACACCTCACTGGCTATGGGTCTCCCTATTGTGAGGTGAATCTCTAGGATTACAAGGTTATTTCCTTCTTTAGATGTATCCTATACTGAAACTATAGGGTTTAAGGGTAAAAAATGGCTAAAACTGAAATTAAAATGGGGTGATACACCAAAATTATTAAGGGATTTGAATTAGAAATATGCACAATATTTTGAGAACAAATTAGTTAAGCACAATCCAATGGGTTTTTGTTGATTCTAAGGCAAACACTTTTCTGTTGAGGGAATAATCACAACAACACAACAGATAACTTGCACACTAAAACTATGTAGAAACACCAATTTTGTAGCAAGGTAAGCTAATTAATTCAGGGAATGTAAATTCACAAGAGTTAATAAAATAATACACACCACTGCAAATAATTGGAAAGGCAATAATTGATTCTCATTCAAGGGAAAAACTAGCCAATGGCTTCAAAACTCAATCCAAAATTCCTCCTTTGTGCTTTGCCAATGCACACAATAAATAGCAAAAATATTCGCCCCCATCCCATAAAGATAGACTGCAATCTAACTATCTTGAAAAATTAGAATTTTTCTAAAAATCAATCCTAGAGCTGAAAAATCAACTTTTTCTAAAATGTGACTTTTTCAAACATGTTACTTTTTAAACTTGTAAATTTTTCAAAATTACTACTTTTTATAAAATGGAAAGCTTTCAAAATTGTATAATTTTTCAAAATTTTAGCTTTTCAAAATCAGTAATTTTTCAAAATTATAACTTTTTAAAATTACAACTTTTCAAAATTGTAAATTTTTCAAAATTACAAAATTTTCAAAATGTAACTTTTTCAAAATTGTAACTATTTCAAAATTATAACTTTTTAAAAAATGCACCTTTTCAAAAATGCTACTTTTTCAAAATTGTAACTTTTTAAAATTGTAACTTTTTCAAAAACACAACTATTTCAAAATTATAGTTTTTCAAAATTTCAACCTTTTTAAAATTTTAACATTTTTAAAATTGAAACCTTTTGAAAATTGTGACTTTTTAAATATTATAAAAAAATTAAAACTATAACTTTTTCAATATTGAAAATTTTTCGATATTGCAACTTTTTCAAAATTACAACTTTTTAAAATTGAAACTTTTTCAAAATTTATAATATTTAAAATTTAAATTATTCAAAATGGCAACATTTTTAAAAATTAACTTTTTCAAAATTGTAAGTTTTTCAAAATTTGAGATTTTCCAAATTGTAACTTTTTAAAAATTGTAACTTTTTCAAAAATTTAAAATTTTAAAATTTGTAATTTTTAAAAATTAAAATTCTTTCAAATTTCTAATCTTTTTAAAAATTACAAAATATCATCTTTTTCAACAATGTAACTTTTTCAAAATTGTAACTTTTCAAAATTGTAAAGTTTTTAAAATTACAACATTTATCGGTCCGAAGTGCACCTTTGACTTAGAAAAGCATTCGACTCTAACTTCGGCGGGGATAATGGGATCTCCTCTAAGTTATGGGTGCCTCAAAATGAGGAGAACCTATAAAGTGGGTTGGTTCCTTGATGGATCACCTAAAACTACTAAAATGACGAGGGTTAAGGGATATAAATAATTATAAATTAACGAAAAGCAAACAAAAGGGCGATACACAAAGTTTTAGGGACTTGCTTGCACAAAAGCACACTTAATGACTAATAAAAGATTGATGGATTCACTAAAACCTTTGTATCAGAAATTTTACACTCACTAAAGGTGTTAACACACACTTCGATGACTGTAAAACTTACGATATAGTTAAGTGATGGTGGTGTGAGAATATTTAACATGCAAAGGTATGGTAATTTTCATGTTGGTATCCAAATTTGTTCTCCTTTTCAGTCTAAGAAACACCATAGATATGTCATGGAGCTTAAAGACATATTACACCATGTTGTATGTCATTGGTATCGGGGATATCGTTTAGTGGCACTTAGGTTTATGGAGAAATGGATAGAATTCCAATAGAACTTGATCTTGTCCTAGTTGTTTTAGGTGTGCCTTCTTGCAACCAAGGTAAGAGGACCTATTTTGTAACCTTGTAATGGTGAAGGAGATGAAGATGTCCTTCTCTTTGCTTGAAATTCTATGATAGAGACCTTGATGAAAACATGATCAACACCCCAAATCTGAACTCTCACAAGTTGTCACTTCTTAAAAATATGGGTATGTTCTCAAAACAAGGCAAAGGTTACTAGAGAAACTAGAAATCCCGATCTATTATGCATGCTTTTACAAATGGATTTTGATCTTTTGTGGGTATACAAATGAAAATTATGGTAGTACATGATAGGATATTTGTTGTTTAGATGATTTTTGTGGGGGATTGACATGAAAAACTTGGATAGATCAGATCTTTGAAAATCTCTACAATACTTGAACAACTATCAGATAAAATGCCTCAAATAATCAGGATGTTCTTTCAACCAGAAGAGGCACAAATGGAAGCCAGGGTTACACTCTTCACACAATCTTTGAGAACTCACCAAAAAATCTTGAAGTAAAGAACTCAATTAAACACAAAAATCCTTGATCAAACCATGCCTAAGGTACCCCCAAAGGCTTACAAGAAATATCTGATCAAGGAAGGTAAAGTGATTTTTAATTTGTTTATCTCCTTATCGATGAAGGATCTTCCGAATATGAGATTACAAACACCACTGAACTATCAACCTTAAATGGAGATTCCTGTGATTTCTAAATACTTTCAATGCAATATTGTAACAAGAACAATAAAAACTATTTGCAGGCATTTAAAAATGATAATAGACCCCAAATTACCTACAGAAAACACATATTTAATTCAAAACTTGTTAGATTCAATAGTAGGGGAGAGTTACATGAACAATCTCAGAGTTGTGTGATGGCTATACACTTGTAACCAACTCACATACATGAATTTCCAACACATGAGACATTAACCTAGTTCTTTGGTGGATTTCTCATAAAATGAGCTTTCTCTTAGAATTTTTGCTCGTGAATCTCAATCTCCCCCCTTTACAATTTCTCCAAAATGCATTATATACCTCATGCCACATTGGATCCTTCTTTCCCAAGAAAAGAATATGCCATGGGATCAATTTTGTTACAACAATTCTCATGATTCAATGAAAATGACATCAAATAGAAAAACACTCATAGGTTGCCAGGTGTACCCAAAAGATTAAATCATTACAAATATCTAGATCATTATCCATCTTGGAGGCATGTTTTTCATCATTGAGGCATGCAAACACCTTTTAATCATCATTTTTATCTTTTCACCTTTTAAAACTAACTCTGCAACTTTTGATTTTGACATTTCTATGTTTTCTCGGGATGGGGCCAAAAATAATTAAAAACACCTCGGATCAAAGAATTAAGCCATGAAAGTTATGCCAATGATCCTAGGAGGCCAAGACAACATAAAATAGTTATAAATTTGATGAATTTTGATGCAAAAATTGTGATTCCAAGCTTTCTGGAGCTCCAATGGTGGTCAAAACAAATGGATGCACATCAACCATTGATCTTATCCATCTCTGTCCTTTAAATCTGGGCCCTACACATGTCAAAAACAATTGGGACCAAAATTGGGATCATTTTTTACTTTTCCACATTTTTTGGAAAAATGGAAAATTTTGAACTTTTTTCTCCACCCCTCCGCCCTTAAAATTTGGAGCTGACATGTTGCATATGGTGGGCCCCATTGAAATCACGCTTCAATTCTACACATTTTGACCTTTTTTAAAAAATGGAAAAATTTCACCTTTTTCCCCGTGGGCCCACACCTCCAATTTCTCCCTTGCCACATGTCTCCTTGTGATTCGCTAGCGGGCCAACGCTTAAAATTTTGATTTTGAACTCTTTTTGTGAAAAAGGAAAAAATCCCCTTTACCTCCACCATATCACCGACCCACCTTGTCCTCTACCACATGTCCATCTCCTATTCACTGTGGGTCCAACTCTCCCTTTCTTCCTTTAAACCTTCCTTGCAAATTTTTGAAAATTCAAAATTTCCACCATTGGCCCGCGCTCCCTTTTGACCTTTCAGGACATGTGCCCTCTCCGAGTTTGTTGCAAAGTTTCGGTCCAAAATTTTCCTTTTAAACCATTCAAAGTTTAAAACTTCAAAATCACCAAAACCTCCACCTGCCCGCTGACCCACTCACAAATTGTGGACACGTGTCCTCTCTTCGATTCATTGCGGAGTCTCGGGCCAAAATTTGTCTTTTATCCATCTTGCTGAAAAGGGGGGAAATTCCCCATTTCACTCCATAGCCCACACTTCCCTCCGACCCTTCATGGACATGTGTCCACCTGTGATTGGCCGAGGTCTTTCGGGCCAAAAATTTACTTTAACACCTTGAGCCAAATAATGACAAAATCCTCCGCCACCCACATCCCCTCGGCCAATGAAAACCCATCACATTTCCAATATCTTCTAAGGGTGAATTTTACCAAAAAATGACACCCGTCTGACTGTCAAAATGTAAAAAATTCTAGGGATGCCCTAGAATTCAAGTTTTTCACCAAGGATGGTAGATTTTTCGATTCTAAATCAACTGAAGCATGATTTTACAACATTTTCGACCTTGGGATTGGATTTTCAAATACAAACAAGTATAAATTTTTCAAATTTGATTTTTCCACGATCTAGCAAAGGGAAAAATGACATAGTCCGTGAAATTGGAAAAACTAGGGCATAGAAAAGGGCAAACTTGGATTATTTCTTTCAAATTAGGGGAAAAAAATAATTTATGAACATTTTAAAGCATCCAACTAGAGGGGAAGAATTTCAGACCATCAATTCAAAGGGTAAAACATCTTTTGAGCACATATAGATTTGAAAAATTAAGGCAACAAGGTGCAAGCTCAAAAAATGGCACCAACGTCAGCTCTTGCTTGGGGATGGGCACTCCTAGTGAGTGCCACAAGGACAAAATGTAGACCAAGTGCCAAAATATCCATTGGGTAGAGGATTCAAGAGCCAAAATCACCAAAAACTAGTTGAGAACCGACAAAAATGGTTGCCACATAGCAAGGCAAACCAAAAACTAAAAAAACACCAAAAATAGAGTAAAAACCAAACACTATACACTGTACAAGTTGGTGCATACTTCAAATTTAGGGTTTAATCCAAGAAATGCTTCAGATGCCTGCCATTAACAGGCAGCTCTAGCAATTCCCTATCTAAGTCCTTGAGAAAGAAGGTGTGATCACCAATTCTGATATCAATGGCATAAGGGCCCATCCATAATGCATCAAATTTTCCATGTTTTCCCTTGTCTTCATGCCTACTATCCCACAACAAAACTAGATCTCCAACATTGAAGGCTCTAGGAGTGACCTTCTTGTCAAACAATCTCTTCATTTTTTCCCTAAATCTAACATGCCTTTGATGGGATGCTCTTCTCTCCTCATCAAACTCAATAATCTGATTGATTGTTGATTCATATGGGCCAAGCTCCTGATCTTCCAACTATTGGGAAAAATGAAATGAAGACAATTGTAGGCATAAGGGCAGTAAAGCCTGAGTTCCATACACCAATTCAAATGGGCTCTTACTAGTAGCTCTTTTAGGAGTTATCCTATCAGCCCAAACTGTAAATTTCAATTGTTCACCCCATTTCTTCTTGTTTTTCTCCAAGGTTCTTCTAATGATCTTCAACAAATTCTTATTACTGGAATCAAATTTTCCATCCCCTTGGTGGTTATAGTTTGAAGAATAATTCAGATTGATTCCATATTCATTGCACATTGTCATTAAAGGTTTGGCTCTAAAGCACATGGCATTATCAGCCCCAATCTTGACTGGGACTCCAAATCTGCATATGATTTGATTCAACAAGAAGTCCATAACTATTTGTTGTGTTACTTTCTTGGTGGGGATTTCCTCTACCCACTTTGTAAAATAATCAGTGGCTACAAGGATCCATTTATGGCCAGCACTAGAAGGATCTAAAATCTCACCAATGAAGTCCATCCCCCATTGCTTAAAAGGAGCTTCAATTGATATAGGATGCAAAGGAAGGGATCCTGAGGCTTTTAGTCTTCCAAAGAAATGTTGGCAACTATCACATTTTTAACCAGTTGGGCTACATCTTTGAAGAGATTAGGCCACCAATAACTAGCTCTCAAAATATTATGTGTTGTTACTCTTCCAAAGCAAAGTGTCCTCTACAAACTCCCCATGGCAATCAACTACTATCTAGCGAGCTTCATCTTTAGGGTTCTTCCAAGCCATCCCAAGGTCCGTGATGATATATTTTTGAGAAGCTAGCTTGAGGGCTCTTTTCTAATTTTTATTTAAGTGACTAGTGCAGCACAAGTGTCTCGAGGTAGAAGATCAAATATTTGTACCACTCAGAACTTACAAAATTTGTAAGCAGATCTACCCTTTCTTCCTCTTGCTGATTCACTTCCACATTCTGCAAATTGTTCTCAGCCATGAGATTAGCAAGGCCCAAACCTCTTACTAACTTTGTGGTTTAGATTCCCATATCATACTCTTGCAACTTGTTCACCCACCTACATATTTTACTTGAGATCTCCATCTCTGATAAGATGTCCTAACAAAAACATATGTTCCCCAGGAGTAGTGAATGGTGTCTTAAGTCTTTCTGATTCTTTGACTACCACTTGATTGTATCCGGAGAAACCATCTAATGTAGAAAGTAACTCAGACCCTGTCACAAGCTGCAACATATTTTCCATATTTGGCAAGGGATAGTTGTCCTTCATGGATACTTTGTTTAGATTTCTAAAATCCACACAAATTTTAATGTCTCCATTCTTCTTCCGACTAGCACAAGGTTTGCAACCCAAGATGAATATCTAGTGGGTTGAATAATGCCTCCATCTCTCAACTTCTTTAACTCCTCTTACATTTTCATGAAGAGAAGTGGATTAATTGGCCTTTGCCTCTATCTCGAATGGATTATTCTTGGCCCCAAGAGGGATCTCATGTTGAAACAAGTCTACTTTATATGCTTTTAGCTCGAAATAGGACCAAACAAGGTAGTCTTGATATTGTTTCAAGAGTTGGGCATAGGATTGTTTTTCCTCTTTACTTAAATTTCTTCCCAACCAAATCTTCCTTGGTTTACCATTGGTTCCCAAGTTATGCTCTTCCACATCCCTTGAGGCAGACATGTTTCTATTTATGATACAATTAACATTATTAAAATTTGATTCAAGTACAACAAGACCTCTAGGAATGGTGTTTGTTTTCAATTGGATGATGTCTTTTCCAAACAAAGTCTCTCTCCCTTCATTCATACACACCATTGGTTGCCAATCAATATTATGATTTGCAAACTCACCTTGGTTTTTCAAGAACCTTGGCACTTGATAATCATCATCAAACACCTGCCAAAGGGACAACTAGCCTAGTTAGCAATTCAACATTGTACTCACAATAAGGTGAAATGGTGTAATTTACAAATCTAGAACCCAACACTGCCAACTTGTCAGCAGAGTAGTATTAAGACCTCTGTCATGATACATGATGTTAAAGGAATCAAACACTTTAATTAGATCCCAAACTACATGCTTATACTATTTCATACGTTGATTTTTTTGTAGCATACAGTTTTGTTATTTGTTTGACAACCAGCTCTGAGTCTCCTTTTGCAACAATATCTTTCACTCCATACTTCCATGTAATTCTTAACCCCAAAAAAAATGCCTCATACTCAGCAACATTGTTAGTGCATTCAAAATTAAGCTTGAAGGAAAAAGAAAACTCTCCAAACTAGGAGAAAACAGAACTATACCAGCACCTTTCCCAAATTTGGAGCAAGCTCCATCAAATAGCAATGTCCATAGAGAACCTGTTATAACCAAATCACAGAACCCTTAATTTTTTACACAAGTGCATATACTTTAACTCACGGTGTGATTGGATAACATGGGTGGTATCTCCAAGTTGTGGGACTTGCCACTTGAGATAGACCTCCAGAGAAAGTTGGTTATTACTCCTAAACTACCTGCTTACAATCTATTCTAATGCAGGGTAAACTAATTATTCTAATCTAAATTTCCAAGGGAATAAGGAGAGAGAATGCATAAAATTAAGTCCTACACTAAAGAGGTGATAAACCAAAAAAGGAGGGTGTGAGAGTAGTCTTCCAATGTGTAAAAACTAGGAGTAAAGTGCATACTACAAGGGGTGATAACAGCTTCTCCACGATCTGAAAATGAATTCACAACAATGTTTCAGACATGCACAATAATAATGGATCCTTGGAAGAGTATAAATATAGAAACAATAAACTTGTAATCAATGTTGAAGGGGCAAGAAGAATGCAAGAAAACGCAGTAGGGGAAGATGCATCCACAAACTTATATTTTATTGCTTAATGATATGCACAGTTCAATTTTTTAAAAGATAAGGGCCTAGATCACCATGCAAGGAGTCCATAATAAGGGTCTATAGCACATTGGCTTCAAAAAGCAATTTTGGTAGAGCTTTTCTACAAAAACTATCTCCCTTTACAATGAGCCCAACACTCCAATTTATAGGAAAAATGAGAAGAGAGAGAGAAGGGAAAATGGAAATCCAAAAATCTATCCTTTAACCACTTGTAAGAGGCACTAAATGGAGTAAAAAGATTGTATATTACTTGTAGAAGTCTCCCCATACTATCCCAAGTGTTGCTACAGAAAAGGAATGATGACCATGCCTCTTAATTGCACTCCCAACTACCAAATAAAAACACTGTTATGAACCCGGAAACATTTTATAAAACATATCCACCAATTTCTCATCAAATCTGAAATTTATTGATTTATGTGTGTCAAGCTTGGAGCCACAATTCCAACAGTACCAATTTTGTGTGATTTCATTAAGAAATACAAAAGTTATGGGGTTTTGAGTGCGGGCAGCTATTTTGGGTCTGCTAGGTGATTTCTGTCATTTGACGGGAATGAGCATTAACTGACTATAGCCGAATATGTTTATTTTATTTAAATATATCTACCCTCATTAAAATTAAGAAATATAGAAAGTCTAATTTTGTGAAAATTGGAGCTCAGAGTCAAAATTTATGGCCATTTGAAGTTCATGGGTCAAACGTCGACTTTTCCTTTGAATTGTGGATATTTTGGCAAAATCGGGTCCACGTGTTTGGTATTGTCCGAACACATTCTTCTGCATCAGCTGATTATGGCTTCCTTGTCCCCTTTTGTGGCCTTTTCTCCTTTTCACATCCCACGCATATTTTTGTGACGACTTTCACAGACCAAAATTTCCATACCACCCACAATTGACTGACTTACGGCAAATCGACCGATTCATGTCCCACGCGTACTGACGTCCCAACTATCCCACAGACTGCATGGGAAAAAATGTTTGACTTAGACAATTTTCTTTGTATTTCAGCCCAACACTTGGTACGACGAACCTCGGTATGACCGACACTAGTACGACCGCAACCTTCAGACCTGCAATGTATTAAAACAAGCCTGCGACTTCATTTTTGCATTTTTTCAATTTTTTCTAACTCGTTGGGATTCTTCCTTGGATGGGAGAGTTAGAGAGAAGCCGAAGGGGCCCCAAAAACATGATTTTGGGTATTGAATCAATCTGATTACTTGAGAATCGAAGAATCTGATGCATGTTATCAAAATTACCTTGAGAGGTGAATTTTGGATAACATAACCTACCATATCAAGGAACGTTGATTTGTCCATCTTATTTTCTTTTCCATTAGCAAAACCAATGAAATTCTCAACATCTACATCAACAAATAACACTTATAGGAAGCATTGTTGGGATCTTTAATTAGGTGCAACATCTTCTTCTCACCATAAAGTTTAACAAGGATGACCTCAATTGGAATGGTGGCAAAAGACATGTCCATCTGAACGCTGCCACCAACACTTGGAGCCCATTTTATTGACAAAAGCATACCCCATTTGGTAGGGCAGTCAACAATTATGACATCTAGTTTCAAATTCTTACCTAGATAGGATGCAAGTTACACCACCAAAGCCTTCACACAACCAACCACTAGCACTTCCCTTGAATCCATGGCAATACACTTCCCATAGGCAGCTGTCACTTTGATATCCAATTCATTCATGACTTCTAGAGGCATGACATTACATGATGTACCAAAATCAAACATACAATTGTGAAGTAGACTATCCTTTGTGATCAAAGTTGTGAAGAATGGATCAATATTCAATTGGGAATCAACCAAAGATGTCCCCAAATATACCTCAGGTGTCTCTCCAAGATCTTCTACTACTGGTGCATTTCAAGGTCAAAAATGATCTTATGTGGAGTTTCAACAACATTTACATTTCTGCCTGGAGTAACCTTCTCTTCTTTCAATCCCAAATACTCAAATGTTCTCTTCTTATGCTTAGGAATTATAAGCAACTCAATGATTGGAACACTCACTTTAATTTGGCTCAATACTTGGGCTATGTCATAGGGAACACTCTTTGGCAAAACAACATTGGAAGGGAGACAAGAAGATTCATTAGATGGCAAGGGATTCTTGGTAGCTTGGGCATGAGGAGGACTGTAATTTTTCTTGGGACAACAAAAATTTGACAAGTGCTTCTCTCCTAGGAGCTTCTTTTGGAATGCTTGTGAGAAAGGGTGTTTTAGGTTTGGCTTGAGGCCCAACTCCCTTAACAACCTTGCTTCTAGTGTTATAATCTTTCTCTTGAGCTACAACAACATTCATCAACAATTGTCTATCTTCCTCCGAAGGAATACCACCATCATACTTCTTAATAATCAAAGCTCTTAAGTATTTGAAGTCATTGTTAGGAATTTCAAAAGCTTGCACTACACCAACTTCAAGAGCATGAAGGGGAAGAAAGATTTGTACTTGTTTGATGTAATCCCAAAAATTTGCAGTATGTACTAGCACTTACTACTTTAGTAGATGTTTCTCCTCCTTGTGGGCTTGAAGAACAACCCACCATGCAGATATCCTCATCAACACCATCATCATTATTAGCTTCATCAAATTGTTGGTCCACTTCACATGGAGGATGAGGAATAAAACATCTATCAAACCAATCCATATCAGCAACTTCATCAACAACAAGTAACCCTGGCATTTAGAGGGTTAGGAACCAATCTACTTTCATGTGCTTGGGGTTTTCTATTTGCAGATCCAACAGGACCTTTACCTTTTTCATCAAACCTCTGCTCATTCCTATTTTGATTGCCAAATCTATCTTGTGCTTGCTGCCTAGGTTGACCTTGTGAAGTCTGCCCAATTCCCTTCTTAGCTCTTGCCAACTTGTATGAGATTTCTTTGACAGCCCCTGCCAAATTTTTCACAACCTCTTCTAAATCAACACCTTTGCTAGCTTGAGGTTTTTCAGGGTTTATCAATTTTACACCATCTCTCTTGAGAGGTTTCCCAACAACCTTGATATTGTTTTCAATTTGAAGTGCCATGGTGAAAGCTTGTCTTAGATTGGTTGGGTTCTTGTCTCTTAGGTAATAGGCTGCCTTTTTATCAAATGCATTTGCATATTTGATTAAACAAGATTCATCACAAGGCCTCAAACCAACAAGAAGCCTTCTCAAAGTTTTGTTAAACCTTGTGTTGAAGTCATGGACTGATTCATTAGGGTTCTTCTTGATATTCTCAAACTCAGATAAAAGAAATCTAGGATTAGTCTTGTCACCATATTACAACCTAAATGCATTTTTCATTTCAGTCCATGAATCAATAGAATTATCAGGTAGAGCCTTGTACCAATCCCTAGCATCCTCTTCTAGTGTATGAATAAACAATTTGACATACACATCCTCAAACTCTATCTCAAAATCTTCCATCATATTATCAAAAAGTTTGAGATGTTGATCACCAGTAATAGCATTGTTACCCTATAATTTTGGAAACCTATTTATAACATCTTGTGGGACAACATTTGGGTAGCCATCCATTCCTCTAAAATTTATAGGACCAAAGGTGTTAACAACAAATGGAGGTCTAGGCTGAGCCATATTGTTTGGTGGGGGTGATCTTGGAGGTGAAACAAGCTGATGAGGAGTGAGAGGTCTTTGGGGAATGGGAATGAAAACTTCAAGACAGATCTCTCTTAAGGATTTCCTTCTTGATGATCTCTAGCAAATTTAGAAAATACAGGAGCAGATTTAGGAGCAAGCCTTTCAAATGCACAAGAAGTTCCCTCACCTGATGGGGAATTCAAATCTATAATAGGATTTTCTAAATCAAATCCACTTGAAGAAGAATTGTAGTCCTTAATAATAGGCTGCTCACTTTCAAACTCAACAATAGGGATCTCCTTTCTTGCAGTCAAGTCTCCAACAACCTTCCACACCTTTCTTCCCTCTAGCTCTGAGTTTCTTGAATCTGTAAACAACTTCTTAGCAGAGTCCTTGATGAAGAGAGATCTTCTTCCTTCCAGTTTTGTAGGGATTAGCAACAAATTATAAATGACAAAAAGTAAGACAACTGGTATTTTCAAGATCAAATCAGCATGGAGTCGCCACTAAGGACTTTCACCTTAGTTGTGCAAATGCACTAAAGTAATCTGTCAAATGTTTGCTAGTACTGAAAAAATTGCAAGGATTTATAAATCAAACCTTCTTCTTCTTAGATTAATCAATCACAATGCAACCAAAGTGTATAAACTACTAGGAAATGGAAAAGGGTAGACAAAACTTGAAACCCTTATTTAAAACTTGCAGATCTGAAGCATAGAATGATATTTTAACAATGTAGCAACTCAAATACTTGAATACACAAATGTTAAAACTCTTCAAACACTTCAAAAACACCAAGAAATTACAAGAAGTCCTTGGCAATGGCGTCACTCGTGTTGGTATCTAAATTTTTCTCCTTTTCAGTCCGAGCAACATCATAGATATGTCATGGAGTTTAAAGATAGATTCGACCATGTTGTATGTCATTAGTAAGTGGGGATATGGTTTAGCTGGCACTCAGGTTTTTGGAGAAATGGATAGCACTCTAATAGGACTTTATCTTGTCCTAGTTGTTTTAGGTTATGCCTTACAACCAAGGTAAGAGGACCTATTTTTTAACCTTTTAATGGTGAAGGAGATGAAGATGTCCTTCTCTTTGCTTGAAAATCTATGACGGAGACCCTGGTGAAAACATGATCAACACTCAAGATCTAAACTCTCACAAGTTGTCACTTCTCAAAAACATGGGTATGTTCTCAAAACAAGGAAAAGGTTACTAGAGACATTGGAAATCCTAACTGCATTCGCATGCTTTTGCAAATGGATTTTGATCTTTTGTGGGTATATAAATGCAAATCAGGGATAGTACATGATAGGATCTTTGTTTTTAGATGATTTTTGGTGGGGATTGACAAGACAAACTGGGATAGATCAGATCTTTGACAATCTCTACAATACTTGAACAACTATCAGATGAAATGCCTAAAATAATCAAGATGTTCTTTCAACTAGAAGAGGCACAAATGGAATCCCAGGTTGCACTCTTCACACAATCTTTGAGAAATTGCCACAAAATCTTGAAGTAAAGAACTCAATTAAACACAAAAATCCTTGATCAAACCACGCCTAAGGTACCCCCAAAGGCTTACAAGAAATATCTACAATCAAGGAAGGTAAAGTGATTTTAAATTTGTTTATCTCTTTATCAAATGAAGGCTCTTCTAAATATGAGATTACAAATGCCACTAAACTATCAACAAGAAATGGAGATCTGTGTGATTTCTAAATACTTTCAATGCAATATTGTAACAAGAACAATAAAAACTATTTGTTGGCATTTAAAAATGATAACAAACATGATATTGCCCAAAGAAAACATACATTTAATTCAAAAATTGTCAGATTCAACAGCAGGGAAGAGTTAGATGAACAATCTAAGAGCTGTGTGATGGCTATACACTTGTAACCAACTCACATACATAAATTTCCAGCACATGAGACATTAACCTGGTTCTTTGGTGGATTTCTTAGAAAATAAGCTTTCTCTCATAATTTTTTCTTATGAATCTCAATCTCCTCCCCCTTTACAATTTCTCCAAAATGCATTATATACCTCATGCCACATTGGAGCCTTACTTCCCAAGAAAATAATATGCCATGGGATCAACTTTGTTACAACAATTCTCATGATTCAATTAAAATGACATCAAATAGAAAAACACTTGCAGGTTGTCAGGTGTGCCCAAAAGATTAAATCATTACAAATATCTGGATCATTATCCATCCTGGAGGCATGCAAACACCTTTTACTCATCAAAATTCAAAATTTCCACCATTGGCCCAGTCTTCCTTTTGACCTTTCAGGACACGTGTCCTCTCCTGGTTTGTTGTGGATTTTCGGGCCAAAATTTTCCTTTTAAACCATTCGAAGTTTAAAAACTTCAAAATCACCAAAACCTCTGTCAGCCCACCAACCTGCTCACAAATTGTGGACACATGTCCTCTTATAATTCGTTATGGATTTTTGGGCCAAAATTTGCCTTTTATCCATTTTGCCAAAAAGAGAAAAATTACCCATTTTGCTCCATGGCCCGCACTTCCCTCCGAATTTTCATGGATACATGTCCACCTGTGATTGGCCAAGGGCTTTCGGGCCAAAAATTTACTTTAACACCTTGAGCCAAAAAACCAAAAAATCCTCCGCCACTCGCATCCCCTCGGCCAATGAAAACCTGCCACATTTCCAATATCTTCTGAGGGTGAATTTGACAGGAAAATGACGCCCCTCTGATCGTCAAAATGTAAAAAATTCTAGGGATGCCCTAGAATTCAATTTTTTCACCAAGGATGGTAGATTTTGCGATTCTAAATCAACTGAAGCATGATTTTACAAAATTTTCGACCTTGGGATTGGATTTTAAATACAAACAAGTATGAATTGTCAAATTCAATTTTTCCATGATCTGGCAGAGGAAAAAATGACATAGCCCATGAAATTGGAAAAACTAGGGCATAGAAAAGGGCAAACTTGGATTATTCTTTCAAATTAGGGAAAAACAACAAGTTTGTGAGCATTTTAAAGCATCCAACTAGAGGGGAAGAATTTTAGACCATCAATTCAAAGGGTAAAATGTTTTTGAGCACATATAGATTTGAAAAATTAGGAAACAAGGTGCAAGCTTAAAAATGCCACCAACAATTCTTTGAAACACTTTGATAATATGCTATAACTTATTTCAGTAAAACTTGAAATTAGAAGATAACAATGTTTTCATTGATCAAATAGTACATAAGTACAATGGTCCTCAAGTGGTGGCATGGCTGCTCTATTTACAACTCCTTGTTTGGCTCACCATGGATTTATTGTAACTCGAGCACTCTTGAAAGGTAAGGCTTCCACTTTGTTCTCTATGGATATGTATTGTGTATTCATATCTCATTTTTCTTCTAAATTGGCCTTTCACATTAAAGAAATGGTCTGTGTTTCTTGGTTAAGCCTTGCTCTATTCAACTTGTGTGTTATTATTGGAAAAAATCCCATCTAGGTTTCTTTATTTGTACTGTTAAAACTCAAAAACTAGTCATTGTTACATTTTATTTACAAATCTGAGTTCACCGCTCTATTGAAACTTTGTGTTTGAATCTACCTTCTTCTATAGCTTAGTGAGGTCACATAACTCACCTGGTCAAGTTGATATTTTTTGGTACTTAAAATCTCTTCTCTATCGAAATCTACAAGTTTGTGCTTTGTTAATAATTTATATTTTCCCTCTTTTCCCTTTTATTCCTCGGGATAGTGTTTTCATTACACTTGAGCTGGGTGTTTGTTATGTCAATAGGCTCATTATATTACATTTAATAGGTCTATATATAGCTTTTAAGAAGCTCAATCTAAGTTGTATTATCTTATCTTCGTGGTGTGATTGAAACTCACTTTGCATTACTTGAACCTCCCATTATAGATCGAGTTGTATTTGTTTTTTTGGGTTAAATTTGTCCTTCATTCCTTCCACAATCTGAGTGTTTATTTTTAATTTGATAGTTAATCTAATCAATGTGCTCGATCTTCTCGTTCTTTTTCAGAGTAATATATGCACTCTCTTCATGTATATTGTTCGAAAAATAAGACTTTTTATTTAAAAGACCTTTATAAAATAAATGTTTTCCCATTGCAATATTTCTCTAAACCATGAACGTATTCCCATTGTTAATCTCTTTTGAAATATATGATATGAATGAAATTTCATTCAAATTAATACCAAATGCTTAGATTAAGCTCTCGGATTTGGGTAACTATAACTTCAGTGCATATTTGAAACTTGATTTTTAGCTCTCCTCCTTTCTTGTAGACTTCTTGATGCTTTTGATAAATTTGTGACCTCTTTTATGCAATGTTTGGTTATATATATACTCTTTCAAGGATTTGATTCCACATTATAATGTTACATTTGTGTTACTATTTCTCACCATTCTTCGGGGTTGACACTTCCTCTTATTATATGTTGAACTTTTGTATGATTTTCCTTATAGTTGGAAATGCATAGTTAAAAAATATATCAAATTCATCACATTCTATTGTAGTTATTTTATTTTTTCATGAGCTCATGTGTCTTGATTAAGGGTTAAATATGAAATTGGTAACTCGTTACTACCTTGTCCTTCATTAAATCATGTATTTCTCCTAGGTGGCTGCATATTGTAAGATCTAAGCTTCTACATATTTTGGAATGTGTTTATGGGGCACCTTAGTTTGAATAAAAAATATGGCCCCAACTTTTTAAGTTATTAAACTAACACCAATATTTTTAAAGTAAAATTGTAGCTTATTGTCATTAAATACTTAATTATAAGCTCCTTCTAAATATTTTCTTATGAAATAAGGGATAAAATATGTGGAATAATCCCTCACTGAAGAATCGCAACAAGTAAAAACTAAAATGCAAAAAATATTACGGATATCAAATAAAAGTGCAGAATAAAATAACACAACACAAAGAGACAAGTATTTAATGTGGTTCACCCAATTGAGGCTATGTCCACCAAGAATCACTTGCTCGATTTTATTACAAGCCACCGTTCTCTCAATATAATACCCAAGGCTTTTGGAGCTATGTTTAACAAAATCTATAGAATTCGTAACGCATCTACAATGTTACATTATACCTACCATATTCATAAAACCATATAAGTAGACAATTTCTTAAGTAGTTTTACAAAACCATGGGTATAAAAAAACTATGGGCCAAAACAAATCTCATAAACCTATGGGTAAAAACTCCCACCCATATGAGAAAAGCACATTTCTCAAAGTATATCGGGCATGTTTTAAGGCCAATTTTTTTTTCTCAGGGGCTACACCCCTAAACCCCGGCGAGACAACTATGGAAATCGTATAGTATTCAACACTTTCTCACATGAAAACATGCTCCAAAACCTAACAATCTCCCACTTGGAGACTATTTTTCCTCTAAGCAAGCTTCTCAACCCTTTACTAGTATCAGTGAAGACCAATCAAAGATGAAAACAACTTCAGTTTTTCCTTGTGACCACCTTGGTCATCATATCTACAGGATTTTGACTGGTATGAATCTTCTCTAGCTTTAACTTCTCTCCCTCTAAAGTTTTCCTAATGAAATAGTACCTTAACTGTATATGGTTCATCCTAGAGTGGAAATCAGATTCCACATGACTAGGTGTATAACACTCGACTATCACTATGTAACTTTCCTTCCTCTTACTTATGCCCTAACTCAAGAAATTTTTGTAACCATATAATTTCTTTTCTTGCCTTTGTGGTAACGACATACTCATCCTCTCGTGGTTGACAAAGCCACCAGCTTTTGTAGTTGTGAAATCCAGCCTGATGTTGTCCCACCTACTATGTAAACATAACTGTTGTGATCCTCTTGTTGTCTACATATCCAGCCATGTCTGAATCTACATAGCCACACAAAGTGGTGTCTGATCCACTGTAGCACAAAATTGTCCCCATGGTCCCTCTCAAATACTGAAGGATCAACTTTACTTCTTGTCCGTGATCTCTACCTAGATCAACATAAATCTACTTACTGCTCCCACTGCATGGGCAATATCTGGCCTAGTGCACACCATGGCATATAACAAACTTCCAACCGTTGATGAGTAAGGTACCTTAGACATCTGGTTTCTCTCCTACTCTATCTTGGGACACTACTCCTTTGATAACTTGAAATGGCCTGCCAAAGGAGTCCCAACCAGTTTAGCATCCTGCATATTAAACCTATCCAAGACTTTCTTAATGTACTCTTCCTGAGATAAAGTTATCTTTCATTCCTTCCTATCCTGAGATATTCCCATACCAAGGATTTGTTTGGCTACCCCCAAATCATTCATAAAAAAGGATTCACTTAGCTTCTTCTTGAGTACTTTTATTTCCTACATGTTTTTAGCTAGCTACAACTAACATTTCATCCACATACGTAAAAGGATAATATAACTTCCATCCTCAAATTTATTTATATACATGAAATGGTCAGAATGACATCTAATATAAGCTTTCTCCATCATGAAGCTATCAAATTTATTATACCATTGACATGGAGCTTGTTTCAAGCCATACAAGCTCTTTTCAGTTTACACATCATCTCCTCTTTGCCTTTGACCTCATAGCCTTCTAGTTTTTGCATATATAATTCCTCCTCAAAATTACCATAGAGAAATTTAGTCTTTACATCAAGTTGTTCTAAGTGCAATTCTTCTGCTGCAACTATTCCTAGAACAGTTCTAATAGAGGTCATTTTTACTACAGGAGAAAAAATCTCATCAAAATATATACCTTTTTTTTGTGCAAACCCATTGACCACCAATCGGGCCTTATCTTTTCTTGCCTCCTTCTTCCTCTTTGACTATGAACACCAACTTGTTCTATAATGCTCTTTTACCTTCAGCTATCTTCACCAAATCCAATTTCTAGTTCTCCATGAGAGACCGATGCTCCTCATCCATGGCTTACTCCCACTTCTTCCTCGGCATCTATCTCGCATTGCTTCATCAAATCTCTCTAGATCTCCACTATTAGTGAGTAATAAATAATAAAGAGAAGGATAAAAATGTTCAAGTTCTCTTCTTACCCTAGAAGACCTCCTCAATATACGAGTTTGGGGTTCCTATTGAGGAGGTTCTTGAACTGATTCATGTGTCACTTTCCTATCCGAAGATCCTATACCGTTGCATATTCTTTCTTGGATTCTTCTATGTTTTCTTGCAACTGCTTCTTATACATGACTTTCTCATTAAATACCACATCCCTAGATTGAATGATTTTCTTGTCCTTAATACTCCAACATTTATATCCAAAGTCATCACCACCATAACACATGAAAGTAAATTTTTCTAATTTATCCTATAGCTTGGTCCTATCATCCTTGTCTATATGGATAAACACCTCACATCCAAAGAATCTAAGAAATTAATAATCAAATTTCTTACCATACCAAGCCTCCTCGGGTATGCCTCCATCCAAGGCATTTGAGGGTCCTTTGTTTATCAAGTACGAGTTGTGCTCACCGCTTCTTCCCAAAAAGAAAGAGTCAGTCATGCATGTAACTTAATGCTCCTAGCACCTTCCATTATTGTTCTATCCATCCTTTCGACACCCCATTCTACTGCAAAGTTCCTAGAACCATATTTTTCCTATGGATTCCATTCTTAGAACAATAAACATCAAATTTATTGATGTAATACTCCCCCTCCATTATCTAACCGAGACATTTTATCTTAAGACTGTTTCATTCTCTACAAGGCTTTCCATTTAACAAAGCGCCAAATACATCAGATTTGTTTCTAATACAATAAACCCAAAATTTCCTTGTTGCATCAAATAAAAGTAACATAATAACTTGAGCCCCAAGAGATAATACCTGATCTCAGCCCCCACACATCGAATGCACCAACTCTAACGTACTCTCTTTCTTTGTAGTTCCAACCTTGATAAACCCTACTTGCTTCTATTTCCCATATATGCAGTCCTCACGTAACTCAAAAATTGTTTCGTATATCCGGAAAATCCTTATTTATGATCTCCATACCCTTATGGCTCATATGACCAAGACTATAGTGCCACAATGTTGTATCTTCTTATGAAGCCACAAGATTACAAACATTAGTGCTATAAGTGGTTAAATACAAGGTTCCAACCTTCTTACCTCTTGCCACCGCAAGAGCACCCTTGGTAACCTTCCAAGAGTCCACTATAAATATTACAAGTATAACCATCACTTTCTAACTTCCCTGCCGATATCAAATTTCATCTTAATATAGGCACATGTCTAACATCCTTCAATAGCCAAGTATTCCCATTCTGAATCTTAACCTAAAAGAAACTTTTCCAACTATGTTGCAAGGCTCATCATCACCAAGAAAAACATGCCAAAAGTCTCCTTAAACATAATCAACAAAATAATGCCTATGTGGAGTAGCATGGAAAGAAGCCCCCGAATCTAAAACCTAAGATTTAGTAATATTGTGCAAAGAAAGAATCAAATCATCCTAACATACATTACCCGTTGCCACATTTGCCTCCTTGTTTTCTTCCTATTGTTTCTTCTTGTCCCCGATCTCCCCAACAGTCCTACTTTGCATGCCTAGACTTTCCACAGCCAAAGATACTATTTTTCTTTTGGCTTTTGACCTTTCCCAATCCTTTGATTTTCCACAGCTTCCTTTATTCTTCTGTCTCCCTCTAGTTTCCATTTTCAAAGCATTCCCTGAAGTAGAAGATTCCCTTGAGCTTTTTCTTCACATTTCCTCACTTATAATCACCCCTACAACATCCTCAAACTTCAACTTTGAATTAGCTTGAATCGAGTTGCTTACCACCATTACCATGCTATTCCAACTCTTAGGTAAAGAAAATAGAACTAATAAAGCCCTAACTTCTTCATCAAATTCTATTATAACCAAAGCTAGCATATTTACAACCATATTAATCATTTAAATGATCTGCACATGAACCATTCGAGACATCTTCATATTAAACAAATTTTTCATTAAAAAAATATTATTAGAGGCAGAGGGTTTTTCATACAACTTTCCTAATGCATCCATCAGTTCTTTTGTAGTCTTTTCCTTTGAAACATTAAATAATATTGAAGATGCAAGACACAACCGAATTTTCCAAAGTGCCTTCCTATCTAGCAAATTACATTCCACATCTGTCATGCTCGAGGGTTTGTTCACCTTCTTAGACAAAGTGGAATATAAAGATCCTTCTAATAAAGGTAATCTTCCATATGCATCTTCCAAAGACTGAAATTCTTACCATTGAATTTATCAACCCTTAATCTTCCATCATCTATGATATCTCCCACTCAAGATAAAAATTTCCCTACGATTCAACACTTCAGCAAACCAAACCAGGCTCTGATACCAATTGTTAGGAAATAAGGGATAAAATATGCAGAATAATCCCTCACAGAATCGAAATAGTAGAAAATAATATGCAGAAAATATTATAGTTCTCAAGTAAAAGTGTAGAATAAAATAACACAACACAAAGAGATAGTATTTAACGTGGTTCACCCAATTTGGGCTACATCCACTAAGAATCACTTGCTCATATTTTATTATAAGCCACTGCTATCTCAATACAACACCCATATCTGTTTGGAGTTATGCTCAACAAACTCTCTGAGAATTCACACACTGAATTCAAAACACATATACAATGTTACATTATACTTACCATATTCATATAACCATATAACTAGACAGATGCTTAAGTAGTTTTATAAAACGTGGGTATCAAAAACCATGGGCCAAAACCGTCCCATAAAATTATGGGTCAAAAACTCCCGCCCATATGAGAAAAGCATGTTTCCGGTATATCTAGCACGTTGGAAAGTATATAGTACTCTTAGTGTACAGTCTTCAACACTTTCTCACATAAAAATAGGCTCCACAACCTAACATCTTTTCACACTAAAGTGAATCCAGAATTTTTATGTTTCTTCATTCTTGGTTAATGCTCATTATATTTACGGTTATTCAAAATCTTAATTATACTATTATGGAATCCATTAGTTTCATCATGTGATATCATTGCTTTCATATGTACTATAAATTTGTACCATACCTTGAATATTTCGAATGACCTAGATTTGTGTTTGATAAGCTGTAGCACTCTCATTTGTTTTAACACTTAGGTGGTTTCTTCTTAAGTGTATATTTGTTTTATTTCCTTCAATGAGTTGGAAATTTATCTTGTTCATGTAATTAAAATCACCTCCCATGGATGAAAATTTGATTTATTCATTTTCCCTAAAGTTGATCTTTCATTGATGGAAACTGAAGAATGTGCTTTTGTTGATGGAAACTGTGATCTTGTAAGACATCTTATTTTGTTTAAGATTACTTTTCTCAATGTATGTAAATTATTAACACTTCCACTCATATATTTGTCTAATTTATAACTCTCGTCGTGCTTGTTTAATGGATCAATGGATGAAATTCTGAAACCACATAAATTCCCTACATTCTTAAACAATTTTATTTCTTCCCTTGTTTTGAGCATCATTCAATAATGATACATTTGTTTGAATCTTGATGAGTACTTACAAATTTGTACTTTGTTTACATATTGTAGTTGCTTGCATTCTTGAATAGTTGTAAACTAACTTGTTAAGGACTCTTTAGATGGTTGCATGGATAGTTTCTGTAACATCATGTTTTTTCTTTCCTTACATGAGTTGAAAACTTATCTTGATTACATGCAAAGAAGACAATTTATTTTGGAAATGTATCCTTGTATCTCTATTGAGTTAATTTGAACCTGAAATACCTTCTTTGGATTTTTCGAATGTCTAGTAATCTTTGTAAGTTGTGTGGCTATTCTAGGACTTAGTAAAATCTAGAAAAGATGTTTTCAATTCCACATCTTTGTTTTCTTTACTTATGGAAAAGGATTATGCATATACATGTGAGGTTGGTAACCTAAGGATTTAGAGACCATGAGCTCTAACCCCCTTAAGGTTTTCCTTTTCAATTGTGATGGAGAATAATCCTTGACAAACAAGGAAAGCTTAGAGTGGCCTCAAAATCAAGAAATTATGGGTTTCTTCTTCCTTATGTTTTCAATTTTCCATTTATATTCATTATGTTACATTTTATAGTCATATCCCATGGCTTGTGTGGGATCCATATACTTTTTCTTTATGAATAAATGGAAATTAATTAATGTGATGATGTGACACCCACAAACTTTCACCCATGAAACCCAAGAAAAACAAAGGTTATAATATAAAATTATGGAATAATTTTTTTGTTAAAGTAAAGCCGATTACAATGACTAGAAAAGAACTCGATTAGAAAATGATCATAACAAAATTAATTAAATAAATTATACTATTTAATCTTTAGTTAGGTTTAAAATTTTCATTCCTATAATCCTTAATTAAATTCAAAACATGCTTAAATCGTCATTTTAACTAATTTATTAAGATAGGGCTAGGTCTAGAACACCCTCCCAATGATTACTATAACTTAAATTTAAATTCCTATGATAAGAGTTTCCTATCTATCAAAAGGGGTGATTTTAATTAATAAATAATGATGATCAAGGGTTATTATAAAAAAGAGCACCATCTAATTAAAATTGTTATAAAACAAATCAAATTCCTATACCACTCAAGTGGCCCCATTCAAAAAAAAAAAAAACCCATGTGATCAAATGGTGATCTCACCTAGCCCCACCTAACATTTGTAGAGAACAACCTTGGCCATTGGATCTATTAGGGTTCAACCAACCCTAATCCCAAAGGAGAGTTTCTTTTATTCTTTTCATTCACTCATTTCTTCATTTTTAATTTTGCAGGTTAAGGGAAAGAGGAAGAGAAGGAAGCCATGAAAGTGGAAGGGGAGCTTGGGATGGATATACACATCCCCAATATTATTTGATTTTAGTTTTTTTCCATTCCTATACTACCCTCTCTTAGGGTTTGATAGGAAACCTCTATTTGTTGTAAATTTATTAAAATGAAAATACCCATTTGGGTATTTGGGTATTTTCCCAATAGATCTATATTATTATAAAAAAAAAATGAAATGAAATTACTGTTTTTAGTTTGAGAAAACACTCAACTTGAGTATATATCCATGTGTATATATAAATCCAAAAAAAGTAAGATATATATATATATATACACCCATGTGTATATATATATTTTTTATAGAAAATAAAATTGTCTAAAAACCATATTATAAAAAGAGGTATCCAAATATATATATACACACCTATGTATATATACATACATATATATAGAATTTTTTTAATGACAATAAAACTTTCTAAAAACCATATTATAAAAAGAGGTGTGTGTGTGTGTGTGTGTGTGTGTGTGTGTGTGTGTGTGTGTGTGTGTGTGTGTGTGTGTGTGTGTGTGTGTGTGTGTGTGTGTGTGTACGCCAAACCAAGAGATTGAGGTTGCGGATAAATAAAATTAAATCCATAGATCTGCGAGAATCAAGTATTGGCCACATGTTTTAAAAATATAAATTAGTAGTGTTTGGTGGGGTCTCTTCCCCCACCCACATATTTTGTTGGTTAATAATATAAGGAAAGTTCAGGGATAATTTTAGTGGCGAATATTCGTAATATGGCAAATATTCCATTTTTGAAAAATTGGAAAAGGTGAATTTTCTAGCGCGGGTCAGTGACCTGTTCACCTAAAAATTACAGTTTAATTTTTTTAGGGGTCGGCTTTGCCTACCCATTTAAACTATCCCCTATATAATCCTAGATTATTCACCAGGTAGAACACTACTAGATCACTCATACCACCTGGGGTATATGTATTATCAAGTACAAGTAAACACATGAAAGGAGGGAAGAGGCTACACGTGTGAGACAAAGAGGTATTGCAAACACACAAAAAGGAGGTATTACTGACACGTGATAAGGAGGTATTACAGACACGTGACAAGGGGTTAAGTAGTTGATGTACGACAAGGGGTTAATCAGTTGACAAGTGACAAGGGGTTAAGAAGTTGACACATGACAAGGTTTTAAGCAGTTGATGTGTGATAAAGGGTTAAGCAGTTGACGTGTGACAAGGGGTTAAGCAGTTGATGCATGACAAGGGGTTAAGCAGTTGACGCATGACAAAGGGTAAAGTAGTTGACACGTGACAAAGGGTTAAGTAGTTGATGTGCATCAACAAGTCATGTTGACATGCATCAACAAATCACATTGATGCGCGTCAACAAGTCTTGTTGATGTGTGTCAATAAGACTTGTTGATGTGCATCAATAAGACTCATTGACGCATGGATAGTGACTGTGTAATTTAAGCATCTTCTTTGGGTTTTTTGAATAACAATTTTTAATGAATCTTGATATGGAAATAGTTGGATTTTCTCAAGGTGGGACTTCAATGGAGGGGTTAGGTACTGGAATGCAACATGCTTCCCTCCCCATTTCACAATTGAATGATAAAGATATTTTTTTCAACGGCCAAAGATACGTCCTAATTGAAATGGCAAGGGACGAAGATAAAATGAAAATTGGTTGGAAGGAGGCGAGTTGTAGGTTGATTATGGGTGCATATTATAGCACTTTGGCTTCTTTTGAAAAAAGAGATGGGGTACTTGGTGAAGCTGCATGGATGGCAGTGACATTAGCCTTCCTCATAACACTATTTGGAGTGGTGGCACCACATAAGATGCCACGATTCCTGTTCGGTTTCATAGTAATTTTGACTGGATTGAGTTACATGGCATTTGTTGCCATGAAATTCACTTACAAGTAATTAATACTCACCGAGTCTACTAAATAAAGTATCTTGATAGGGTTATGCATGTTCATAACTTCATAGCCTTAGGTATTAGGAATACATGAAACGGAACAGAATGGCACTCCCCTAATATCCAAATTAATTCTAGGGTTATGCAAGTTTATTGGAATGCATGTTTCTATATTTATGTTTTTGATATTTGTATGTTCACTACTGATTGTATTCATGAATTTTCACTCCAATTTATGGTTTTTGTTTTACATTCTAATTTTTTAAAAAATAAATTGTTGTGTACGAGTACATGGTTGTCAACAAGGATTTTTATGCACGCCAATAAACCATCAGTATTTACAAATATGTAGTCTCTCCGGCTTAAAAAAGGTGAAAATAGAGTTCTAAAAAATTGGTAATTTCACCTTTCACTCGAAACCAGTCCTGGGGATAAGTATTTTCCACATCCAATTTTCTATGGGTGTCTTAAAATGAACCCTAGGAAAATTTTCCCATAGAATACATCTTAGATAAAATAAAATAAAATGTGGGGGGGTGTGCCGCACCCACCCCACCCCTTATAAAAAGTATAGGGGTTGGGATGGGTGTAGCCCCTCCCCCTTTATTTAATTTTTTTATACCATGGTTACTTTATATCATCACCAAAAAAATCATTTCAAGTTTTATTCTTTCATTTTTTATTAAAAATTATCTTAATATTTAATATTAATATAAAATTAATATATATATTATTAACATTATATTATTTAATATTACTAATAAAAAATTAATGTATTTAATATATAAATTTTGTACTAAATTTATATAATTAAATATATTTTTAATCATAAAGGTGTATATGTATTCTTGCAATTTTCGATTTATTTAAGCAATCAAGGATTAGGAATTTAGAGTAGGGATAAAAAAGGCAAGATCTATATAAAAAATTATACCATTTCAAGAATAATGATAATAGAGCAAACTAATAGCATTGTTTATTCAAGAAATTTTAACAACTATATTATTTTCTTTTGTTTCTTTTACAATGACAATAAAAGAACATTCATTCCATATAACAAGACATTTTAAGCAAGATTTTCAATGTCTTTAAATGAAGCATAACACATGTTGAAAATAATGAACCAACTTAATTTTGAGAGAGATGCATTATCATTTCAATTATTTCAAATTTTCCACTTCACCAAAAACAATGTAACTTAACAATTTCCTTACATCAAAACTATTACATTTGAAATTATAATTTTTTCAATCCAAACTCTTAAAAGAGTTCACAAGATAAAATGATTTCCAAGTAATATAACAACTTTCTCTTAAGCTTACAATTTTACAAATCATCCACTCAAAGTGGGAATAATAAGAGAAACAATTTACAACATAAGCTTCCAATAAGGTGAAAATATAAGTTTTCTATTTGCATGTCTTCTTCACAATGGTAGCTCCAAAACTTTCTTTCTTCAAACTTCACAATGGGATCACAAAACAAGGAAGGGGAGTAGGAAACACTCTCCACCAACCTTAAATCCATTAAGAGGAGAATCCATCCCCTTAATGGCCCCCGAGCCCCAACCAAATAACCATGAGGGGTATTGAGCAACAATGAAACTTTCAACAAAGTGGCTTCACAACAAATAAACATACAAGACATTCAACTCAACCAAGATAACATATCCAACAAGTTTACAAATTCACAACAATACAAAGGTTTGAGGATCAAACCAAATAGAGAAAGGGATATGGGAAACCACCTCCTTATTCCTCCTAAGTGAAGTGGGAGTCTCACCCTAAGCCTCCAAGTGCACAAAACAATCAACACAAAATCCTTATCTCTCCCTTGCAAGTATGCAACAAATAACCATGATTTCCTTTTCACTCCCCATAGGTAAGACTCCCATTCACACTCCCACAAAATTCATGCCTCAAAAAACTCCATTTTCCCTCCCAATGGTCCCATAATCCCTTCTCCCACACCCAACTTAAGGTCTACTACCCAACCAACACACAAGCACATTCACAAGACAAAATAATTTTAACAAACACAACATTACATACAACCAAGCATAATAACATAATAAAAAGGTGGAGATGCCTACCTCTCCATCAAGATCCAAGAAAATTCCACAAGTCTCTTTAATTCCAAGAAAAGAAATTTCCAAAAGCACTCCCACAAGCTCCAATTCCAAAAGTGCACAAGAAGAGAAAAGAACAAGTAACCCCATTCCAACCAAAAATCACCAATAAATAGAAATGGAATGTGAGGATGATGAGGTGGATCCATGTAGGATGCCACTTCATCATTCCTCCATCCCCACACTCAATTCAACACACCAAGTCCAAGAAAATCAATGCACTTGTAAGGACTATGAAAACCCACATGGCTCACAAACTTGCACACCATGCTTTCAAAGGACACAATAAATTGAGGTAGAAGGAAAGTGCAATAATTTTCTCTCTTTTACACTCAAAAATGAATAAACAAGTCAAAAATAAGTCTTCCCAACCCATAGGTAGGGTTTTTGGGTAAATTTAAGAGGCATGAGACAAGCCTTGCTTGTCCCACAAGCCTCTCAAAAATGCCCCTCAAGTCAAAATCAGAATTTTGAAGTTGGGGTGGAGTAAAACACTCACAATTCAACATAAATTTTACTTACAACAAGCACCACCAAACCTCATCATAACTATTTGTCACATCCCAAATTAAGTTAACCAAATAAGAATAATTTAGCTTAATTAAGACACATTACAACATGCTAATAAAGTGACAAAATTCCTAAATTTTTAAATACATAAAACATAAATAAAGCACATACAAAATTAAAAAAGGGAACACAATTCACCCCATGGCCACACATGTGAAGTCACCCCCATGGGAGACCTCCAAAATAAACATGAAAAACACCACACTACAAAAACATTACACAAGTTGTCAAATTTGGCCCCCTGTTGCTCAACACCCGACATCCTTCTAAGGTTGGTCCCTATCCCCTTCGATGTATGTGATAAAAGTCCTACACAAAACAAAATACCTCTCTGGCCTTTGGCCGTATTAACAACATCGAGACAATATACATATAAAATCAATAACCATCATTTGACATTAGAAATTCTATTATACATTAATATATCAAAATATAACCCTATCATCCATGAGATTATAATTCTACGCAAAACATCTAGAGTATAACGTGTCAGTATAAAATCCAAATAATGCAAATCAACATATATCAAATTTTCTAACATCACCATCTAGTGCATCATAATAACATGTAAACCACATAATGTCAATAGTCAAATATCAATATAATCTATCATATACTGATCAATGTATCATAATCAAAATGTTTGAGTATCAGTCCAACAATATCAATATCAAAATGAAATAGTGTCAAAGAGGAGTGGGCACTACATCCCCCCCCCTTAGACTCGACTTCCTCCTAGAAGTCACTGGAATAGATGAGGAAATTGAGCTCACAAAATAGTGGCATCCTCCCATGTGGCTGTAGTCTCATCATACCTATCCCACTGGACCCACACCTAGTCAATATCATGGCCTCGAAGGCCTAGGGTCCTATGCTCTATGATGTGCATGGGCTCCATTGACACATGCCCCTACTCCTACACCTACAATGCGGTCCAATCCAAAACATGAGAGGGATCTGGAATATATCTCCTAAGTATATACACATGAAAAATAACATGCACACGAGATAAAGCTAGGTAAAATGCTAGATGATAGGCCAAAGGACTAATATGCTCCAAGATCTCGAAGGGACCCACAAATATAGGAGCTAACTTAGATCCTTTTTCATAATGGATAGGGATATTATGAGGCCTGACATGAAGAAACACCTTCGTGCCCACCTCAAAACTATGATTTTTCCTCCTCGATCTATATTCTTTTTCCTATGAGCCTCTAAAGCCTTTATCAAATCAAGACAACTTGCTACTCCATATCTTGTACTAATCTTGGCCCAAGAGAAACCCTTCCTCCAACCTATCCCAACTCAATGGTGTCCTGCACTCTCTGCCATACAATGCTTGAAAAGGAGCCATGCCAATCGAACTCTGAAAACTATTATTGTAGGAAAACTCCACCAAATACAAGTACTCCTCCCACCTAGATTGATGGTCCATGACATACATCCACAACATATCCTCCAAGATATGATTTACCCACTCTGATCCCATCTGTCTCTAGATGATAAGTTGTACTAAAGTTTATGCTTGTCCCAAGAATCTACTACATGGTAGTCCATAAATGAGAGGTATATAAGGGATCATGGTCACAAATGATCTTCCGTGGAATCCTATGCAGTCTAACAATCTCATCAAGGTAAACTCATGCTACTGCACTAGGTGTATAGGTGGTCTTTATCAAAGAAAAATAAGCCACCTTCCTCAATTTATCCACCATGACCATGATGGCGTCATGGTGGTATCTTGACATTGGTAGCCCTATGATAAAATCCATGGAAATGGTGTCCCATTTCCACTTTGGTATGGCATGCGGGTAGAGAAGGCTAGTTGGATGTTGATGCTTGGCCTTCACCCTCTAACACTCTAAAAACTCAAAACAAACTGAGCTACATATCTTTGAAGACCTCTCTAATGGTATAGTTTTTCTTAAGGTGGCATGCATCTTCTTCACCCCTAGATGGGCTGAATAAGGTGCATGATGAGCCTCTGCCAAGATATCTTGTCTCAAGCCTCCATCTCTAGGAACATATATCTGACCTATATGTCTAATAAGACCATCTATCTCTAATGAAAATCCATCAAACTTCCCTCGAAGGGTCTCTAAGACTCAATCTCGATAATATGGATGCAAGGTAGAAGTTGTCATGTGAAGTTGTAAAAAAATCATGCTCCACAAATTTGTACCTACTAAAGTAGCCATAACAAAATGTCTCCATTCTACTTAAGGCATCTACAACCACATTCTCCTTCCCCTTCACATGCTCTATCTCCATTTTTACTCACAAATCAACTCCATCCAATGCCACTGATGAGAGTTGAGATTGGGCTGTGTGAAGAGGTGCAAAGACTCAAGTGATCAATCTTGAGTATAAATCTCCAGCCAAGAAGGAAATGTCTCCATCAAACCAAAGCATGCACAACTACAGCAAGCTCAAGGTCATGAGTTAGATAATTGAGCTCATAATCCTTGAGTTTTGCAGAGACTCAAAGGCTACTACACGACCATCCTACATCAATACACCACCTAATCTTGCCAAAGAAGCATCTATGCATATGAAGAACTCTCCCTGTGGATCTGACACTATAAGAATAGGTGTTTTGTAAGGAATTCATTTATTTTGTCTCAAGGCCTGCTCACATCTATCGACTAGAGGATGAATTCTTCCTTTCCAATGAAGGGAAGTGATGGGTCCGCAACCCGAGAGAAGTCCTAAAAAATATCCTATAATATCCTGCCAACCCCATGAAACTACGCACCTCGGTCACACTAGTAGGTGTTGGCCAATCCATAATGGCTCTAATCTTGGAAGGATCAACAATGATACCTTCCCAGAAATGATGTCACCCAAATACTACACCTTTGACTGAAATAATGCACACTTCTCCAGGTTCTCGTAAAGTTACTACTCATGAAGACACTGCAGAACCTAATGAAGGTGCTCCTCATGATCTCATGTGTGCATGATTAGATCAAAATTTCATTAAGGAACATGAGGAAAAAATGTTCTAAAATGTCCTAAACACCCCATTAATCAAACTCATGAACACTACAGGGGTGTTTGTCAGACCAAATGGAATAATTGTGAACTCATAGTGGCCATATCTCATACAAAAAGCTAACTTGTGGATGTTTCATATGTAATCCTCATTTGATGGTATCGAACTTAAGATCAATCTTAGAAAATATTGTGGCCCCCTTCATCTAATCAAATAAATCATCGATGCAAGGAAGGGGTAACAATTCTTTATTGTTACTTTGTTGAGCTAACGATAGTCCACACATAACTATAAGGATCCATCCTTCTTAAAATCACACTAGTGCACCCCAAGGGGATACACTAGGATGGATTAGGCCTTTCTCGAGAAGGCCCTCTAGCTACAACTTGAGCTCACATAGCTCAAGTGTGGTCATCCTATAAGGAGCATGTGAGATAGGTTCCACTCTGGAACCAAATCAATGTGAAAATATATCTCACATGGGGGAGGCATCCCTGTAACTCACTAGGAAAAACATTAGAAAACTCCTATAAAATGGGGTGATCATCAAGTGAAGGTCCACTAGCCTCATCCTTTAACCTATCACTAACTATAATAGCATACAACTAACAACCCCATCGTGCACACCACTTCAGCTGCATAGTGGAAATAGTGTAAATAGAGATGGGTCTCCTAACTTTAACTATCACTGACTCCACACCCAAATCATCTGCATAAGATATAATATTACTATAGCAATCAACTCTAGATCTATGTGTAGACAACCAATCCATGCCCAAAATAACTCCATAAGAACCCAAAGGAAGGACACGAAGATCCAAGGTCATGGTAAAGGGTCCTAGGTCCACTACGCACTCCTTGACTAAGGATTCAACTGAGATCTTGGCTCTAGAAGCCATCTCGACATCCCAACTAAGGCCTGCCTAACTACCACCAACCTACAATTTCTACTAAAGATGGAGAAATGAAATAATCTAATGAGCCGAGTAAAATAAAATAGGGATAGAAATACCACCAATGCTACCTGTGGTCTCTATCACCATGCCCTGGTGCTCTGCCTAATGGTTCTCGACTACTACATATATCCTGTGGCTCCTAGCCATGTCACCAATAGTAGGATTAGAAACAGGTGCCTTACCTTGATTAACAGGGTTCTGAGGGAACTCTCTCCAATGATGTCCATGTACACCGACATCCATAACAAGTACATGGTCCTCTCCACTATGAAGATAGTCCTCTAGATGGCCTAGTAGTATACATGTTAAAGGAGTCGATGACCCTTTCATGGATCTATATGGGTGTTTTTGGTGGACACACTCCTACCGAATGCGCTCGACATGGATCTATGTGATCCTATTGCCCCCTAGCTAGAGGTCCCATACTATGCCCTCTTTGAGCATCATGGTGTTGTGGAGGTCGAAAGGGATGGTCTACTAATTTTGCTTTGAGGAGGTGGAGGAGGTCTAAAAGGAAGACTTTTTTGAAGTGTGTCCCCACGAGGAGGAGGAGATTGATCCCCTCGATCTATTATCCTGCAACTGTTATATGCGACTCCTCACTTTGTCATGTGCCTGCTGAGTCTTCCCCCTAGTTTCCTCTACAATATAGGCCTTCTCCATGACCTCTGATAATGTTCTGTGGGAAATGAATGCATACTTCCCCACCCAAGTCTAAGTTTAGGCCCTGATGAACCTATGAACTCAAACCTACTTGTCTGCATGTAGTCTACATACTGAAGTAGATCCAAAACCATCCCTTATACTGCTACCATCATGGAGGCTTATCACAGATCATGGAACTCATTGATCCACTACTGAATGAATCTCCTGGAAATATATCTACTCTTGAAATGATTCTCAAAGAGCTCCCAAGTGAATGTCTCATAATCAACATGGAGATTTTGTTCCTCATTCCTCCACTAAACTCCAGCTCGTCTCTCAGAAGGTGAATGGAAACATGAGCTTTCGTGTTGGTATAAAACATGAGCATAACTTGAAGCATCTGCTCAAGCTAACCAACCATTCCTCGCCTAAAATATGCTTGTGTCTCTAGAAAAATGAGGTGGGTGTAAATTTAATATCTCTCTAATGTGATGTACTGTAATTGATTGTCGACCTCTAGGCCTCTCAACCTAATCATCTCTCAGTCTAGGGCTCCTACACTGATCTATCTTTGTGCATTGTAACTCGATTTCTAAGCTCCTAGGAGGTGACTCATGTCTAAATGACTCCATGGGAGTTATCTTCCCTATCCTTTGCACTGTGACATGAAGGTGCATGAGCCTCCACTGATGGCTCTCTTTCCTACGCATGCTTATAGGTCACCCTCTTAAAGATCCTCCATATATAGCGGCATTAATCTCCTATAGCATCTACAATATCTGAGGCAGAATAGATTCTATTGCCTAGTATGGGGTGGTAGGTCTAGATCCATGTGTAGGAACCCTCATATTGTCTGCACCTCCTACATAGACCAAGTCGAGAGTTAGTTTATAATCATCTAAGTTTTTTGTTTTAAGTTTTCTAAATTTTCTATGTTTCAAAACATCATGCATAGTTGTGTGTACTAGGTTTAAAGTTGCACGTTAGGTTTATTTTTTTTTATTTCATGTTTTCTAGTGTGTTGAGGTCCAAGTGTTGAACCCATGGCTCTGATACCAAGTGTGATGCCCACAAAATTTCACCCACAAAACCCTAAAGACAAACAAAGGTTATAATAGAAAAATTATGGAATAATTTATTTTGTTAAATTAAAATCAGTTACAATGACTAACAAAGATCTCGATTAACAAATGATCGTAACAAAATCAATTAAATAAATTATACTATTTAATTTTTAGTTAGGTTTAAAATTTTCATTCCCATAATCCTTAATTAATTTCAAAACATGTTTCAAGGGTCATTTTAACTAATTTATTAAGATATGGCTAGGTCTAGAACACCCTCCCATTGATTACTACAATTAAATTTAAATTCCTATGATAAGAGTTTCCTAGCTATCAAAAGGGGTAATTTGAATTAATAAATAATAAGGGTCAAGGGTTATTATAAAAAACAGCACCATCTAATTAAAATTAATATAAAACAAATTAAATTCCTATACCACTCAAGTGGCCCCATTAAAAAAAAAACCATGTGATCAAATGATGATCTCACCTACCCCCACCTAAAATTTGTAGGAAAAAAACCTTTGCCATTTCAATTCAGGACTCTATTCTCGAACAAAGCTCGATACCATTTCAATTCCAGGACTCTATTTTCGAACAAAGCTCGATACCAATTCATTTCAAATTTGAAAACCAAACGGAAACCAATACTGCAACCAATATATATAAAATCGAACAATCGCATTTAATCGGAAAGCTTGAAGATCTGGAAGATAGTTATATCACTGTTTCTGAAGACATCCGAAATAACATTTATGACGATATCGAATACATCATCTGTTTCATACAACTCTTCAAACTCTCTAAACTCTTTCAGACATAAAACAGTAGCCTGATTATCAACTGAAAGTATTACACAAACTTCAGTAGTCATTACTGTAGACATACGTACTTAGATGACTCTTTCAACAAGACTCGAGCTATTCTCGGAAATCTTCTATCCTTCTTGTCTTCAGGAGTGTATGCTTCTCCGCCTCTAAGTGTAGTGAGTGAATTGAGCGAAGTTCTATTTATAGATCTTCGTCAAAGCTTTTCACTTAGAAACCGAGGTATCCGGTAAAAGGAAGACCGGTTACACCCTTAACAGGTAAGATTCCAAAATGGACATGACAAAGACAGACACGACACGGACATGAGTACAGCCCACTCATAAAAGCTTTATTTAGTGCCATGGGTCCACCACGCACTGACCGACACAAACGAAAAGCCGATAAGAAGGAATCTTATCGTGCGAAAGCAATCATGGTAACAGGCCTACCATGATAGCCTTTATTAAAGAGATCCGCACTAAGGCGAATCAAAAGAGACAGCTGGTCCCAAGTCATCATCGCTGCTAGTGGATGATGTGCTGTCTTCGCGTTGTGCGGGCTCCAGATTTCTTTCCAGCTTGTTCAATTGCGACTCTTGAGGTAGATGCTGATCCATCTTGATCTGGACGTAGATGTGGCCTAGTGGGATACAGGTAATGGTCCAGTAGCTTTAGGTCTGTCCGGGAGCAGGAGGATGGACCACCATTGTGTGGTGCAGCAGATTCTTCTCCAAAGCGTTGCATTAGGTCTTTGTCTGCTCTCGCCAGGTTAAGTTTAACATAATAGTGTGTTTTCACAAACCATGGAATTTTACATTGTATCAGAATATTTCTAGCTATACTAGGATCAACATTTAACAAAGGTGAATCAGATATCCTAGTGGGTAAATATTTTAACAGAAAATATTTAAAATGTTTTCCTATGTACTTCCTGTCTCCTGTAGATGGTTCACGATGCCAGAGATCATAGTGGAGCGGATGCTCCTCAGTCCACATTCTTGAATACTCGAAGCGCCATATAGTATTATGCCTGGGTATGAGCTGTCGTAGCCTCAGACCTTCGACTGGAAGAGGATCAGGATGTTCTCAGTGTGCAAGGATCTCCATTGCCAATTAAGGCAAGCATTTGACCATTGGATCCTGCAATGTATGAAATTGTCTTCCAGGGATGTCGGGTCAAAAAACCGCATTCAGTCTCAGACATTTGAAATTCATTGACTGAGATTATTCCTCTGCTGACAAGCAAGTTTTGCGCTTCCATTGACATCCTGTTATCATTTGGTATAAGTGTATTGATCTGATCTTGGGCATTTCTATGGTCCCATCTGAACCATGAGGTTCATGCAATACTTGAGTAACACTTATACTCTTTGGATTATTCATCTCTCTAGCTGGCAAAGTCTGCCAGTGCATTAGATTTTCCTGCAATGTGCTCGACTCAGAATTGAAGTTGTCGAACCATAGTCCCCAACGCTGAAGCCTATTCCAGGCTGCCTTATTTGCAGGGTCTCCACCATTGAGTCTCTTCTTGAAGTCTTTTAGATCTGATCTGAGTATGAAGACTTCATTCTGAACAAAAAACAAAAAGCCTTGATGGCCTTTTTTGCTGCAAGTAACTCCTTATGGGAAGAATGATAATTAAGTTCTGAACCTTGAAAAGCACCAGAACTATATCTACAGACTTTTTCTTTCCCATTTTCAGATTTTTCTTTGAGTACTGCACCCCAGTACTGCTCACTTGCATCGCACTCAATTATTTTTAAACCAGCACCAGGTAAAGACATAGGAGGCAGTTCTATTACCTGTTTCTTGATTCTTCGAACTGCATCAGTCATTTCTTTGTTCCATGCTGGTGCATCCTTCTTGAGTCTTTTATTGAGTAAGACTCTATCAGCAGCTATGTTCTGGTAAAATCCAGCAACATAGTTAACACATCCCAGAAACCTCTGGAGCTGCTGTTTTTCATGAAGCTCATCAGGAAAACTCTGTATTTTGCTGACAATGTGCTGCTGCATTTCAATATTGCCAGAGCTTATCCTTATACCAAGAAAATTTATGTCCTCTTTAAATACTTCAATTTTTGTCAAAGACAGACATAAACCATTATCAAAAACAACCTTATAAAACTGTTCTAGATGACTGATATGTTCCTTTGGAGATTTTGAAAAAATCAAAATGTCATCTATGTAAACAATAAGGAAATCAGAAAGTTCACCAAAAATCCTATCCATAATTTTTGGAAAATGGATGGTGCTGTTTTGAGGCCGAAGGGTAGAACTTTCCATTCGTATTGTCCTCCTGGGACAATAAAGGCTGTCTTGTACATATCTTCCGGCTTCAGAAATATTTGCCAAAAACCGCTCTTGAGATCGAACTTGCTATAAACTTTAGAACCTTTGATTCTGCTCAAGAGATCATCCTAGCTGGAATGGGATGTTGTACTGAAGCAATGTATTTGTTGAGTGGCTTGTAGTCCACCACCAACCTTTTCTTGTTTCTGATCTGTTCAGATCTTTTGTTCACATAGAATGCAGTACAGGACCAAGGCGAATTGGACTCTTGAATGAAACCGCCTTTCAACAATTTCTGAATTTCTTCTCTGCATTCTTTTCTTTCAAGTAGGGTGGCATACCCCTGTGATGTGCCTTGAATTTGGGCACAATCTCCTTTCCATCTGAATCTTTGATCAGCTGTAAATCCAAAGAACAGAAATGTTTCTTTCTATGGATAAATGCATGGGGATTTTCACTACACAAGTCATTCTTTATCTTAGAAACTATTTCTTCAATACTGACTTGGCAATTTGCTATAGACTTATGGATCCATACATTATTTACAGACTTAGACTTCTCGTGGAAGAGGTACAATGGCTTGGAAACTGTACCTTCTAGGTATTTGCTTGGAGGATTGAACAACATGATATGGTCTCTGGATATACTGAATGTATGACAGGCTTCTAGGAAGTTGACTCCTAATAAGCAGTCATAACTATCCATATTATGTTGGTAGAACTCTAGTTCTAAAGGGATACCTTCAACATCTATTTTTACTTTGGCCATGTACTTACAGATTACTTCTTTTTTATCAAACTTAATTTTTGTATGGGTTGAAACCCAACAATCTGTAGGTATGGCATACTGTCTGAGCAGACTGATTTCTGCTCCAGTGTCTATCATGGCATCTAGCATATACGGCTTTATATGAGGGATGCATATAGTCATTGCAATGAATGGATTTTGTGTACAACTTATAGTACATACCTCAGCTTCTGCTTTTCCTTCAGATGCAACATGATGATAGGATTCATCCAGATCTTCTTCTGGATTTGTCTTTTCCTTTTCTTCTTCATCCAGCAACTTGTGAATTCTTCGGTGGCCTTGGAGATGACCTTCTCCAAGAATGCTATTCTGTCTTTCCTCCATCTTCTGTAGGTTTCCAGTGATGCTGGATCTGGATGTGAGGATGGTCCTGGTTCATTAGACCTTTGCTGGATGTTTTGTCTTCCGCGACCTCTCCATGCTCCAAACCTTCCTCTGGTTGGAAGCTGTCTTTGTCTGATCCTTTGTTGGAAAGGAGGTCGTACAGGGAATGACTCGAATGGTTCATCGTGCTGATTCTGCTTCTTGCAGTTTGGCTTGCTCTACCTGATTTTTCCGATGTATTTGTCAGTTAGCTCTCTCAACTCTTTACTGAGAGCCATCTTTCTTGCCGTGTCCCAAGGAGGACAGCTATCATGCACAGACTGTAAACATTCTACTTGCCTTCTTAAATACTCTGCACTTGGTGGAATCATTGGGTGTGCAAAGTTAGTATTCATATTGACATTGAAATTATCAAAAGAAGGAACGGAACTGTATCCGCTATCTGTGCTATCTTCTTCTTCATCTGATACTTGTTGTATCAGATTGCAGTTATTATCAAGAGATGCATAAGATATATCTGAAGATAAGCTTTCAGAATCTGAAACAAATGCATACTCATCATCATTAATACCTTTGATAGAGAAAGCATTCACCTTGGCTTTACCTCTATCTGTATCTTTCTTTGGGCACTTGTTTGCATAGTGCGGCCCTTTACATATGTAGCAGGTCGGCTTGAATTTCTGATGCTTGCCGATGTGCTTGAACTTTCTGAATTTATATTTCTTCTTTGACTGTCTGTATGGAGGCTCTTTGTATTTCTTCTTTTTGAATTTTCTTTTTCTACGGTAGTACCGATCCTCCCCCTTTGAAAATGAACAATCCTTGCAAGAGGATTTTCCTTTTTGCCTAGAATTGATTTCTAGATCTGGACAGCCAAATGGTTCGAGAGCATACGCTCACAGAACACATTTCCCAAAGCTTTCTGGTTTTTAAGCGCTTGCTTGCGCTCCCACTTTTCCTTGCAAAGCTTTGCATTGGTCTGGTCGATGATCTGATTGATGGCCCCGAAGCTGAGTTCTGCAGTCCGCATCCCGTGCATGGCCTTCTTGTATTGAGTTGCAAAATAAGGCGGGAATGATTCAATATAACGGAGACGCATGGTCTCATCGTTTATATTGCCGGAACTGTAATAAAGCTTCTGCATGAAGCACTGGTATTCTCGGACTCTTGTCATGTCGCAGAGACGGGCTCTTAAGAACATCGCTGTGTTCATCATCTTATCATCATCAATGTTCCCAATGAACTCTTTGATGATGGCGGCAGTAAGACCAGAATATCCTGCCTGCAATATTATTTCTTTATTTGGGAGCAAGTCCCACCATTCTTTCAAAATGCCAACAAAGCCGTTAGCAATTGTTGCAGCAATATTTCTAGGAGATCTATTGTATGTTTCATATTGGGTATTACCCCAACCAATCATGGAATGAACAATTTCCTTTATCTCCGAAATAGTTTTGCACTCTACCTTGTAGAAATTTGGCTGTAGAGTTTGTACCTTTTGTATTGGTGCTGGTGTGGCAACATGAGTAACACCGGAAGTTTCTCCCATCTGCTCATCAAATACTGGCTGCTCATATTCAGGATGTTCTTGTTCTGGCTGATGATGAAGTCCTGGGTCCCTGTATACTCAACATGTTAACATTCTTATCTTTGAAAAACAAAGGCTTATATTCTTCTAGGACCTCTTTATAAGACTTCTTTGTAGATGGGCTAGCCAACTGTGTAACATCTGACCAAGATACACTTTAGACCAATCTCCTTCTGGAGGAGCTGAAACCTTTCTATTTATCTCTTGTATCCTTGGCAATATTTTTGGGAGTTCACTGGTAAGACATTTCTGTATCTCATCAATCCTTTGATGTGTCTTCTCATTTTCATCCTGCAGAGTGGATATACCATTTTCTAATATTTCATTAGTCTGAACTTGTCTACTGATAACAATACTTTTCAAACCAATTGTGTGGTCAACCATTGGTTGGACAAGATCAGTGACTTTTTGTGAAATGACCTCTGGAAGGTCTGTTGTAACCACCTTATGTGTTTCTTGAACCTGTTGTTCAATTTTATCAACAGAACTATGCATTCTGTCTACTCTTTCATTCAGCAATTTTAGTGCTGCTGCACTATCACCTTTTTTCCTAAGCTCAATAGCTTTTAGGTTCTTTCCATGGATGCTAATTTTCTCTATTTGAAACAGTTTCTTCATGGACAGACTTGATAGCCTTATTTGTCCAATTTAGCATCTTTGAACTTTCTGAAGGTTCTACATCTTTACTGACAGTTCTTTGATACCAAAACACAGCTTTCTGTGTCTGGTCAGGAGAGATTAGCTCATGAGCATCTGTCTCAGGTAGAGTAGTACTTGAACTGACTGAAGCCATATTTATAACTGGGCCATTTGCAGGAGCATACTTTTGGCTAACCAGTTTTTCACAATCTGAGCACCAGAGAAAATCTGTAGTCGGATCATGCATTAAAGACTTATGACTACACAGAAAATTTTCTCTTTCTCTTTCTCAGGCTCTTCTGCCTTTTGGGCATTTGAGCTTTCTCCTACTGTGAAATAGGATGAAGTACTATTGACAGAAGTACTTCTAGATAATGACTTCTTACTCAAATTTCTACTTGAGTTTTGCCTGAAACTTAGTGTGACCTTGTTTTTCTCCTCTACAACTGCTGTAGCATTTTCTAATTTGGGCTTTGATGACTGAATGAATTTTTTGGATAGAGTCCATTCTTTGGGGACTCTGATATCAGACCATGATATTAGTTCAGGTTCAATTTTCTGTGTTTCTAAATTTGTGTGAGTCACCACGCTGCTGCCTTTGGTGACACCATGTTTGACTGCTGGATACATTGTATTAACAAGGCGATAAATCACCTTGTAATGAATGGCCAAAGGACATGAACCTGTCCTCATATGTAATCCAGTGGTAGCAAGATGTAACTTCAAAACATCTTGTAACAAGTCATCCTTTGTCAAGGAGACTGGATAATTTGGGAAAACCTCAAAAGAGATGGGTCCATTGTGTAACCCAGTTTGAATTGCTGCTAACAGTGAATCCTTGAAATTGTCAAACCGTAAATCCATTAAACAGCAAAGTATTGAAGCATTTAAACCTCTTCTGAATAAAGGTGTTATCCCTATTTGAACGCATCCAACATGCGCGAACTTATATGTTGACTGTCTCTTAAGACTCTTTATATCAGATCTATCTATTAGAGGGATATTATATTCCCCATTGCTAGACTGAGATACTTGAATCACTGACTCTCTTGTCTTAAAAACAGTAGAAGCAATTAAATGGAATTTGTTGATCTTTGCATAAACTTCAGAATAAGATTTCTTTGGCAATCTCCATTCAGGAGTGGGATTTGATTCATCTTGCATATCTACATCAGAATTAACTTCAAAGACATCAGAAAGATTAATTAGTTCTTGGTTCTCAGTTTCACCTAGACTGGCTCCAGAAAGTTCTTCTGCCATTTTTACAGTGCAAGCAAACAAAGCGAGTATGGTTAAACAAACGTCGGGTCTTCCCTATGGCTGCGCCTATCACACGGCGTCTTACTTGGCGGGTGACCTCACCAATTAACCGATACGAACTGTGCAGACTTGCAGATGCAAAAATAAACAAAAAGAATTTCAGAACAGCTTTCAAGAAACTTTAAAACAAAAACCTTTTAATCGAAACTGAAAAATCTATAAAGCTAAACTGAATATAGTATGTATCCTTTCTGTATTAGAAATCTGAAGTTTAAGAAACAACATTTATTGCCATTTAAAGGATATTTTCTTTTATTCTTTTCATTCACTCATTTCTTCATTTTCTATTTTTGTAGGTTAAGGGAAAGATGAAGAAAAGGGAGCCATGAAAGTGGAAGAGGAACTTTGGATGGATATAAATATCCCTAATATTATTTATTTTTAGTTTGTTTTCCATTCGATACTACCCTCTCTTAGGCTTTGATAGGAAACCTCTATTTTTGTAAATTTATTAAAATGAAAATACCCATTTGGGTATTTAGATATTTTCCCAATATATCTATATTATTCAATTTTTTTAAAATTACTATTTTTGTTTTTAGAAAACATTCAACTTGAGTATATATACATGTTTCTATATAACTCCAAAAAATATAATGTGTGTGTGTATATGTGCGTACACATATATACATATACATACATATATATATATATATATATATATATATATATATATATATATATATATATATATATATATTCTCTAAAAACCATATTATAAAAAGAGGTATCCACACACACACACATATATATATATATATATATACGTAAAACCAAGAGATTGAGGTTACAGATAAATAAAACTAAATCGCAGACCTGTGAGAATCAAGTCTCGGCTACATGTCTTAAAAATATAAATTAGTAGTGTTTGGTGTGGGATCTTCCCTTACCCACCTATTTTGTTGGTTAATAATATAAGGTAAAGTTTCCGCATAGAATACATCTTAGATAAAATAAAATAAAATGTGGGGGTGGGTGCAAAGCACCCACCCCACCCCCTATACAAAGTATAGGGGTGGGGTGGGTGCCGCACCCACCCCACCCTATAGTATAGGGGTTGGGGTGGGTGTGAAACCCACCCCTCCCCCTTTATTAAATTTTTTTATACCATGGTTACTTTATATCATCACCCAAAAAAAGCATTTCAAGTTTAATCCTTTCATTTTTTTCTTGGTGGCAAAAACTAATATAGTTAATATTAATATAAAAGTTATATATATATATATATATATATATATATATATATATATATATATTATATATATTAAAAAAATAGAATCAAGTAACATTAAATAAGATAATGTTAATATATATATATATATATATTAACATTATCTTATTTAATATTATTGATTCTATTTTTTAATATATTTTATATATATATATTTTACTAAATTTATATAATTAAATATATTTTTAATCATAAAGGTGTATATGTACTCTTGCAATTTTCGATTTATTTAAGCAATCAAGGATTAGGAATTTAGAGCATGGATAAAACAAGGTAAGATCCATATAAAAAAATTCTACCCTTTCAAAATAATGATAATAGAGAAAACTAATAGCATTGTTTATTCAAGGAAATTTTAACAACTATATTCTTTTCTTTTATTTATTTTACAATGACAATAAAATAACATCCATTCCATATAACACATTTTAAGCAAGATTTTCAATGTTTTTAAATGAAGCATAATACATGTTTAAAATAATGAACCAACTTAATTTTGAGAGAGATGCATTACCATGTCAATTATTTCAAATTTTCCACTTCACCAAAGTTAATGTAACTTAACAATTTCTTACATCAAAACTATAACATTTGAAATTATAATTTTCTCAATCCACACTCTTAAAAGAGTTCACAAGATAAAATGATTTCCAAGTAATACAACAACTTTATCTCAAACTTAAAATTTTACAATTCATCCACTCAAAGTGGGAATAATAAGAGAAACAATTTACAACATAAGGCTTCCAATAAGGCCAAAATACAAGTTTTCTATTTGCATGTCTTCTTCACAATGGTAGCTCCAAAACTTGCTTTCTTCAAACTTCACAATGGGATCACAAAACAAGGAAGGGGGAGTAGGCAATGCTCTCCACCCAACCTTAAATCCATTAAGAGGATAATCCATCCCCTTAATGGCCCCTGATCCCCAACCAAATAACCATGAGGGGTATTGAGAAACAATGACAACTTTCAACAAAGTGGCTTCACAACAAACATACATACAAGACATTCAACTCAACCAAGATAACATATCCAACAAGTTTACAAATTCACAACAATACAAAGGTTTTAGGATCAAACCAAATAGAGAAAGGGCTATGGGAAACCACCTCCTTATTCCTCCCAAGTGAAGTGGGAGTCTAACCCGAATCCTCCAAGTTCACAAAACAATCAACACAAAATCTGTATTTCTCCCTTGCAAGTATGCATCAAATAACCATGATTTTCTTTTCCCTCCCCATAAGTAAGACTTCCATTCACACTCCCACAAAATGAATGCCTCACAAAAATCCCTTTTCCATCCCCAATGGTATCATAATCCCTTATCCCACACCTAACTTAAGGCCTACTACCAAGCCAACACAAAAGAACATTCACAAGATTAAAAAAAAATTAACAAGCACAACATTGCATACAACCAATCATAATAACATAATAACTAAGGTGGAGAGCCTACCTCTCGATCAAGATCTAAGAAAATTCCACAATTCTCTTCAATTCCAAGAAAATAAATTTCTATAAGAACTCCCACAATCTCCAATTCCTAAAGTACACAATAAGAGAAAATAACAACTAACCCCCATTCCAACCAAAAATCACCAATAAATAGAAATGAAATGTGAGGATGATGAGGTGGTTCCATTTAGGATTCCACTTCATCATTTCTCCATCCCCACACTCAGTAAACACACCAAGTCTAATAAAATCAATGCATTTACAAGGACTATGACAATCCAGATGGCTCACAAAATTGCACACCATGCTTTCAAAGGACACAAAAAATTGAGGTAGAAGGAAAATGCAATAATTTTCTCTCTTTTACACTTAAAAATGGATAAACAGGTCAAAAATAATCCTCCCAACCCATAGGTAGGGTTGTTGGGTTAATTTAAGAGGCATGGGAAAAGTCTTGTTTGTCCCAAAAGTCTCAAAAAATGCCCCTCAAGTCAAAATCCGAATTTTGAGGTTGGGGTGGAGGAAAACACTCACAATTCAACATAAATTTTACGTACAAAAGCACTCGTAAAACCTCATCATAACTATTTGTCACATCCCAAATTAAGTTAACCAAATAAGAAGAATTTAGCTTAATTAAGACATATTATAACATGCTAATAAAGTGACAAAATTTCCCAAATTTTTAAATACATAAAACATAAATAAAGAACATAAAAAATTAAAGAAAGGGAACACAATTCACCCCATGGCCACACATGTGAAGTCACCCCCATGGGAGACCTCTAAAATAAACATGCAAAACACCACATTACAAAATTATTACAGAAGTTGTCAAATTTGGCCTCCCATTGCTCAACACCCAACATTCTTCTAAGGCTGGTCCTCTATCCCCTTCGATGTATGTGATAAAACTCCTACACAAAACAAAATACCTCTATGGTCTTTTGGCCATATGAACAACATCGAGACAATATACATATAAAATCAATAACCATCATTTGACATTAGAAGTTCTATTATACATTAGTATATCAAAATCTAACACTATCATCCATGATATTATAATTCTATGCAAAACATCCAGAGTATAACATGTCAGTATAAAATCCAAATCATGTAAATCAACATATATCAAATTGTCTAACATCACCATCTAGTGCATCATAATAAAATGTAAACCACATAATGTCAATAGTCCAAATATCAGTATAATCTATCATCTACTGATCAATGTATCATAATCAAAATGTCTGAGTATCAGTCCAACAATATCAATATCAAAATGAAATAGTGTCGAAGAGGAGTGGGCACTACAAATGAGTTGTACATGTTTTCTTTGCATTTATTTCCATTAACATAATGTTAAATGAACTTTTTGCAACTCAACACACTATGTAAATCTCACATAATCATAATGGAATGAATTGAATTAATTATAACTTTTCTTGATCACCCGAAACACAAATTAACACAACTGATATAAAATGATATTAATTCCAACCCTATAGATTTTGCAACTGAAACTACTATTTCAAAATGTAATTTATGGTATATGGTATCCATCTCGCCTTCAAGCAAGGCCTTAGAAACAGTCCTTAGTGGTCATTATATGGTTTTTTAGAAGACGATGTCTCGAGAGGGGTTGTATATGTGAGGTATTACATCTTGGAACAACACTTACATCTATTAATTTACTTACATGTCATTCCCAAAACTATCCAAACTAAGCAATATTGAAAAATTTTATACCCCCTTCTGATGATTGACCAAAATGGTCAACAATAACTTTCAAAATTACAAAATTATAAAATTTTCAAAATTATAAATTTTTCAAAATTACAATTTTTTTAAATGTACCTTTTCAAAATAAATTTTTTATAAATTGTAGCTTTTTCAAAATTACAATTTTTCTAAAATTGGAACTTTTTCAAAATTGCAAATTTTACAATATTGTTCGTTTTTCAAAAATCAAATATTTTAAAAATGCAAGTTTTCAAAATTGTAACTTTCCCAAAATTACATCTTTTCAAAAATACAATATTTCAAAAATGTAACTTTTTCAAATATGTAAAGTTTTCAAAATTGTAATTTTTAAAATTTGCAACTTTTTCAAGATTGTAACTTTTTAAAATATTACCTTCTTCAAAATTGTAACTTTTCAAAATTCCAACTTTGTAAAAATTACAAATTTTTCATAATTACAACTTTTCAAAATTCCAATTTTTTAAAAAATTGTAAATTTTTCATAATTACAACAATTCAAAATTTAAATTTTTGAAAATTGTAAATTTTTAAAAATTGTAACTTTTCCAAAGTTGTAACTTTTTCAAAATTATAACTTTTTCAAAATGGTAACTTTTTCAAAATTGCAACTTTGTACAAATGGTACTTTTTCAACATTAGAACATTTTCAAAATTGTAGTTCTTTTTCAAAATTGAAACTTTTTCAAAATTGAATTGAAACTTTTTTAAAATTACAACTTTTTCAAAATTACAATTTTTCAAAAGTGTAACATTTTCAAAATTGTAAGTTGTTGAAATTTTTAAGTTTTTCATATTTACAACTTTTTCAAAATTAGAAAATTAGAAAATTATAACTTTTTAAAATTTGACACCTTTTAAAAATTGCAACTTTTTCAATATTGTATTTAAAGTTTTGAAAAGGTTTAAGTAGTTAAATTTTGAAAATTTGGAAATCTTGAAAAATTTGAAATGTGGAAAAAGTTGAAATTTTGAAAAAGTAAAAATTACATAACAATATAAATTTTGAATTTTTAAGAAGTTAATTTTTTGAAAAACTTGATATTTTCTAGAACTAGATATTTAAAAATTGTGAAAGTTAATAAAAATTAAAATTTCAACAAAATTGAAATTTCTAAAAGTTGAAACTCTAAAGTTGTTGAAAATTTAAATGATCAAGAAGTCAATATTTAAAAATTTTAAATTTTGAAAAAGTTGATTTTGACAAATCAAAAATGATGAAATTTTGAAGAAAACTAAAGTATTGAAAATTGTTAAAATTGTAAAAAAGCAAATTTTTTTTCAAAAAAATTATAAATTTTTAAAATTATAAATTTTTATAAACTTTTTAAGATTTTTTTTATAAATTTTTATAAACTAAACAAAATTACAACTTTTTCAAATTTTTAACTTTAACAAAATTGTAAAGTTTTCAAGATTACAGCGTTTTAAAAGTGTAAATTTATCAAAATGTAACTTTCTCAAAATTACAAATTTTTAAAATTTTATCTTGCTTCAAAAGTATAACTTTTTCAAAATTACTAAATTTTCAAAAGTACCAAATTTTCAACATTGCAACTTTTTTAAAATTGTATTTTCTTAAAAATTGCAACTTTTTCAAAATTACAATTTTTTTAAATATTAACTTTTTCAAAATTGTAGATTTTTCAAAATTGTAGATTTTTTTTCAAAATTACAACTTTCAATTTTGTAACGATTTATAAAGTTGAAACCTTTTCAAAATTTCTAATATTTTCAAAATTGCAACTTTTTCAAAAATTTAACTATTTGAAATTTCAATTTTTCAAATATTTTTACTTTTTCAAAATTTTGACTTTTCAAAATTTTAAATTTTTCAGAAAATTGAACATTTTCAAAATTGTAACGCTTTTAAAAATTGAGACTTTTCAAAATTACTAAATTTTCAATATTGTAACTTTCTCAAAATATTCAAAATTGAAACATTTTCAAAATTTTCTCTTACTCCAAATTGTATCATTTTCACAATTGTAACTTTTTCAAAATTGTGACCTTTTTCAAAATTGTAACATTTTCAATATTATGACTTTTAAATTCGTAACTCTTTTCAAAATTTTAACTTTTTCAACTTTACAATTTTTTCAAAATGTAACTTTTTAAAAAATTAACTTTTTTTAAAATTACTATTAAAAATTGAAAAAATTTCAAAAAATGTAACTTTTTAAAATTACAAATTTTCGAAGTTTAATTTTTTCAAAAATTTGACTTTTTCAATGGTACAAAATTTTAAGAATTGGATTTTTTCAAAATTGAAAATTTTTAAAAATAGATACTTTTCAAAATTATAACTTTCTTGTAACAGGAAGGGACCATTTCAAAACCCTCCTTTTATTTTAAATTGTAACTTTTTCAAAATTCCAACTTTTTAACACTTGTGACTTTAAAAAAATTGCAAGTTTTTGAAATTGCAATGTTTTCAAACATGTAGCTTTTTCAAAATCAAAACTTGTTCAAAATTGCAAAAATTAAAATTTTATCTTTTTCAAAATTACAAAATTTTCAAAGTTACCAATTTTCAACATTGTAAATTTTTTTAAATTAAAACTTTTTCACAACTATAACTTTTTCAAAATTGTAAATTTTTAAAATTCTAACAATTTCAAAAATTGTATTTTTTTAAAAAAATTAACTTTTTCAAAAAAATTACATTTTTAAAATATTTTACTTTTTCAAAATTTGAAGTTTCCAAAAATTTAATTTTTAATTTTTTTAACTTTTGAAATTTTTAATTTTTGAAAAATTACAAAATTTTCAAAATCGTAACTTTTCAAAATTGTAACTCTTTCAAAATCGTAAATTTTTACAAATTGATACTTTTTCAAAAGTGCTTTTTTCCAAAAGTGCCTCTTTTTCAAAATTTGAACTTTTAAAAATAAACTTTGTAATAATTGTTAAAATTTTAAATTTAACTTTTTTAAAATTTCAACTTTTTAAAATTTAAATTTTTCACAAATACAATTTTTTTAATTTTATTTTTATTCAAATTGTAACTATTAAAAATTGATACTTTTTAAAAATTCAGAATAAGCTGTTAGAAAATTAATACATTTGTTAGTATTTGTGTGTTAGTATTTGTTAGTGGACAGTTGAATAACCGTCTCCCTCACAGTGCTCCCTATCGGCCTATATAAAGGCGTGCACTTTGTATTATTTAAAACATAGCAATACATTCTATCTTTTGGAGTGTCTATCATTGGTTTCAGAGCAGGTCGTGCGTGGAGGAAGAGAGGAAGAGCAGACTCCCGCGTGAAGAGTAGACTGGTGCCGCGTGAATTGTGGTTCCCTGTCCCGTTTTTTGGTGTACGTTTTTGCTGGTGCGTGAAGGAAGAGATAGGCTGATTGCAGAATTGCCATTTTTTTTCTTTGTGCGTGCCTTAGCCTGTCCCGCCGTGGAAACTCATTGCTAGTGCACTGTACGTGAGGGAAGTGCCTGTCCCGCCGTGGAAACCCGTGGAAACTCATTGCTGGTGCGAACAGTGCGTGGAGGAGACTGCCACGTGAAGGAGGAGTGCGCCTGTCCCGCGTGAAGGAGGAGTGTGCCTGTCCCGCGTTTGCGAGGAGACTGAGACCACCATTTCTTTGCTGTGGAGACTGAGACCACCCAATTGCTGTGCGTGCGAGCTGTGGAGACTGAAACTGTCCCGTTTGTGCTGTGCGTGGCGCTGGAGGTGCGTGAGTTCGTGGAGACTCAGCAAAGAACAGGAAGCGATCTGCATTGAAGTGGAGGGACAGTTGAAGGAACCGCTGAGCGTGAAAGATCTTTGCTTGCTGTGCGTGAAGATTCAGATTCCGTCCGTGAACTCTGCCTGCGAGCGAGCTGTGTGCTGTCCTTGGAGCGTGGAAGCAAATCAGTGTGTGCGCGTATGTCTCAAATTTCGATGCACAAAGCACCGCGAGCAATGCACCAAATATTTGGGCATTGAATGACAATGAAGACGCCACTGGGCTGTTCTTTGCCTTGGTCAACGAGCTACACAACACTGGGAACATTCTCTTTGACGAGATTGTGCGCCGAGGACCTATTGGAATATTTTGGTTCGACGCTCGATGTCAAGCACGGCGGATTCGTGCGTAACTTGAACGTGGTTATGATGCAGATGACGAACGCGAAATAGAACGCCCACAGGAGCGTCGGCGTCTCACTGCACGAGCCTATAGAGCCCATCTTCGGGACAGATTCCTTCAGTAAGCATTGTAGCCATTTTGAAAAATAAATAAATAAATAAATAAGATACATTTTTGAGTTTTTGAAAATGTCTGCTCCAAAAATATTGCTATCCGATGCCCAACTCTTGAAAGGGCCAAATTTCGCCGCATGGAAAACCAAAATGCGGACGATTCTTCAATTCGAAGATCTTTGGGGGATTGTCTCTGGCAAAGACGCCCCTCCCACAGACGATGATCTGTTGGAAAAATATGAAAAGGCTGATGCGAAAGCACTAATGCTCATCACCCTCAGTCTTTCTGATGAGGTGCAGCCATACATTCGAGAAGCAACTGCTTCTTCTCAGGCATGGAGCGCATTGTGTACCATCTACGAAGCTAAGAATCTGACGACAAAGTTGCAACTTCAGACAAAGCTTCATACGATGAGTATGCATGATGGCGAATCAGTAGAAGCCTTCTTGCGGCGTGTAGCTGAGTTACGTGCAGAACTCTCTGCACTCGGTGAACCAGTGGACGACAAGTTGCTAGTCCCGCTCACCCTGCGAGCTCTTCCTTCACGGTTTCAGACACTGATCACCACGTTGACAATTACTCAACAGGAGGTGAGTTTTGCAACCCTGGTGAATTATCTCCAGCAGGAAGAAGCCATGCAAAATGTACAAGAAGCCTTCGAAGACAAGGCTCTCATCACGAGGCAAAAACATAAGCCTCGGAAAGGGCAATCTGCCCCCCAAAATCAGAAGCAGCATGCTCAGCAGCCATCTTCACAGCGGCCACCACAGCGGCCACCCCAGAAGCAGCATAATCACAAGGCGGATCGGTGGTGCCACATTTGCTCCACGGATACGCACACGACTGCGAACTGTTATTACAACGGTCGCAAGTATGGAAATTCTGGCGAAGAGAGCACTTCTGGCCGAGGATATTCCAAGAAATCCCGATGGCATGCTCGTAATCAGAGGCAGAAGGGCCACATTACTACTCAATAGGATGCCACCTCCGATGAAGAGGTACCAGATACGACTCATTCTGACATTGTTCTAGTCTCACAGACTTCGCAGCCATCAGAAGATGTCTGGTTGATTGATTCAGGTGCCAGCAAACACATGACTGGCAACAAGAAGTTGTTCCATACTCTGAGTGACCGGCCCACTGGAGATCGGATCACCATTGCAGACAATCAAGAGTATATTGTAGCAGGGATTGGTGATGTCATCATTCCTCTTGGAACACGAAGATGTACACTCACAAAGGTGCTATATGTTCCAGGTTTGACTTCAAATCTTTTGTCTGTAAGTCAACTTCTTAACCATAGAATGCAGGTTGAATTCTTTGTTGAAAAAGGGGTCAAGTCCTGCATCATTTCCCAGGGAGAGTCAGTCATTGCTCAAGCATTTCTGAAGGGCCGTCTATTTGCACTGGATGCGGTCACTTCATCTAGCGTTGCTCTCTCTGCATCAACGGCAGAGTCCACTACACTTTGGCACTTTCGATATGGTCATCTTTCTGCCGGGGCTCTGCGTCAACTCAGTGCAAAGGAAATGGTAAGAGGGCTTCCTCCACTCTCCTATTCCTTACCTGTTTTCTCGGGATGTCTTGCGGGTAAACAACATAGAGGTCCATTCAAACAAAGCTCTTATCATTCTACAGAGCCTCTTCAGGTCATTCACACCGATCTGTGCGGACCTCTGCCAGCTAGCTTTCAAGGTTTTGCATACTTTCAGCTCATCATTGATGATTACTCACGGAAAATGTGGGTATATTTCCTTCGGAAGAAGAGTGAGGCACTTGCAAATTTCCAAACCTTCTACCAGCAAGCCACCAGGTAGTCTGGGAAGCCTCTTCTTCTCCTCCGCTCAGATCGAGGGGGGGAATTTGTGTCAAAGAAGTTCTTAGCATACCTGAAGCAGCATGGCATTCAAAGCAACATTTGATTGCTCCTATACGCCCCAACAGAACGGGATTTCGAGCGCCACAACAGGACTGTCATGGAGATGGCTCGTTGTATGCTCTCAACCGCCAAGTTGGAGGATCAGTTTTGGGCAGAAGCAGTCCAGACAGCAGTGTATTTACTCAACCGGGCACCCACGAAGATCTTGCAGAACAAGACACCGGAAGAGGTATGGACTGGTCGTAAACCTTCTATTCATCATTTAAGAGTTTTTGGTTGTACTGCATATATGCATGTTCCAGATAAGAGAAGGAAGAAGATCGATCCAAAGACACTGCCATGTCTTTTCTTGGGGTATAGTACTACCTCAAAGGCATATCGTCTCATGGATCCTGAGACGAAGAAGATCTACGAGAGTCGAGATGTGGTATGTGATGAGTCGTCCTTTGACTCCTTGCCACACAATGGAGATCCAGTACCGACCTCGTCACATAGATTGCTCACACATCCAGATGATGAGCAAGATGATTCTTCTCAGAGAGAAGAAGAGCTGAGTGGAGACTTGTTCGTTGATCTTGGCACACTGGAAAACACATCTTCACATCAGCAGCGCCAACATCCGAAATGGGTCCAGAGTACTATCAGGGATGCACACCTGAACTCACTTCCTGGTACTTCTACGGGAGTTAGAACACGAAGTCAAGCAAGACATGAGGTAAATTTTGCACTCATGAGTTCAGTTGTTGAGAGCACCGAACCTGACACTGTTCGTGAGGCATTAGACCAACCACAGTGGAAACAAGCTATGGATGCTGAATATGATTCCCTGATTCAGAATCGGACGTGGGAACTTGTCGATCTGCCTCTGTAAGAAATCCATTGGCTGCAAATGGATTTTCAAAACAAAATATAAGGCAGATGGTTCAATCGACAAACACAAAGCACAACTTGTTGCAAAGGGTTATGCTCAACAAGAAGGAATTGACTATGACGAGACCTTTGCACCCACTACGAAGATCAAAACCATCAGAGTTGTATGTGCACTGGCAGCACAAAATGGATGGAAACTTCAGCAGATGGATGTCAAGAGTGCTTTTCTAAATGGTGATCTACAAGAAGAATTGTACATGGCCCAACCTGAAGGGTTTGTAGATGAGCATCAACCACGCAAGGTATGTCGTCTGATAAAGTCTCTCTATGGACTTAAACAAGCACCTAGGGCATGGTATATAAAAATTGATGATCACCTATTGTAGCATGGATTCACTCGTAGCCCCTCAGATACAAATTTGTATATCAAGAAGGTAGGAACAGAGATTGTCATTCTGGTTTTGTACGTAGATGATCTTGTGATCACAGGAAGTTCTGACAATCTTGTAGATGATGTAAAGAATGATCTGAAGAAATCCTTCGACATGACTGATTTGGGGCTACTTCACTATTGTCTTGGCTTAGAGATATGGTAGAAGAAGAATCATATCTTTGTCTCCCAGATGAAATATGCCAAGACACTCCTGGAAAAGTATGGGATGTCAGATTGTAAACCAATGTCCACACCTATGGAAAAAGGTTTGCAATTATCTAGATTCCAGGATTCACCACAGGTAGATGGCACTCACTACAGGCAGCTTGTGGGGAGTCTCATTTACTTGACTTATACCAGACCAGATCTTTGCTTTGCGGTGAGCTATCTCAAGATTTATGCAGGAGCCGAAGAAATGTCATTGGATAGCAGTAAAGCATGTGTTGAGATATGTCCGAGGTACAGTTGACTTTGGTCTGGAGTATCAGAAGAACACTCAGTTCTTCTTACAGGGATATACAGACTCGGACTATGCAGGATCCGTTGATGACAGGAAATCCACTTCAGGATATGTTTTTCATCTCGGTCTAGACCTATCTCGTGGATCAGCAAGAAGCAAACTGTTGTTGCTCTCTCATCCACTGAGGCTGAATACATGTTGCCGCACGAGGAGCTGTGTGCGAAGCAATTTGGTTACGTCGCATTCTTGCAGATATAGGGATTCCTGAAGAGAAACCTCCCATCATTCACTGCGACAATCAAGGTGTGTTGAAGCTTGTGAAGAATCCTGTTTTTCATGAATGAACAAAGCATATTGAGGTCGAATGTCACTACATTCGTGAACAGGTCTTGAACCACCAAATTCAGCTCCAGTACTGCCCTACTGATTCTCAGATTGCAGATATTCTCACCAAGCCTCTCGGCAAGGTGAAGTTTGATTTATTTAGGGGGTACATTTGTAAGAGCAATGTATTAAGGGGGGGAATGTTAGAAAATTAATACATTTGTTAGTATTTGTGTGTTAGTATTTGTTAGTGGACAGTTGAATAACCGTCTCCCTCACAGCTCCCTATCGGCCTATATAAAGGCGTGCACTGTATTATTTAAAACATAGCAATACATTCTATCTTTTGGAGTGTCTATCAGTAACTTTCCAAAATTGATAATTTTTTAAAATTGTAACTTTTAAAAATTACAACTTTCCCAAATTGTAACTTTTTTAAAACTGTAATTTTTCAAAATTAGATTTTTTTTTAAATTTAAATTTTTCAAAATTTTAATTTTTTTACTATTGGTAAATTGTTTTTTGGAAGGGACCATACCCTACTACAAAAGGGTCAAAAACCCAGATATAGCAAAAGAGCACAAAAAGAGAAGGTCTAAAAACCTAGATGATCAACTAAGCCCAACAGATATAAACAACAAACAACATATCAGCATCTAAACAATGACCTATTCGCAAGAGAAAAATAGCCGTAAAACAAGGCCTTCACCTAGATACATCGATAAAAGCATAACTTAGGACAAGACTCAAACCTTGTCAAAAATGTTGGTGTGATTTATTTTATTGTATCATTTCTTCCTTTGCTCCACCACTGTGCAATCCTCATTACCTTCTTCCACGAATATTGGAAGAACAAATTCAAGATTCTTAGTGGGAATGAGACCCTCATCTAGGGGACCATCCATCTTGGTTTTAGAAAAAATTGTCGAGGTAAAAGGAATCTAAGCTCACACTTCAAATCCTGGGTGATTAGGATGTGACTCCTTTTGTGAAAGATCAAAATTGTAAATTTTTCCAAATTGCAAATATTTCAATATTGTAACTTATTCAAAATTACAACTTTTTCAAAAATGCAACCTTTTCAAAAGAGAAACTTTGTCAAAATTGTAACTTTTTCAAATTTACAACTTTTCAAAATTAGAAAGTTTTCAAAATTACCACTTTTTCAATAACGCAACTATTTCAAAATGGAAGTTTTTCAAAAAAAATTACTTTTTCAAAAATGAAACGTTTTCAAAAATACTAATTTTTCAAAATTCAAATTTTCCAAAATTGTTACTTTTTAAACTTCCAAATTTTTCTAAATTGTAAATTTTTTCAAAATTGTAACTTTCTCACAATTGCAAATTTTTGAAAAATTGCAACTTTTTCAAAATTACAAATGTTTCAAAAGTGAAACTTTTTCAAAATTGTAACTTTTAAAATTACAAAATAAATTAAATTAACAAATTTTAAAAATCAAAAGTTAAAAAAATACAACTTTTCAAAATTGTTTCTTTTTAAAAAAATGTAACTTTTCAAAAATGCAACTTTTTAAAAATTCAATTTTTTTCAAAATTGTTACTTGTTTTAAATTGTTACTTTTTCTAAATTGTAACTTTTCGAAAATTGCAACTTTTTCAAAATTTAAAAAAAAAAATTGTAAATTTATCAAAATTGTAAATTTATCAAAATTGCAAATTTTCAAAAATTACATGTTTTTCAAAATTGTAATTTTAAAAAATTATAACTTTTTAAAATTGTACTTCAAAATTACAACTTTTTCAAAATCGTGACTTTTCAAAATTGTATCTTTTTAAAAATTGTAATTTTTAAAAAAATCAACTTTTTCAAAATTATAACTTTTCAAAATAGCAATTGTTTTAAAATTTAACTGTTTTAATTATAACTTTTTAAAATTATAAAATTTTCAACAATGTAACTTTTTCAAAATTGTAACTTTTACATAATTGTATTTTTTCAATATTACAACTATTTCAAAAATCTAACTTTTTCAAAAATGCAAATTTTTCAAAATTGTAACTTTTTCAAAATTACAAAATTTTAAACTTATGCAACTTTTTCAAATTTGTAACTTTTTGAAAATTTAAAATTTAAAAAAATTTAACTTTTCAAAATTGTAATAATTTCAAAATTGTAACTTGTTTAAAATTTTAACTTTTTTAATATTACCAAATTATCAAAATTGTAAATTTTTTAAGAATTGATAATTATCAAAATTGTGACTTTTTCAAAATTACTAAATTTCAAAATTGTTTAAAATAAAAGAAAATACAAGAGTGTAAAAGAGATCAAATAGTTTAACCAAACAAAAAATAGATATATACATGTGAGAAATGGTTGGACTGTCGACCATCTAAGTAAAACCAAATTTTTCAAAATTACTAAATTTGAAAGTTGTTGTAAATAACAACAAAGACAAGAGTGCAAAAGAGATCAAATACTTTAACCAAACAAAAATATCAAATATATACATGTGAGATACGGTTGGACCGTCAACCATCTAGAGAAACTAAATTCGACATAGGCATAACTAAAAAATGTATTATGCTTGAAGGTACAGATAGTGTGGAAAATTGATTGAATTCCTTTAATTAAAACAAAACAAAGACAATGGATATATACAAGTAGACCAAGATAGTTATAGGAGAATTGTCGATTAGTTAGATGTCATGAAGGCATAACTAACTTGGTCGGTTTACAACAGAACAATGTATTAAACTAATGCTAACATTTCCCCCTTAATACATTGTTTATACAAATATCATATTACCATATAGTGGACCCCCTTATTCCAAACACAGTAAAAATTTTATTTCACTCTCTATGTAGCCTTCTCACCTTTGAGGTGGCATGTCATCTTTCTGGCTTCTTGGTCTTGGTGACACCTTGGTTTTTCCCCATAGGATTACCATAGACATGGAAGTGACCTGATTACATTCATATCAGAGAACACCTCTCGTGGTTTCTAGTTTCCCTGGATTACCATGAACCCATATGGTTTTTTGAATATAGGTTCACCATGAACCTAGACGAGACCTGATGTCTCAACTGTACACTTTGGTAATTTCTCATATTTTACAAACCCTTTACATAAGAACCAAGTGCTACTTTAGTTATTTTTCTCCTCACAATGTCCTTCATTTAGGAGGTACTATTGATGCGTAACCACAACACCCCTAAATTTATACAACTATATAGGTTGAAATTCTCGGTGTGATTGCATAACATGGAGATTTTCCCCCAAATCGTGGTACTTTACAATCGTGAAATATCTCTGGATGAAGGCCGGTTTACATTCCTCTATTATTATTCACACATTTAAACTATAGAGGATCTACTCTAAAATATACTCTAACTTGCTAAGGAGACACAGTTAAGAAGATTACAAGAAATTAAATCTAAGCTAATAAAGGTGATGCACTAAAGGGATATTGAACACCTTCTTTGGCATTAAACACAAACCATTAAAAAAATTAATACAACCACCATTCATAGATAATTGGGATTGAAATGAGAGATTAGGAAGATGTAATGAACATAAGAAATGGTTGAAAATCATCCACATAATTTTATTTATGCTCCAGAGATTTATAAAGTGCATTACAATGGCCAAGAGGCAAGATTGCATTTACATTTTAGATGGGAGGTTTGAACTCCGCAAATTCACTTATAGAAAAAGAAGAAGAAGGGAGGGTGTAATGCCAAATTTTCCAGCCTCTATAAAAATGCCGCTCTTTATAATATATAGGAAGAAAATGAGAGAGGGAGGTAGAATAATTTTGAAATCATTCTCCAAACACCCTAGAATGCATTGAATTTGCCTGTAACAGTGATAGGTGTCATGACAAAACCATATCTCCATGTACTATGCCTTGTTGGGCAAGAAAGGAATCGATAATTACATTATTTTGGTAGATGAGAAGTCTTACACCCTCAAAAATGGTGGACTTGATTTCTTAATTTTTATAAAAAAATTCTAAGCCCACATGATTATATTGCTTAGATGTATTGTGAATTAAACATTAGATTATTTAGAGATTATCTACATAAATTGAATATAGCATTTGAATTACCAATCATAGTAGAGGATATTTCCCATCCATGTAAATCTCTTCTTTGCATATTGTGAAGGGATTTATTTTGTATACCTACATCTCTTTGTTGGTAGTGAAGGTTATTTTGAATTGTAACTCCTATTTGACCATTACAATTTTAAATTACAAAAACTCCAAGAAAAGAAATATTTTTTTATCATGCTACTCTCTGTATCATTTTATCCACTTCAGTAATACATTAATATATATTAGTGTCATTATGTTAGCATACATAGCATAGATTATATATTTAGGAGTGTTTGTTTTCTATTATCCCTTTATTCTCTCTTCCTTGTTGTATTCCATTATTCTCTCACCTACATCCATATCTTCCTCCTTCAGTTTAGGGGAATATTGTTTATTGCTTCTCCTATATAATGTACATACTTCTTCATAATAAAATAATGTGTGAAGAGTATTTCACTCCACATTCTTCCTCTGAACTATTTGGTTCCTACATTTTGGTATCAAAGCATCAAATCTCTTACCTATGTGCTTGAAGAATAGTAGCATAGGATTGAGATGAATGGTCAAAAACTCTACCTGGAGACAATATCAGTGTACCTGGTGAAGACCTCTATCTGCTATGTGTAAGCCTACAACCTGCATGGAAATTATGTGGAGAAGTTGGAGTTTCCTTCTCATCTGGTGCATGTTGACATTAGAAGGAGGTTGCGTGGATGTAAATGCTTCTACGTGGAAGGAGTCCAGATACAGCGACTAGGCGTGAGGAAGAAAAAAATGTGACTCAGCGTGAAGGTTTTCTCTATCTGCGTGGAAGAATTATTAAAGCATGTAGTATGGTGTGTGATGCTTGCAAGGGAAACTACATGTGAGTGGAAGGAAAATAATTTCCCAACCTGCTACATGGAGATGTTTCCAAAAACCAACATATAAATCTATGTGGAGCTATTAATTATTCATTGTCAAATGATTAAAATTACATGCATGGACATTAGAGACAACTTACATTTTTTCACATAGATTAGTGTGGATGAAGGCTGCGTGGAGAAGCTTGAAAGCTATGTGGAAAACTGGGTAGTAATTTTTTAGTAAGTGGAAAAAACGTGCTTAGTGTCGAGTATATATTTAGACTACTCTGCAAAATCTTGGCTACGTGGCAAGTTTGGACTACTTGAACGTCCTCCAAAACCTACATAAAATCTCTTCAACTTCTACTGCCCACCTATGATTTCTCTCTGGTTATACGAGACAATGAAGGACAAGAAGCAGATCCTACAACACTTCACCGAATGTCGAGTGTAGACAACTCGATTGAGAGCGTGAATAACACGGTCGCCACTACCAAAAGCTGAAACATCGACTCATTATCCATAGAACAATGTGAATAAGCTCCCTGAGAGATCCAGGTTTGACTTTTCTTTGTTAAATGAGCTTCGGAACACCGGAAATCTTGTCTTCAACGAGCTAGTTTGACAAGGACTTCTTGAATATTTCCTTTTCGACGTCAGCAAGAAAAATGAATACGGGAAGAATTAGAAGTCAATTATGATGTCGAATGTGAAGATGAAGAAGAATGCCCCACCAAGAATCATTGTCTCTCAACACGTGAGTATCAAGAGCATATTTGAGCTCGTACTTCACATCAGTGAGTTTTTAGAAAAATTGTAATATCTCTTGAAATAAATAAATAAATAAATAAAATTTATTAGTTATTATTATTTTTATATAAAAAGAGACTTTGGTTTCCCATAGCCATCGTCAATGAGAGGGGCATCATGTTTTGATTCACAAATCTGCATGAGGACGAATCTCTGCAATAAGCTTCGTGCCTCCTCCATCCTCATCTTCTAGCCGATCCTTACGTGGTTCTGTAATTCCGGGCTCGTAGACATGCGTGAAGAATGCGTAGAAACCATGGAAGTGAAGCTAGGGCATAAACCGAAGCTAGGGTATACATGTTGATATGCTATTGACATGGTTATATATATATATATATATATATATATATATATATATATATATATGTGTGTTTTTCAGACATGTGATATTTCGTCATATTGAGTAGACCTTTGATAATTGAACTAATGTTGTGATCATTTTGACATGGATGAGATGTAGAATAGAAATGTTGCTAGAAATTGTAAATGATATCATATTTTCCTAGATGATATTTGATTCATATATAGATGATTGTGGATTTATATTGTATATTTTATCCTAGATGTTTTTGATGCGGCCATGAGGCTGAAGGAGGTGTTATGTGTTTTGCAGGTGTACATGTCACAACAAACATCGGGGATTGGAGACCAACCACATTGGAATTCTAGGTGAATTCAACAAGGGTCACCATGGCAACATGTGTTTGTGTGTTGTGTTTGAATTATTGTTAGGGGGAAATTGTGACCAAGGGGTTATGTGTTGTATTTTGTTTAGTTTCTTTATTTAATTTTAGTATGTGATTTTAGTGATGTATTCTCCTTTTATTAATTACTTGATTTATGTCTAGATTAGTAAATTAATTATTTTACTAAACTAAATTATAAAAGGGTCAAAATAATGCATTTATTAGACTTGATGGCTCTTGGTTTATGTGTTTAAGTGATGTGTAAGTAACTTTGAGTGTGAAACACTCCACCTTCCCTTAGAAATTCGGATTTTTCCTTAGGGGCAAATTTTGGAGGCTTGTGGGACAAGTTAAACTTGTCCCACACCTCTTAAATTGTTATACCAACCCTACCTATGGGTTGGGGGGTCAAAATTAGGCCCCATTATGTGTTTTGGGAAGACAAATTGTAAGTCTTTATTGCACCTTCTTACATGTAATTACTTTTGGTCCTTAAGGGGTGTGGGCATGGATTGTGTGTGTAAGTAAAATGTCATTTCTTCAACCACTTATTAATTATTCTTTGGAGTTTGAAGTTTTACTTGTGAGGTGGAGTTGAGGATGAGTGATGTGGTATCCTACATGGAGCCACCTCACCCTCCTCCCTCCCTTTTTCTATTTATTCAAGTTCTTTTTCTTGTTTGGGGGTTACTTCATTATTTTGGGCTCTTGAATTTTGAGAGTTGGAGGATTTTTAGAGTTCTTGTGGTCTTAGTTGGAGCTTTTAAGTGATTGCTTGGATTTGAAGGAGCTTGGATTTGGACTCTTGGAACAAGCTCTACTATGGAAAGATAGGATATTTACTTTTTCTTATGTTATTCCTTTATTTTTGTTTGTGTGCTTGTATTTGTTGAGTGTTTGGAATTATTTTTGGGAACTTGGGTAGATTTCCTAAGTGTGGTGTAGGAGGGGACTATGGAGATAATTCATGAAAGGAGGCATAAGATTTATTTCATGTTTTGGCGGGATTTTGGTTTGGGTGCCCCACCTTGGACAAGGAATGCGTGCATTTATTACTTTTTCTTGTATGAAGGAAGCATAAGAGAATGAGGGAGGCATAAGAGTATGTGGGAGGAATAAGAGGTACTTAAGGGAGGTATAAGAGTATGTAGGGGATTTGAGATTGTATTGGAGGATTTTAGGTGGGCACCCATTTCCCATTGGGAGGCATAAGTGGCCTCCCCATAGGTTCTTGCTCCTTTGGCTTTCATTTTTAAGCCTTGTTTATTTTGGTTGTTTTCCTTCTTGTGTTGTAGTTAAGTTGAATGTGCTTGGAATGGTTGTGAAAGTTTTGGTGTTGTGTTGTGGAAGCTTGTTGTTTCCATTGGTTGGATTCACCTCTCATTGTAATGTGGTTAGGGCTCGGGGGCCAATGAGGAGGATGGATTCTCCTCCCCATTGGATATTTTGGTTGGGTGGAGAGTGTTGCCTCTCCCCCAATTTTGTTTTGAATCAATAAAATCATGAAGGAGCTCTCTTGTTGGTGTTGTGAGGCTTGGATATTTTTTTTTGGACTCCTTAAGAAACTCATTCTTGTGAAAATCCTTTTTGTTGTTCACACCTAGGGTGGAGGAACTTGTAACCTTGTATTATTTTAGCTTACATTCTTGTATTATTTTCCCACTTTAAGTGGAGGACATTGTATTAATCTTGTGAAGAAGAGTTGCATTCAATTATTGGATATGAAAGTTGTATTGTATATTGGAAAAAGAAAGAAAGACGTGTTATAAACTAGTCTTGTGAAATAGAAAAGAAATTTTATTATCTTTGTTTGAAATTTGTAATGTAGGAAAGGAAAGTTGCCTTCATGGTTGTATTCATATTATGGAAGATGAGAAATAAGAAATATTAAAGTTCATTATAATACTCAAAGGAATGCATTGAAAAGTAAACTATCTTCTTGCATTTTCTTATATTGTTGCAGAAAAGTAAGCTTTATTTCAAGTGGATGGGAAGAACTTAAATTTTAAATTGTTATTTTCTTTATTTATTTAAATATATAAATTCCTAATACTAGTAAGGGAAAGAGGTGTCTCATTGCAACTTAGGCCTTAGTCTCCTTTGAATGTGCCAAGTAATTACTAAACCATTGTGAAATATTCTTAGAACTCATTACACCTTGATATACTAATTTGTGAAAATTGATTTGGCTTATTTCAAAACCTCTTACCTTTATATTATTAAATTCTCACAAAGAATACCTTAAGTAGGAAACCACATTTACTTACTCCAAATAATAGTATGAATCTTATTACCTTGATAGTAGTACATATAAAAAGGAGAAATTTAAAGTATTGTTAATATTAAGATATTAATAATATTAAGTTATTATTGTTTTATAAAATTAAATATTAAAAAGAAATAAATAAATTGTCTACACACACACACATACATACATATATATCTTATTCTAAATAAAAAAATTTACAAAGGAAAAGAGTCACATTTTCTTTCTAAGCCTTAAGATTCCTCTCCCCCACCCCACCTCTTATATATATCTTATTCTAAATAACAAAATTTACAAAGGAAAAGAGTCACATTTTCTTTCTAAGCCTTAAGATTCCCCCACCCCTCCTCACCTCTTCATGTGGCCCTTCCTTTTATCAAAACATGTACATTGTTTTTTTGTGGTATTATATGTATATTGGGGTGGGGAAGGGTCGATGACCCCAAATAAACTTCAAACCCTTATTATTTAATTCGGCCTACATACTTTCCGAATATACATCCCCAGTGCACACTGTGTAGGGTTTAAACATGCGGCCTAACCATATAAAACTTCATATGTATGTATGTATGTATGTATGTATGTATGTATGTATGTATGTATGTATGTATGTATATGTATGTATATATATATGTATATATATATGTATGTATGTATATCTATGTATGTATGTATATCTATGTATGTATATATATATATATATGTATGTATGTATGTATGTATGTATATGTGTATATGTATATGTATATGTATATATATATATATATATATATATATATGCATTAAATATAACTTTTCTCTATTAATCATATTTCAGGTCTACCCAAACAAATAAATAAATAAAAATATATTTATATATATATATACTTTTTCTTTTACCCAAATGAAAATTTTAAATCAAATCTAGTTATTTGTATAAAATCGGAAAATACCCACAACTCTTTGGGAAAACCCAACAAAATGGGCTAAATAAAATATATGAATCCTTTGAAACCCTAGGAGAGGGTGTAAACATTTTTTTTAAAAAGAAAAAAAGGAAGCATGTTCTTTCCTCCAAAAGCTTGGAATGTCCTCCAATGGCTTCCCTTCCTCCTCCATTAACCGTAAAACAAAATAGAAACAATGAGACAAATGAAATGAGAAAGGAGACTTCATAAGGATGTTTTAGGGTTGGTTACCTTTTTTCCACATCAAGGGACCAAATTGAATCCATCCAAGGGATGAGATTCATCCCTACAAAAAGTAGGTGGAGAGTGGGTGAGTAGAAATTACCTTTTAATTTAAATGTTTTAATTTCAAAACATGGGTTGACTTTTAAGGGGTCACTTTATGGGGTAAGGGAATGTTTATCCTAACCCCATGTAAATGGGGACCTTGTTTATTAATTAAACCTTGTGGAATTAAACACCTTGGGTATTTAATTATTTTGGCCCTTTAACCCTCTAAATGTAATTGTGGAATATTTAACTATAGTAGGAATTTAATTGTTTATTAAATTAACACTTAGAGAGAATTTAACCATGCTTGGGCTAATTTTACGCATTAATTTTTAATGTGGGTTTAATAATTTGTTATAACAAGAAAATTTTATTAATTAAATATAATTGACTTTGAAACATTAATGTGACAACTGTAGTTTCGAGGCCTGTATGTGGGCACATTTTTTTAAAAATATATTCCATAATTTTTTCTAATAAAACCTAGGTTGTTCTTGGGTCTCATGTGGGAATTTTTTTATGGGACTTACAATGAATGTGGAGGTGACATGAGGTCTCAACTATACACTTTGATGGATTCTCTAATTTCCACAAACCCTTTTCTAAGAACAACACGCTTCTTTAGTGTTTTTACTCACAATATTCTTCGTCAAGAGGTACCAAAATAAAAAATAATGCTCAACATGAAAAATATACTACACAAAAAAATACAACACCACGCACAACCAAAAAAACACACTAAAAAAAAGTCACCAAAGAAATGATGCAACCCCGTCATAGATGACTAATAAGAGGATGCCAATTGTCCTCCAACCTCCGTGTACCCTCTAGCCTCTAGTAAGTTATTACTTAGTTAGTATATATGTCTTTGAGTCTCATTTGAAAATGATTCAAAACACTTCTACATCTCCTAATCTTGTGTGCGTTCACTGGAAAATATATTTGCAAGGTAGGTTACATATGATCCATGGAAAGTCCCATCTCCATGTGGTCTGCATGGAAAATTCCTTCCTTGTACATATGTAATAAGACGAAAAACCACCACTGTGGTAAGTATAACTAACTCGAAATTATCTTTCCGCTAATAAAAGCATAAGATAAACCAACATCGAAACCGAAGGTCACTTTGTGAGCAGCACCAACAAGATAAAATTGGTAGGATGGTTCTTGTGGTAATAATACAGATGACATAAAAATATAAATTGAATAATAATGAGGGAAATTTATAGCCTTAATTTGAGGCAGATAACCGATTATTTTCCTTTGCTTGGATCTCGCCTTTCTCTATAAAGACAATGGTAATCTCACCTCCACTTATAATTATGTGATTCATATGAGACTAAGACTCGCAAAGCATCATTCATACATTCTTGCATTCCTTTTTCCTTAACATGAGGTTGCAGGAGAGTTGTAATGGAGCAACACAAAAAAATGTTGAAGGAGTTCACAAATGATTTAGTTCATTAACTACGAATGCAGTAACAATCCTAGGTGGACACCAATAGGAAACTTCTTGACCTTTGACCACCACATGAACCTAGTTATTTATAATTGTGAAGATTTCAGAAAGCTTCCTCCCAAGTAAGGTACAAATTAAAAAGACATACTTCCTCATCTCGCATCTAAGGGTGTCAACACTATGCACAGAATGAGATTCAATTTCCAGCATGTGTTTTCCTAATGTGATAACAAAATTTCACTTCCAACATAGTCTTAAACCTCTAAACTCCTGAGCAGACATGTCCTTATCCAAATTGTTGAATCTTCTTGTGCATGAGTCTAGTTTTCCTTAACAGTTAGTTATTGCTAAAGGAAGGTTGTGGCAAAAATAGGTCTTCATGCTGGAGTTGGGGTTGGATGATAAAATAGTTCCTCACAATGTTAACACAAAGTCCTCCACTCATTCGCTAAAATGCCCTTTCGATACCAATGAAAGTAAAGAAAAAAGTGTAGAATTGATTGAATACTTTTTTCGATTTCAATATCCAAATTATTATGGAGATAGCATTCCTCTATTTAAGGAAAAAAAAAAACATCAGAGACATATACAAGTGAGAGATGGTTAAATTTTCAACCATCTAGAGAAACTAAATGACATGCATGCATAACTAAATAAACAACATATTATGCTAACTTAACTTTATAAAAAATAAAATATTCAATTTAAATTATTATATTTTTAAAAAAGATATTTTGAAAATTTTGTAATTTTGAAATAATTGCGATTTTGAAAATTTATAATTTGAAAACAAGCTGTATTTTTGAAAAACAATATAATTTCAAAAGGTTAAAATTTTAAATTTTTAAAAACTCAAAAAATTTAAAATATTGAATTTTTAAAATTTTTTTTTTTTTTAAATTAATATTTTGAAAAACTCTATATTTTTTAAAATAAGGTAAATTTAAAAAGTGAAAAATTGAAATTGGTCGAAATTTCAAAAAAATGTTGAAAATTTAAATGGAAAAAAATTTACATATCAAAATTTTAAATTTTAAAAAGATGAAAATTTAAAATTGAATAAAAGTCAAAATTTTGAAATTTTACATACTTGAAAAAAAAAAAAAAATTCAAAATTGTTGAAATTTTGAAAAGATGAAAATATAAATAAATTCAAATTTTGAAAATTTTGAAATTTCAAAATTCTAAATTTATTTAAAAATTAAAATTTTCAAAAATGTAGATATTTTGAGAAAAATGGGCTCTTGATAAAGGTGAAATTTTAAAAACATTTTAAAAATTTAAGAAAATTTAAAAATTTATATTTTGAGGAAATTTATATTTAAAAATAAATAATTTCAAAAATAGAAATTTTTATAAAAATAAAAAGTTGAAATTTTAAAAATATCAAATTTAAAATTTTAAAAAGTTAATATTTACAATTTAATGATTATTTCACTAAATTTGGACTTATTCTAGTTTGAGCTACAAAAATACAAGCAATATTGGAATCCAATATTACTATTTTTGGATTCCAAAATGTTAAATATTGGAATTATATGTACTCCAAAATCACACATTGGAATACAAAATCGCATATGTTGGAATCCAAAAGCACATATATTGGAATTTACTACACTACAAAATCCCATATAATGGAATCTGAAAATCAAAATATTGGAACATGTTATACGGACTAGCAGCCACTAAGCATTATTTATGCTTTGGACTAAACAAAACATGTATTTGTTTTATATGGGATAGCAACCGCTAGGAATTATTTATGCTTTGTTATAAATAGAACATGTTTTTGTTTTATATGGGCTAGCGGTCACTAGGAATTATTTATGCTTTGGACTAAACATAACATGTATCTATTTTATACGAGCTAGCGATTGCTAGGAATTATTTATGCTTTATTAAAAATAGAACATTTTTTTGTTTTATACGAGATAATGAGATGTTATGCATTATTTATTCTTTGGAATAAGGATCTTATCAGCTTTGAAATGTCTTTAATATTAAACTATGCATATTTTAATAATTAAAATGCATACGCCACTAGGCTAATGAAATTGAAGAGATGTGAGACACTACCAAGGTCATTTAGTATGATGTGATTAAACCTTAGCGTAACTAGATAATTATCAAGATATTCAAGAAACTAGAAGAAAGAGATTATTCAAAGTAGGAGAATTTAATTAATTGTAAAACCATTCTATATTTATTACAATGAAGCTCACAACGATCATAACAACAAACAAAAAAGAGCCAAACAAACTTGACTCAGACAACAAACAAAAATAGGATAAACAACCCTCCAAACAAGAACAAAAATAAACTCCTAGAAGAGGATTGAAATCTTAAAGTCATATAAGTTGAAGTTGAAACCTGCTTTGAAGAAATTCTTTTCGTATTCTGTACCAAAGTCCATTCACCCTAATTTGACTATTCTCTATTTGTTCCACATGGTAGGATAACATCAATCGAATAAATAGGTTGATACATCAATTTAGGAGGGGAAGAAGGGTCCCTCTCCTTAGCCACTTATTCAAAAACCTAGGAAATTTCCTTCGAAGAGTCATGCTAAAGCTCTGAGAATATTTCTCAACTACAAGAGTAGACTTGACCCTCAAAATGCTCTTCTCGGAAGATGAATCTTCCTCACAATCTAAAGGGGCTTCAATGATACAGTGAGAAGGAAGAGAATCCTTCCACCAAGATGAGTTTGCTCTATTTTTACATTTGGGTTTCCCACACTCATCAATCAATGCCCTGTCTTGGAAACATCTATGGTAGCGAAAGGACAATATTTCATAATCCAATCTTTGAGTCCAAACCCTTTCTCTTATTTATAACTCAATCTTGTCTGGTAGATCAAGGGGAACATCCATATCTACCAATATACGAGCATAAGAGGGATGCACCAGTTGAGTGGATGCCTCATCTATAGCAACATGGCCTCCTAATGCATCATTAATATATTTGAGACATGATTCAGACCAGAGTTGTAAGGGAAAACCTAGAATCCTAACCCAAACAAGCATCTAATTAAATGAATCTCTCAAAGGATCAAACGCTAGGTACCATGGTTTAGTCATAAGACCATGATCACCCCATACCCAATAGGTTTTATTGATAACATCCCTATCTTGACCAGATTCAAAGACAACAATAAAAATGCTTTTGAATAGGGATAAATTCCACTTTACCTAAATTTTGGGACTTCGTATCTGAAATCCATTCATGCAACTAATAAATCTTCAGACATAGATGTTGGAAATGACAGATGAGTCTATGTTTACACAGTATATTCCTCCCATCCCTCAATTAGAATAAGAAGGTCCTCTTCAAACTTAAAAGAAGAGATATTAGTTGAAGATTTGAGGGGCTTCCTCTCACCTCTATCACTGTTCACGCCCTCGCATGTGACTTATGTAAATGATTTTCCTTTCCAATCTTTGTTGTTTTTTCCTTCAGTCCACCATTCTCAAGGGAAGATCCATCTACATCGCTACCATCCATCGCATTTTCGAGGAAGACAATTGGATGCAATTACAAATCCCTTTTGCATTATAGCTCGAGATCTCCTTGGCTCTCTCCAAAATTGGACCGAGAAACACTCCCTTCTTCGATCTTGGTGAAACAACAACTCTCGTATTATGGTTTTCATTGAATACTCCCTACCCACTAGGGTTAGGGCTCAACTTCGTAGGTGTCGTAGACATATTCACATAGATTATATATATTTTCTTATTTAACTATGGATATGAAATTAATTAAAATTAATTGTAAAACCAACCCATATATATTTTTGTATTTAATTATAGATATGAAATAACTTTAAATTGCTTTACGAGTAAGTGCGGCAAGTTGGGGGACCAAAAAGTAGACATCAAATCCTAAATTTTACATCAAAAACAACAAAACATCAAATTTTTCTTCCGCATACTTGAACCATGCTGAAAAATCGAAAGCATGTCACAAAAAAGGTACCATCGCATAAGGAGATCTGTTATCTTTGTAGAAATATTGATTTTTAAGTGAATAGAATATGATAAATATCATTTTCTAATTGTTTACTAATAGTAGGTCTTTAAGACACTTTTTCTCATGAATGTTTATGTCTATGTTTAAGACTGAATCTTTTTTTTCACTTGTCATAATGTGATAAAACATATACCATCCCAACCGTGGCAAAATTTTATACATGTTAAAAAAAATTATTTGATTTCAATATTTTTTTATGAAGTTATAAGAAAGCAAATGGAAAGTGATATTTTTTCTTTTTGTTTTTCAGATCACTTTCACATGAAAAAATCATTAAAAAATATAGCTCAAAAAAATACAAAATAAAATCTATCCCAAGACAGAATGCATAACACCATCTAACTTTTCACCAAAGGAAAAAAATTAAGTTTTGGTCATCCAAATCATGGGCAAAAAGACTACAATATTATAAGATTTTTCAAAAAAATAACAAGTCATTGAATTTTGAGTGTTTAATATAGTTAAACTCGTCTTTTTTTTTCTTAATTGTAGCTTAGAAACTAGATTCAAGATGCTACGATTTATATGTCTATAGTTTTTCTAATTTTGAGTGCATGCATTCCTAATAATCGATACAAGTTGAGATTTCGCTATTATTTGCAATATGACATCCACTTATGACCCTTTTTGGCCCCCAACTTGTTGCACTTACCCTTACTAAAGATAAAATTGTAGTAAAACATTTTAAGAATTTTATAATTAAGTATATACAGGATAATTTTATATTTATTTTATAAACAAGTGTAAAAATAACACTATTTTACATTTTTGAAGGGTAATATTGAAAATGAATGTCACTTGAAAATTATTTTAGATGCATAGGTGGTTGTAAAATTTAACTCAACCCATAACTCATTTGATAAGTTGTTTTCTTCTAAATTATAATCTATGTCAAAAAAATTAGTCACTACGTAGTTCCCCACATCATTAAGCTTTTTTGAGCTCAACACCGCCAAGATTTTTGACTTCTTGTGTGATGAATCAGCCTTGTGGATGGTGTGTGCCAAAACATTGTTTATATCAAATATTATCAGTTTCATGTTGCATGTGTTCTTATCTATAAAGTTGAAGAAAAACAAAATCAAATGGTTGAGGACGGTGAATTAATCCAAAAATAAAAACATGTCCCTTTTGTTATTGTTATATCAAAAATTGAATGGTTGTAGGTGGTGAATTAGGTAAAAAATCAAAGGGTGTTCCTCATTTCTTATTCTACTAGGATTTTTTAAAGAATTTTTTTGAATCGAATGAAATTTTTCAAGGTGACAAATATTTACAAACATTATCGTAGCTATTTCATTTCATTTCATTGTGGTATAAATTTTTAATTTTGGAATAAAAATATAGTTTTCAAGCATGCTCATAATTAATTTAGGAATGCATATTTGATTAATAATAACTGCTCAATTAAAAATATAAATACTCCCAACTTATATTTGTACAATCTTAACATACAAAATATTTAGTACCTTCATAATAACATATGAATGTATATATTCTTTACAATGTTAAGCAGTACCATCATAATAACATTTTGAAATGATAAGTAGTTATTTAGCATTTTCTTTCTCCAAATATTTGATGCCCTCTATGACATTCAATCCCTGAGACACTATTTGTCATATTTTTTTACAAATTGGTCGCAAACCACTTATATTTTGTACAATATTTTTGTCTCGCTTTTCATCCCAACCATACAATTTTCTAGAGGGTTTCCCTTTATACATAATGTAATACACAAATTGCTTTTAGAACTGAAGGAAACATCATTTGTTTTCCTAACCTTTTCTAGATCTCTTATTACAATTTTTCTTGTTGTAGATTGCAATGTTCCTTTCCCCAAGTGAGTATTGGATTCAATACGGTTGATATTGTTTTATTGAAACCCTTAAAAATATTTTAAACATTAACAAAAGTGAGATTGTTAGACCAGAATCTGAGTTCACGGTTTGGTGATAGTAATTTTATAAATTCGATGTGCCACCTCGCAAGTTGATAGCATCCTTTCTCGAGCTTGAATGACATCTTCTTATTATATGTTTTATTTTTCTCATATAGCAAGCCCTCCATATATAAAATAAGTAAATAAATATTGTCGCTACCTACATGGAAGTAAAAATAATAATTTTAATCGATTGCATATCAATTATAACCAATTGAAGTAAACAAAATTTTAACTTACGGCTACTAGTTACTAATTAAGATTGTGGCTTCTAATACACTTTCTTTACCCAATTTTGGATCCATTGATGCAAGATCTATTTTAAATAAAAATTCAGCAATTCATAATCTATTTCTTGCTATGGAAAATGAAATCATAATTGAATAATAAAAGTTGTGTCCTTGGTAATATGCTAATTTCAATATCAACACTCTAGGAGGGTACCATTTACCGACTAAGTTTATAGTTGCGACTTGCTTGCATCACATACTGCTGCTCATTTTTTCTATGCAATATTTATTTCAAATAAGCATTAATCAATTCATAATCGATTTCATGTTGTGGAAAATGAAATATTAATTGAAAAATCATAGTGGTTTATGTGGTAATATGGTAAGTAAAATTTCAATAATTCTCTATCTTATTATTTAAGTTTAGTGGATGCTAAGCTATGCTTATATTCATTAAACCACTCTTTGGTGGAAAATATCCCTCCATTATTAATGAGGATTTTATATAGTTAGATTATTTCATCATTTTTTGAATTACACTTTGTTAGACAACCTTTAATGAGGCTAGCTAAGTGTTTTTACATACCCATGAGCGAGATCAAGCCTTTTGTAGTTTTGTTTATGTTGATGTTGAAACCAAAACAATGTTAATTCAATGTAAGTTGTTAGTATGTAGTAGTGAATCAGCAAGCCATTGTTGAAAGTATGTAATTTCTAATCAATGATACATTGATGAAATTATGGTTTTTGATTCTAACAATTACGTGTATCGAACATGGATGCACAAAGTCCACTAAGCTCTATAGGTAATATTAAATTTTTAGTGTAGTTTACAAATGGATTTCCTTAAACTTTGTCTTCTACCATATTCCAAGCATCTAAACTAATGTATGTTAGTTAGCATTCCCTATATATTTGTGGACCTTATAAATGGTTTTTTTTTAAAATACACATAAATAACATACCTGAGTTCTAACCGCTTATTCATGTTGTATACCTCCACACCCTCCATGGCTATGCTCTCTAGTTATTGGTGTCTACATAATCATTTAATGTCTTATAAATTGTGGGGCTTTCTAGCAGTTTTGTTTATAGATTCACACAACTAACATACCAGGATATGATTGTGTATTCATGAAATACATAACCATGTCCTCCACATTTTTCATTCAAACCGTAAAAAACATAATATCGTTAAATAAAGGAAAACCATGATGACTAAAAATATTGCTCATAAAACATATTTATAAAATGATTGAAGGTCAATCACCATATTAAACTGGTTTTGTAGCATCAATTTGAAAGGTTTGTACATCATCTCATTTAGTTTTTTTGTTTTCTACATAAATAATAAGTGTTTGATAAGTCTAACTAAGATATTTAAAGTGTAAAGTATGGCCCTAGCCACTCTATCCATTTTTGTGGAAATATTGTAGACTATAGAGTCGTGATGGGTTCTACCTATTTGTGAAAATATTTGATTATTAAAAATGTTTATTGAGTGCCTCTACACCAAGGGATCATTCTCTCTTACTCTGATTATAAGTAATATTTGCAATACTAGTTGAAGAAATTAATTCCAAATTGTTCAAAATTATGTTAATGCATTTATAGAATCGGTATTCTTAGGCTAAAAACATTTACTATATGTTACGTTGTACTAAAGTAGGGTAAAAAACACCAAGATTTTTAAAATAACAATAAAATAATAAATCATGGTCTAGCTTAGTGGCCGCTAGGCTCCTACCATTACCACTTATCATTGTAAACACTATATGTATAGCTACATATTACTAAAGGTTTTCATTGAGTATAATTAAATCATATTGGTTGGATTATCCCCGACATAGCCAACTATTGACTCGCATACCCTCGGGAGAGATAAATCCTTATGTAGTTCTCATAAGATATATTTTTGTAACATATAATTTGCATCGTTTTGTATGGGATAAAATTATTTTCCACCACTAATCTTCATGACTAATTGAAAGGAAATTCATAAGGGACACTAGGATTGACAGTTTCTTATTTTGATAATAAGAATAAAAAATAAATCATGGTCTAACTTAGCAATCACTAGGCTTCGTGTCTATCTAACAGGTGGATTCAAAAAACCTCGCGAACTCACTTGGGTTACGGGTGTAATTCTAGCTGTACTAACCGTATCTTTCGGTGTAACTGGTTATTCTTTGCCCTGGGATCAAATTGGTTATTGGGCAGTAAAAATTGTAACTGGTGTGCCTGAGGCTATTCCCTTAATAGGATCTCCTTTGGTAGAATTATTACGTGGAAGTGTTAGTGTGAGTCAATCTACCTTGACTCGTTTTTATAGTTTACACACTTTCATATTACCCCTTCTTACTGCTGTATTTATGTCAATGCACTTTCTAATGATCCGCAAGCAGGGTATTTCAGGTCCTTTATAGAAAGGACATCTACATTTTGAATTAGTATTCAAAACCTATTCTCTTTAGTAACTATATATAAATCCTTATGTGGTTATCATAAGATGTATTATTTGTAACATACAATTCACATCGATTTGTATGGGATAATATGCTTAGTAACCACTAATCTTAATTAGTTATTGAAAGGAATGACATAATAGACGTTGGGCTCAATAGTTTCTTATTTTTTAAAATAAGCAATAAAATGAAAAATCATGGTCTTGTTTAGCGACCAATAGGCTCTTACCACTACCTTTTTCATTATAAATATTGTATGTATAGCTTTGGTTCATTAGTATTTATCATTGATTGGTATTGTATTATATTGGTTGGACTATCCCTGGTGGAGCCAAGTGCTACACTACATACCCTCGAGAGGGATCAAGCCTTATGTAGTTCTCATGAGATATATTATTTGTAACACATATTTAGCATCATTTCATATCAAATAAAATACTTAGCAACCACTAATATTCATTATTTATTGAAAGGAACTGCATACCAGACGCTAGACTCAATAGTTTCTTATTTTGAAAATAGCGATAACATAATAAATCATGGTCTAGCTTAGTAGCCGCTAAGATCCTACCATTACCTCTTGTTATTGAAAACATTATCTATACAACTATGGGGCACTCATTTTTTCATTGATTATTATTGTATCATATTTACTAGACTATCCCTAATGTAGACAAGTGTTTCAAGTAAATACACTTGAGAGGAATCAAGCCTTATGTAGTTCTCATAAGATATATTTTTTGTAACATATCAATTCATATGGGAGAAAATGCTTAGTGACCACTAAGCTTCATTACTTATTGAAAGGAATGGCATAGGGGACACTATGCTCAACAGTTTCTTATTTTTAAAATAGTGATAAAATAATAAATCATGGTCTAGCTTAGTGGCCGCTAGGCTCCTACCATTACCTCTTGTCATTATAAACACTTTATGTACAACTTTTGGTAATTAGTATTTTTGTTGATCGAATTATATAATATTTTTGGACTATCTCTGGTGGAGCCATGTTTTACACTACATACCCTCAAGAGGGATCAAGCCTTATGTAGTTCTCATAAAAATTCATTCAAACAACCTATAATGTTTTATACATTACTGGAAAGGAATCCTAGAATATATAGAGGCTAACGGCCACTAGGATTCTCCTCGAAAAATAAATGAACAACATAAAACATGCATAGTTGTTCATTAACACATATTGAAAGGAATAAATTAACAATAGCTAAGACCTAATGCTATATTATTTTTAATTTGGCATTGGAATAAAAAATCATGTGAATGGGGTTCAGCTATAGCTAAGTGTTTTCTTATATATAAGATCATGTAAAATATGTTTCAATTATATATTTTCCTAACTATATGGTTCAAACTTTCCATGTAGAAAATTTTAATTAGAGAATTATATTAAATTAGTGCACGTTATATTTAACAATGTAGATATCTATTTTGATAATAAATTAGAAATAAATGTGTGTATATTATTCTATTAAACTTTAAAACTATGTTTAGAATTTATTTCTTTTGTTTTCTTATACTATATTTGTTATTATGTTTATATTATTATATGCTATAGAAAATAACAAATTGTGTTGTTTTGAATTTATGTTATCTTTTTTATTTCATAATGAGGGAAAAATTCAAATTTTAAATTGTGAATTCTCCCACATTTATGAATATTTGAAATTTCAATATCTTGTAAGTCAATTACATATAGGTGGCGAATGTGTAACCTCTTCCTAGATCAGTGGGAATAAATCTCACTAATTGATACTATAAGTAGAGTTGAATCCACACAACTAGTAAGCTAACCGAACACAACCCGTAAGCTAACTCAACACAACTACTAAGCTAACTCAACACAACCTGGTACACTAACTCAACATAGTTAGTACACCTTAGAAAGCATATATCATGAGTGTAGGAAAGCTCCAAGTAAATAAACAAATACAAGGAAAATAAATATCCTACACTAACATCCCCCATAAGCACAACTTAAGTGGGCGTGAAAAAGAAAGTGGGTCCCAAAATTTGTCCCGATGAGGTATTTACTATCCAATTTTACCCCTCAGGAAAAATTGAACAAACATGAACTTGTACACTGAGAAAATGGAGTTGATTCATTCATGGGAGATTGCATTTTGATCTTGGCCAAATAGGTGAAGCAACCCGAGCATTAAAGAGAATTTTGGGAAATGAAGAAGCTCAAGTCTGAAATTTTAGATTTCGGAGGTGGAGCCATTCAGAGGTAGGCTAGGGTCAAATTTGAGGATTGGGTGAAAGAAGCGTGAAATTCATAACTTGAATTCCAAAACTCAAAGTTTTAATTTTAGACTTCGTAGTTTCATAGTAAAAATACCTAAAATTTAAAAGGTCTAAAACTAGAATTCCAACTTTCAAACTTCGAAGTTTCGGAGTTTTCATGTGCCCAAATGGATAAACAAACCCCAAAAATTTAAACCTGAAACCCCAAAACCCGAATCCCAAAATCTTGAAATCCCCAAAATTCAAAAGGTTTGAAACCTAAATTCTGAATTTTGGACTTCAAATTTTCATAGTTTCAGATTTTTCATGTGCCCAAATGGATACATGAACCCCGAACCCCAAAAACCCAAAACTTGAATCTTAAAATCCCCAAAATTCAAAAGGTTTGAAACCCGAAGTCTAAATTTTAAACTTCAAGGTTTTGACATTTCGGAACTTTGAATCCCCAGAACATGAAAATCACAACTCAAAGTCCAAATTTCTGACTTTGGAGTTTCAGAGGTTTTGTTAACTCAAGTGGATGAACAATAACCCGATCTCCAAAATGGAAAGGTCTAAAGTTTTGAATTCTAAATGTACAAAATTTCATATTTCAAAGGTTATGAGGCATTTCGGAGTTCAAAGAAATATAGCCATCCACTCGAAATTAATAAAGTATGGCACCTCAATCTTCAGATGGCCATAACGTTAGACTGGAAGCTCAGACTTACACAAGAAAGGAATTTTTGGAAATATCTCAACATCCTCTACACAACTACAACTGGTTATCTTAATTTAAGTGGGACTAAGTTATTAAAAATGAAGAAATACAGTCCACCATTTTAGAGGGTGTTTCCAAATTTCTCACCTACCCAAATGATGAAGGTATGGGCTCCTTTCTTCTCCAACAAGGAAAAGTACATGGAGGTATGGGTTTTGTAGTGGCACCCATCATTGTTGCAGGATATTTTAATGCATTTTAGGGTGGTTGAAGCAAGATTTTGAGTTTCTTCTCTCTCTCCCTTCTCTCATTCTTCCTATATATTGTAAGGAGGGGCATTTTTCTAATGTTGGATAATTTTGCTTTGCACCCTCCCTTCTTCTCTTATCTGTAAGTGAATTTGTGGAGTTAAAACCTCCCATTCAAGTTGTAATGCAAGTTTGTGCCTCTTGGCCATTATAATGCACTATATCAAATCTTTGGAGCAATAATACAAGTCTGTGGATGAATTTCAACCCTCTCTTGTGTTCATTGATTTCTTTTGATCTCTCATTGTAATCTTGGTTATTTGTGCATGGTTATTGTATTACATGTTTAATGGTTTGGTGTTTAATGGCTAGTAGATTCTCATCAATATTCGAGCCTTTGGGGATCATCTATGCATTGTTCGACTCGTCGTGGGGATCCTAAATCGGATTTACCTTTTATGAGGGTTGACTCAAGCTTGTCCGGGGTTTTAAACCATTGCAGAGTTGTTGGTTCACCATTTTTTCAATCTTTTAGGGCTCATTGGTTTTGGTTTCTGCATTTTTTTGCTCTATTTTTTTGGATCTATGTATTTTTGAATGGGGTTGAGCTCGCTTATGTAAGTCTTGTTTTTCCTTCTAAAAATCACCACTCTCTCTCATGTTAGCCCAACCCAAACCGATTTTCTCAACTATTTTGTTCTTCACACGATTTTCTTTTTTTTCTCTCTTCTCGATTGAGCTTGTATTTTGAGTTGGAAAACTAGGATTTTTTTTGGCTAGTTGTGTTTTAGTGTTATGTTACTTACATGAGCTTGATTTTTACATTCTTGAGTTATGGATATTATTTTTTTATCATTGTTTCTTGGGCTTTATAAAAACCACCCATCTCACTTTTATGATGGGCCACAACCCTACATTAATATTTGACATGGCCACTATTTTGCATTGGTCTATGATGCTTTGTGTTGTTGCTCTTTTGACTTATTTACTCAACCTTGGGAGCTCGGGTGGGGATTTAGTATAGCTTAGCCATTGAACTTGGACGCTCATCATGCAAGAACTTTCCACATCTTGTAACTCAACTTTTGGATCTCATCTTGTATTAGTTATAGCTCAAAGAAGTATGATCTAGGTGTGAACAAAATTATGGTATCCCTAGCGTCTCGAATGGCTCATCGTGACTTTAGATGCACGATTCGAGCCATTACAACCTTGTTCATTGTTTGGTCATGTACCTTATTAGAGCCTCTATTTTTGAAAATATCTCAGTGTTTGAGCTCATTGTTGGGCTAATAAAGGATTTTTATTGGAAACTACATTTTTTTGGGACTTTGAGCTAGCTATTCTACTTTTTTGATGTTTTGACATGGCTTCTCACAACTGGGTTTGTGGAGTTTGTGGTGGTGTTATTTTCTATTTGATCTCCCATGACTCGACATTTTTATTGTATCTAAGCTCGCTACCTTGTGCTTATAACTCGGCCTTGTCCCTCAACAACTCTTCTTGTTGTATTGTTTTATACCTTTTTATCTCTAGTGTATTGAGTTGGATGAGCTTTCCATTCTTTTCTAGTCATCTAGGCTTACTCATAACTTAGTGCATTATTGGCTCGGTTTCTATACATTGCCTCAAATGCCATGATGAACTCATTTTGTAATGAAAAGGTAAGAATTTTTATGGACTTCTCTAATTTATTGATACTCGAGAACTTAGGGTTTTCTATAACACCCCTGTATTTTTCATTGAAAATTACAAGCCTATATGGAACTTGTAAGAAAACCTTTATTGATGGAAACCCTACTCTTTTAGAGGTTTGTAAATTGTGAAAAAAATATACTTAGAAAAATAGAAAATTGGCATTTTTGAAGTTTTTAAGCTTTGAATTCTCTATAAAACCATTTCAAAATCTAAAAATTACCTTTAGGAAACTTTTCTTTGTAATTTGAAACCTCTTGTAAAATGTAAGACCGTGAATTTTACTTTATCATTGGTCTTCTTCCATTTGATGGGTAAATGGATGCAATCTTTGACATTAGAGTCTTCTCATTCTAAAATGCATACTTGGAATACACTTGTATCTAAAAATTTGATATATATTGTAAATCAGTACCCCTTTTCTTTAAGTCTATAAAGCATAAGTTGAAGCAAAGGTTTGTTTAAAATTTGTGTTAGAGCTACAAATTTTACACTTTCTCATCGAAAGAAAACATTGCAAATTTGTAATTTGCATTCCTAAGACTTATTTTCTAAAAACCTATTTTATTTGCAAAAAAATGTGGCCATAAAGTGTATGAGAAAGCCTACATTCCTTCCCGAAAGTTGTATTCGAAACTACATTTTTCAAATCGGTATACTTTTGATATTGGAAATGAATGGAAGAGATGGGAATAGAAACTACATTTTCTTAATATGATCAGCATTGAAAATATTTTCCACTTTCAATACCTAATGCTTGTGACATTATTTCATTTCTGAAACTTTCTTAATCATGAAGAATGCATATATTTTCGAAACTCGAGAATCTAACAAAATCAAGTGATATTGATCTCTAATCGAATTTTTTTTTCTTTCGTGTACACCCTCTGGATCAACCTAGAGCTACAACCTATAAGGAAGGGGGTCTAGTCTACCAAGAAATGATGCGTCCCCTTAATCTTTACATTCTCATTTTTTTAATTTATCTACATTCTTTTAATTTTTCATTCATATCTAATGGCTTGTGTGGGGAATTTTTACCATTTGCTTATGAAGAAATTAAATTATTATATGTTATGAGTTGTATGGTTCTTTCTTTACATTTCATTTCAATTGTATAACTAAAATGAACATTTGAAACTCAATACTTAACACAACTACATATAATCATAAGGCAATAAAATGAATTACTTTTATCTTTTCCATTCATTAAAAACTTAATGAATAAATGAGTGATCACCCCTTACAACTATAACCGAGTCCTCGCACTTAAGAATTTTTCAATCTACAACTTTACTCTTACCGCTCAAGAATGTTAATTTCTAATACATGATTTCTTTTGTGTCTTTTTCAAGACCCTTCAGCAATCATGATTTTTTATGCATGATCTTGGAAAATACGACAACTAGAATGGTCTCCCATGTGAGGAATGAGCATCCTAGAACTGTATTCCTAGCTAAAAATGGTTCGTGAACTGCCTAATTTCACACTAAAACCAAGTGATCTGAAGAAAAACAATTGTTCCCCTCTACCATGATGACCAAAAATGGTTAGCAGTTATGCCATGACATAGTTATTTCATATTAGAAATCATTTAGGAGTTAACAAAAAGAAGTTATATAGTATGAGCTTAGAGAGCACTAGGTTATGCCACAACAACATATTTGGATGTACAACTACCATGTGCATGTTTAGATAAGTATAAAATTTGGAATATATACACGAAAATTCAATAAATTATAAATATTAATCTATTTACATTATATACATATTTCATTTCTTTCCCATTATGCTCAAATATTGTGACTCATGATTCATTACGGATCTTTCTTAATTATGGACTAGTGTTGATCTGGGTTTGGATGTAAAGTTACTTCCTGAGTTTGTTGCTCTTTCTTGGGGCCTATTGTATCATGTTTCTTTTGTGCCACAAGAAATTATTCTTTGCAAATCTTGTAATCTCTATCTATCTTTCCTATGTCCACAATAGGATTTCTAAAGAGCACACTAGCCTTTTCAAACAAAACATGTTAAGTACATTTTGCTTTTATTTTGATTTCCTTCAAAGTCTCTTAATTTTTGTATTTTTCCCCTAGTTTTGGAGACAATCTCAATGACCTGTAAATTTTCTCCTTCATTTTCCTCTATTATTCTCCTTTGAAAATTAACCAAGAATTTCTTAAGTGATATAGCAAACTCTTCACTAGAAACCAACTCATGGTTTTCCTTAAATACTTCCATAACTAAGGATTCTGTGAAAATATGAATTCCTCTTGAAACTATGTCATCAAACTAGAGAGATAGTTTTCTTACCTGATCTTTCCATTCCCTTAGTCTTTCCTTGGTATAATTAGCATATGTCTGGCATATACCAATATCATCCATGGTTATAATTGAAGGGTATTTACAAATACCTTCCTTAATAACCTGTCCCATATATATTAATGTTTTTTACATTGATCCCATTGTTTTAATGATATTTTTGATCTTATTTAGGTAGGATTTTTCCTTCATCTTTTCCTTGATGCATTCCTTTATAGCATTGTATAGGCCATGCAATGCCTCTTCTACATCAAAAATTGTACTTGTATGAACTATGACCTTTAATTGAGTTTCAATATCTTTATTTATAGCACGTACGCTTCTCATTACTTGTCGCTTATTTCAGCTTGTAGCCCTTATCAAGGACTTTGGATCTTCCTCGTATTGCACCACTTGGGAGCCTTTGGCTTTCCATTTCTTTGTAAGAGAGAAAATGGCTTATGAAGTTTCATGCCGCATAATGGCTTGTTATGTTTCCATATTTTTTTGGTTAGCCTTTTCAAGGTTCTCATTCTTGGATTGAATTCAATTTTTACTAAGGGTCTTTCTTGTGCCTCCTAATCTAGTTGTTCTTTATGAGTAATTATGGATTATTCAACCCAATATTGTCTCACTTCATGTGGAGTGGAGGGAGAATATTGAGATGGTTACATTAGGGCTGCGTTGGCTGAGATTTCATTTTGTGTTGTCTCTTCTTCTTCATCTAAATAAGTTAAGGTATATGCCACCAAATTTGGAGCTTCAGTTAGTGCGGGCTTGACGTCTTTAACCTCATATAGAGTTTTAATTGATGCAAGAAACATTGGAGGACCTGGAGAATGGGGAGCATGGAGATTTTTCTCAAGGATCCTAATATAATGTTACCTTTCTATTTATAGCTTCCTTTTTAAAAGTTCCTCTTAGAGGGGGAACTACCCCTATCATCTTCATATTCTTCTTAATAAGGCTATCATCTATTTACCCAGTCATTGACATCATCCTCGTGTGCATAGGATATATTTATCTATCCTCTAAGTGACTCAAGGTGTTTGGAAATCCTTTTCATTTAGTCATATTTCCTTAGAGGGTGTTGGGGAAGATGGAATGAATTTATATGGGTCAAAGCATATTTTAGATCAGGTCACCTATTAAATTTCTTGCATCCCACAGTGACTGAGAGGGTGGTGTGTTTTAAGATTCTTTTCTTTACACTTTCCAACAATACTATTTAAAATATGATATGTCACTTCTTGTTCTAGCAATATATCGTGTATGTAATATGGTAGCTAGAAAGGAATTGTAGGAGCCCTCAATCATGATAATAATATATTATGGATAGAAGAATACAACTCCCATTTTCCTTATGGAAGTAAGGATGTCAAAAATATTCTGGGTGTCACTGTTTCATGTATTTGTTGGTAGAGAGAATGATACAAATAATTACATATAGATTGAATATGAGATTTTAACTAATGGGAATACACGTCTGAATATAGTTCATTTTTTGTCAGTAAAGGGCATGAAGGAAGTTATTTTTATAGAACTCTAAATAGTTGAGAATACCATAAAATGCATCCAAAATATAAGAAGTCATCTAAAATGATTTCCCATTATCCACAAAATATTTTATTTGGGTTACCAAATAGAAACATATCACTTTCCCTAAGAAAGAATATTTCTTTCATCAATAATCATATAAAATAAAGGGATACATGATACATCAACCTTAGAGATAGAAGGTTTTCCATATAGCCTGTTCATGAGGGCCATTGAAATACGTGACTCTGGTCTAAACCTTTTAATAATAATTTCTATCATATTAGAATCATCCATATTATTTATTGGGTCCACAACCCAACTCTGTAAAAGAACTCTTATTTTCCTTGTGGCCATCCAAGACTCAATTGTATCTTTATTGTACAAGGTTTAGTTGTGGATTTTTGTAATAATGTTTGTATGCATGCCCAACATAAAAACCTTTTCCATTTTTTAATGATTTAGAAAATAAGGTTCACTCCTTGGCCTTGATGAAAATTGGATGGGAAACGATCAATTGTAAAAATGGAAGCACCTCTCGGTTTAGTGGAAATTCAATACAGCCAACTCTTTTTTTTTTTCCCTTATGTCTTGGGACCTTAGGGATTCATCTCTCGGGATACCCTTTTCTTCTATAACATCTATTGTTATCTCTTGAAAGTGCACCCTATAGAAAGATGGCAGCATATTTTCTAAGCCTGCAAAAAGATCTCTCTCTCTCTCATAGATACAATGGAGACACCTCAAGTCTATGGCTATACCTATCATTGTGAGGTGAATCTACGAGATTAAAAGGTCGGTTCCTTATTGTTGTACACTAAACTAGTTTCGGTAGTTCAAGGGCAAAAGATGCTGAAAAAATAAATAAGACTAGGTGATACACCAAATTTGTATAAGAACTTTGATCGAGTAAAATACACAAATGATTTGTGAGGAATTTTTGATGCACGAACCAATTAATACCATTTTTACGAAATCTAAGGGCAAAACACTTTATTGTACTAACGGAGATTTCACAATAGTACTAACAAGTTAACATGCACATTAGAATTAATTAGAAGGAATGGATTTACAGAAGGGTAAAATGGTTAATCAGGGAATTTTCATTCACAAAATTAACATAAACATACACAAGACTACAAAATAACTTGGAGAGGCATAAAATAATTCACACTCGTGAGCGCAAAAATGGCATTAATTGCTTCAAGACTCCTATATCGAAAAGTCCTCTAGGAATATCTCCTATGCTTTGCAAAGGCACACAATATATAGAAAAAGTTCACCCCCTTCCTAAAAATAGCCTAAAGGCTGTACTCGCCCATGCATCCTAATTTTATCTTTTATTTAATAATAAATAATGGAATAAAATAATACAACTAGAGCATGCAGTAAAAATAGGCATTAATAGCCTCAATTACAATACAGTCAAACTGAAGTTGACTATTCTATTTTAAAGAAAGAATGGGTGAAAAATTTGCTAAAAATACAATTTGCTTGCTAGGAAAGTCTTCCTCCTTTGAGCATGCAAATTCATCATCTTCTCTATTATGTCCTATTGTGAAGGCATGCAAAAATATAATTCCCTATATGTGAGCAAAATACTACAACCCTTAGCAATATTTGTGAAAAAAATAATTATGTGTGGGGACCACCCTGCATTCTACCATGGTTCAGCCATTGTGTGGACTTAGCATATACTTAAGATTTTTAAAAGAAAACATGAGGGAACTTGTAGAGACCACCCCACTACGTTTGACCACCTTTGATTATTTGGAGTGACCATACCATATGGTCTACCACCTTTAAGTTCATTGGCCTTGGCATACGATAAATTTCACCTTTTCGGTAATCGTGGTATATGATTTGGCCAGCCTTTTTCATTATTTAGTTTGGACTATAGTTTAGACCTTTTGAAAAGTCATTTGCAATGATTTAAACTTGGACAGCCCCTTCCCACGGTGACTCAACCCTTAGCAGACTTGGTTGGTGGTGACCTAACCGTGTTGGGTTTGCTTGGATTTTTGGGAATTATCATGGGCCTTTGATCTTTGTCCTTCCATTCATGATGTCATTGATCTAGTACTTGTGGTTAGGGTTTTAGACCCAAGCATTTAATGTGGTCACCTTTGGTGGTGACTATGGTTATTCATTTTGAAAGATGAGCATCTCCACCATCTGATCTTATCCTTGATCTCATTGAGCCATTGATCTTGAAGTACGCTTAGGTTTGAACCTTACCCACACTTGGGCTCTAGCAAGTAAAGGGAAGACCTGGGTATGATCTTCATTTCATTCAATTTTTTTGCATGCAGGCGAAGCCCTGGAAAACTTTCTTGGTCATCATTTGATCTTTTGGAGCTCGGCCTTCGCTATATTTTGGATCTCTTTTTGTATCTCTGATTTATTTCCACCATGGTCATTCTTCCTGAAGCTCGGCCTGTATTGTTTGATTGCTCCTCGTATTGGCATCCATTTGTGAGTTTTGCAAACCCGGTCTGTATTGTTTGATCCCTGAATCTCTACTTGAGTTTATTTGTGTGATTTTCATTTTCTGTTTGGCTTTTGATAGATCATGAAGTCGGCCATCATTATCATTTTTTTATTTTAGAGGTCGTTTCGAGCTTTCCTTGGAACTTTCGGTTGTAAAATGGTTCCCCTGTTGTCATGATATTTTATCCTTACAGGTCTTCTTTGCTCTAAGATATCCGAATAATTACTTGGCCATCGTTATTTCTTACATTCAAGCTCAACCTCTAGAAACTTTGCAATGCTCTCCTTTACAAACTGGTATATCTATATTTCTTGTTTTTTGTCATCGAGATAGGCTTTTCTTGCAAGATCTCGATTATTTTCTCTCTTTTTTAAAATGGTTTTGAGTTTGACATTGGTTCAAAGGATACCTCTATGCATGGAACTCTGCAACGACTCGATCTTTTCCAATAAGTGACATTTTAGAGTTCGAATACCCATTTTATTTGAGTATTTCTCTTTGTTCGAGCTACATTTTTTTCCATATTTTTCCTTCGTAATGAGCCTTCGATCTTGATCTATATATTCTGCAAAATGGGTATTTAAAATGGAACTTGAATAACTGAAACACATTTTTTTTTGGAATTTTTGTATTTGGATTTTTGAGATTTTGAAACCGTAGCTTGAACTTTGAACAATTCTTGATCTATCTAGATTTCAATATCTTGACATTTCTTCGAGAGAAGGTAAGTTTTGGCCTTATTAAACATGACTACATATTTTTTTGATTCAGCCTCTTGTGTATTCATAACTTCGGCAATGGCTTCACTTGTAACTATATATTCTGTAAACTCAAAGAAAATCATTAAGTTTCTTTCTGTAATGAATTTTCTATTTCAAAAATCAAAAATACATTTAATATATTTCATTTTTATTGATAAAGCATTAATTTTCAATTCTATTCTATCTAAAAACCCCATTTTGCAAGGGGAGACTCTAGAAAAAAATTCAAAATCCTTCTCTCTCCAAATTTCTGTAACTTGTCCATTTTGAAAATATATGAGTATCTCTCTACTACCTTTTATGGATTGTCTGCTCACTCGAAAAAGTTATTGCTCCTCATATTGGCATCCATTGATCCATTTGAAAAATTTTGGAAAATTGTGAAGTAGTTGGCTTAATTCACACTTGAATTTGGAAATAAAAATGAACTTTGAATAGCTGCAACTTGATGAACTTCTGAAATATTTGTATGCTCCATTTGATCATAATATCAATTTTGTAATGGTGAAACATATACCTTTGTTGTTGATGTTGTCATTTCTTTCAAATATCAAATAGCTTATAAAGCATGTAGTAGGGCTATAAAGCATGTATTTCAATTTTGTTTTAAATTGAAAGTGAATTTTACAAGGGGAGACTCTAGCAAAAAAATTCAAAATGACTATTTTCCTCTCTCCTTTCTAGATTTTCAACTTAATTTGTGAAATATTTGTTTTCTTGACTCATCTTGATGCTTCCTTTTGCACTCGTAAACCATCCGAAATGATGTTTGTCTTCCATTCTCTTGAAAGTAAACAACAACTACTCTTTTCTTAACCATTTAAACTGATCTTTTCATTATTATGTTATAACATGTTCTGCAAAACTAAGAAATAAGTTAGAAAACATAGGCTTTTTTGGACTCTCTTATATCCATGTGATCTTATTTTCTTCTTCATTCTTCTTCGTGAACTATTTTCAACTTCTTTTATGTCATCTCCACATTTTATTCTTTTGTAAGCTATTTTAGATTCTACTTTTCTATTCCAATCCTTTACCTTTTATTTCTTTCGCTAAAGATTTCTCTTTATGCACTTTGCTCTCTTCACGCTTTGCCATGCCTATCTCGTATCCCTAATCTATCCTACGCCATATGCTTGTATTTATTTCTTTTAAGTACCATTAGATACATTGAACTTAGAATATGTATTTTCTTTAGAACAGTTGTATAGGAATAAAAATGTACCCGAAGCTCAAAATTGATAGTACTACTCTTTATCTTAAAATCAATACTTGTAACTCCAAAGAAACAACCATTGAATGAGATGTGCCTCCTTGTATGTTGTTTTACTGCATTAAGCATATGCTCTTCACTTTGACTCCTTCATACTATCTCCATTTAAACATTATTGTCACTATTTGTTTAGTGATATTTTCTTGATGGAAGTAGCAAGAAAGGATTCACTTGTAACATTTTATGATAGCATAGATGGATGCAATTTCATTAATCAAAAACAACTTTAATGAATATAGAGCAATAAATCTGATGAGCACAATCATAATAATAGTGAAGTTGATTATTTGAAAACTACAAATATGTTTGTTTTCCGAAAACCAAACACTTCACATATTCTCGCAATTCGGTATTTTCATCGAGACAATGTAGCTATCCTTTGGGGCTTGTGTTCTTTTGCTGAGGATATTTGTGAAATTACAGACTATGTGATCTGTTATGTTTTGTAACAGCACACATAACTACAAATTTCACATAATCTTTTAAATAAATCAGCAGTAATGATATAATTTGATATAAATTCCCCTAGCTTAGGTATACTTCACCAATGCTATCCATCGTAACAAAGTTTTGAGTTGCCCATTTCTGCACAAGTGCAGAAATTGTCAACATTTCTGGTGATCTTGCGGGGAAATTTTCCTACTAGCTTGTAGACTAGTGCCTTATGCTTGTCCATTGGGTATGGAGTCCAAATATGTAACCAAAATTTGTTCTTTTCCAAAAGGTCCAACCCTTCTGAAAAAAACTAAAGTTGGGAAAAGATATGGCAAACCAAATCATGTGCATGAAAGCACTTATTGAAGATAAAGAATGATGCAATGTGCATAAACTGCACTTATTGAATGGGAAATCCTACTCTAACAACCACTGTAAGATTTTCAATAATAGTGTTTGAGGAACATACCATTCACATGAATGGGGAGTTCCTCTCCACTCACTTTGAAAGTGAAAAGCACTTGTATTCTTGCAAGTTAAAATCATGTAAGGACCACTCTAGAGTGTATAAACCTTTGAGTGTCTTCCGGCTTTGCACGATCAAAGCATCCCATTTCAACACAATATATTCTTCATTGAAGATTTTGAATTTGGTTTTCTTGTCAAAAGTCTTCTTCATCTAATTCTGATTCTTTTCCATATTTAAATGAGCTTGATCTCTTAACTCTTGTAATTCCATCAATTCTGCATAACGAACCTGCAATGGTTCATTTTCAAGTAGCTCCATTTGATGCAGCAAATCTAATGCAGGTAACTCAATTGAAATTGGCATTCTCGCTTCTTTTCCATACATAATTTTGTATGGTGAGTTACCAACTGATCTCTTAGGGGTCACCCTATCATCCCAAAGTGTCAAATTCAACATTAGATGTCAAGCTCTTTGATTATCCTTAAGTGTTCTTTCGATGATCCTTTGATTTTTGTTGGTACTCTCGCTAAGCCATTACCTTGTGGGTAATAATTAGATGAAAATCTTAAATATATTCCATGGTTGACAACCCAATCCATTACTTTAGCACCGAGAAATTCTAGAGCATTATCGATATGATAGTTGTTGGAACACCAAATCTGCAGACTATACCTTCATAAAAGGATAGTATTGAAGCTTCATTAGCATCTTTCAAGGCTATTACTTCACATTGTGTAAAATAATCTGTAGTAGTTAAGATCCACTTATGTCCTTGTTAAGAATGCAGGTTTATCATTCCAATAAATTCAAGACCCCATTGCATAAATGGTTGATCAGTTGAAATAGGCTGCAAAGGCAGCAAAGCTAAATGTTCTTTTCCAACAAAGAAAGCACATTTTTTACACTTTATAATCCATTCAAAACAGTCCTTAAATATGCTAGGCCAATAGTAACCCACTTTCATGACCTTTAAAGTAGTAGTGCATGATGAGAAGTGACCTCCGCAAGTCCTTCATGGAATTTTGATAATATTTTCTAAATTTTATCGTAATCAAAACATCACAAAGAAGATTCCATTTATATCTCTTTTGAGCAATACATCATCAACAAAAAGATAAGGAATAGCTTGTAACCTGAAATACCTTCGTTTATTCTTATCCATACCTTACGGATAGGTGTCATGTTGTAAATAGTTAACCAAATCAGTCATCCACCTTGATCCCTAAATTTCTTGAGAAGGTTCAGGTTGCTAATTTTTTAGTTAACATGATATTTAGTTGTTGATACATAGTTTTAGCATGCTATTTTGAATCTTTGAGTTCTGTAGCTTTCTATTTCTTCATATCATCGATTAGATGCTCATATAAACCTTTACCTCGAACCTGCCTTGCAACTCGAATATCAACATCATATTCCATAACCTTCATTATCCAGCCTGCTCTTTTCTCATTCAATTCTTTGTTTAACAAGAAAACTTTCACACTTGGATGAGAAACAAGAACATGAATTTTATTGTTTGAAAGCATGTACTTAAAATTCTTTAGTCCTCTGACTACTGAAAGTACTTATTTTTCAAGGAAAGTGTACCTTGTTTCATAATAATGCAAACCCTATCCAAAGAAAGCAATTGGCTATTTGATATTTTCATCATTTACCGGGTTGGAATAGTTGAGACTATTTCAACTCCTGCAAGTGCATACATAGTAAAATCTTTATCAAATTTTGGATTTGCAAGAGTAGGGGCCTGAGAAATAGCTATTTTAATAGCCTCAAAACCTTCTCTCCCTTTGCTGGTCCAAGAGAACATTTTCTCTTTCTTTAACAGAGTTGTTAATGGTTTAACCAATGCTGCAAAATCTAGAACAAATATCCTAACAAAGTTGATTTTTCCTAGAAAGATCTGTAATGCCTTCTTGTGATGAGGCAATGATAGTTATGATATAGCTTTGATTCTGAAATTATCAATTGCTAAACCTTCCTTTGAAACAATATAGCCAAGTAGTTTACCTTGATGTAATGAAAAGATAGACTTTTGGGGGTTCAAGGATATTCCAAATTACCTGCATAACGGAAAAGTCTACCTTAAATGCATTAGATGTTCCTCTCGAATCCTTTGAAAATACAGTAATATCATTTAAATAAACAAGTATGCATTTATTTAATACGCTGTGAAAATCCATGTCCATTACACGTTGAAACATTGCACTAGCATTTGAAAGACCAAAAGGCATTCTTTTGTAAGCATAAGTACCCTACTTTGTGGTAAAAGCTATTTTATATCTATCCTATTCTCGACTAAAATCTAATTGTATCCGTTGTAATCGTCTAGAAGGGATAATCTATTTAAAACTGAAACCTGTTCTAAAAATTTGATCCATAGTCAAGTAGTGGATAATGGTCTTTTAGCGATGCTTTGTTAAGATCTCTTAAATCCACACATAATCTTATTTCTTCATTCTTCTTTCTAACAGGAACAAGATTTTCTACCCAACTTGAATGTTTAACTAAGAAAATAATTCCTAATTCAATCAATTTGATAACTCTTTCCTCATAAGAGGTTCTATTCTAGGATTTACAAGCCTCTATATCTACCTAACTGGTTTAGAATTTGGTTGTAATTCAATGGTATTTTGTGCTAAACTTGGATCAAAACCTTTCAAATCTTGGTATCTCCAAGTGAAAAAATCTTTAAATTTTGTGCAAAGATTAATGAAAGACTATTTTTAAAATAAGGAACATACCTTTCCAAGGAATAAATTATTTCCTTCATTAACGAAATCTCTTCATAATTACAAAGCATGAGTTGACATCTTAGTTGTCTTGTTTCTCAACTAGTCATCAGTGTTGAAGATGTCTTCTAATGTGAAATTCCCCAAGGTAATTTGTTTGTCTTTAGTTGAACAATCTGGTCACCATATAAATGTTGTAATTTATCTTGATTTACTGCAGAAAATTCAGCTTCTTGTTGTAAAAACCTGCAGATTTGATCATCACTTTCAAAAACCTACCAATTTGATTGATTATCGGGATAGAAAGCCTAAACATTAACTTAATATGAGGTGAATCTTGTTGTTTTCCATCTATTCCAGAACTTGAAACTAGCACGACCGCTGCAAGTTTGTCAGCGTGCTTATTTTCAGTTCTAGGAATAGATTGAATATTAATAGCATCAAAATCTTCCATTAAGTCTGAAACTCTATGTCTGTAAGATTTCATTAATGGATTCTTACAAACATTGAATTTTTTTACTTGATTGATAACCAACTCAGAATCACCAAAGATTTGTAATGTGTTGATCCCTCTTTTTCTGGCCCAAAGTAAGCCATGAATTAATGCTTCGTATTCAGCTACATTACAAGTGCATGAAAATTGGAGACTCAAAGTTGTGAAATACCTTTCATTTTTGGGGAAGTGAGCATCAAACCTACTCCCTGTCCTTTCTTATTCTTAGCTCCATTGAAATGAAGCTTCCAAATCCCTTCCACTGAATTTTCTATTTTAGACAGCAAGGGAATTACTGCATTTTCTTCATACATACAATAAACACCAAAAAGATGTTCTTCACTTCCTTAAAAGGATCATGGGCATGTGCTTCAACTATTTTTTCATCCATAAAAATGTTAGAAATACCCTCTAATGCTGAAACTTGAGCTACATCATCGAAATCATATTGATCCAAAGCTATATGATTGGCGACTACATTAGGAGAATGAGGCTCAATATGGAATCTGGCCAATGGTTCTAAATTGATAGTGACCTTAGTGCCATAATGTGTGGTGAAAAACAAGAAAGACCAATCGAAGAGAGATAACCTCCTATCTTCACTATAAAGTCTCTAGATAGGCATAAAGCAAAATATGGAGGTAAATCCACAATAGTAACATCTTGCAAAATGGAAACATTTGGGCAAGCGTGTAACGTTACCTCTAAATTTCTAATTATACCAACTGTATTAGTTGCAGTCCCATCAAGTCAGAAACACTCTTTTCTATAGGTTCATACTGTAGGCCTAATCTTTCAGCGATTGCTTTTAGCATAACTGTGCTACTTGTACCGCTATCCACCATGCAGTTATGAACTAGATTTTCTCTAATAATCAGTGATAGATAAAATGGTGGTGGTTTCTTTATGTCATGAGCATTTAAAACTTTTTGAACCATCCATATAACCCCTTTTAGGTGGTCTTGATCAAGTGTTCCAAGGACCATATCTATTTTTTGAACTTCCTTTTCTATTGTTTTTGAAGAAATTTACAGTTTAGCTAATTCATGAGAGAGTAAATCCTACTATCCTGGAATGCTTAGAGCATTCAACATCAAGATGTTAACTTTATGATTTTTCATTACATCAACGATATTAAAAGAAGCAACCATTTTAGAGATAGACTCAACTATTTTAGCATAAGCCTTAGCAAAACCGATTCTTCTTCAGTAGCTTTGGATATCTGAGGGATAAATAATCTTCTTGGATCAAGTTGTAGCTATTTTTGATTCTCTTTACCAATTGTAACACTTTCCTTTTTTGGGAGTCAATAGGACTGTTGGCTAGTTTTGGGGTCAGTAGATGCTGAATTATCGATGTGATAAAGTAAGACATGTCTATTTTGTTGTTTTTACTTTCAGTAGCCTTCTCTTGAGCTCTAGTGGTAACTGCAATGAAATCTTCCTCATTGAAGCTCACCAAATTCTATTCAAGTACTTTCTTAACATGACTTTCTTGCTGCCCACTCTCTATTTGAGGCATGAATAATGCTTCAGATTGAGGTTGTGTAACAAGATTCAAGTTCAAGAAAGCATTTGGGCAATTTGTAGCTGAATGAGGTTGATTGCAAGGTTGGCACCACTCCTCTGTAGCCATATTAACTAGAACCAAAGCATTAGATGTACTAGGAACATTAGGATCAAATTGCCTTTACTGATAAGGCTGCCTATAATTTTGATTTTGTTGGTAAGGCTACCTATTTTGTTGATTATGTTGGTAAGGAGCTTGATAAGGTCTGTTAGGCAATGCAAATCTGTTTTCAATTAATGTCAACTTATTTTCCATGGTTTACAAGGCTTTAAACATAACTATGGATGGGGTTTCAAAAACAGGCTCTATAATCATAATAGGATGTGGAATAGGGGCTAAATATGCCAAAAATGGCATTGTAGGCCTTAACGCTAAGTTTTTAGCCCGAATAAGGCTGTTTTTAGCTTTTATAGCAATGTCATAGGCATCAGTGTAAAGTAAAACCTTCCATGGATTGGATCATATTTGAAATATCACTATTCAATGCTCGAGGTAATAAAGGAAATTGTGATTAGCTTGAGGCTTAACACTTGCTGGGATTCTTTCCCAAGTCCTGAAGCAAATGGATGTTGAAACTAGACATATACTCGTGAGGGAATCTTTTGATAGTAGATAGTTTTTCTATGAGGGATAAATGATCGAATTATCTTGGAATTGTTTCAGTAGTTTTTCACCTAATTCATCCCAATTTATTATGCTTATGATCTCTAGATTTCTATACCATTGTAAGGCTTTTCCTTTAAAAGATGTAGCTAAAAGTCTTAAAGCTACGTCTTCGTGAGTGATATTATGAACTCGTACATATGGCTACAACATCTTTAATATGTTAAGAAGGTGTAACTTGATTTTATTTGATAAATGATGGAAAAATTTTCATGGCAAGATTAGGAATATCATGGTAAACTAGAATTACTAATGGGATGCCATTAGTAAAGGTTACAAAATTTTCGGGTGGTTGAAGAGCCATTGGAAAAAATGGGATATGGATTGTAAAACTTATATGTGGTGAAGGAATTTCAAGAGGAGGGTTATCAAAACAGGTCTATTATATAGTAATGTATTACCAACTCTTATCCTTCTAGCAAAATTCAAAGGTAAAGAAACAAAATCAGGAGGAATTCCTCTAACCGATGATCTCGTAGTCACTTTAGGCATGGAACATGCTGCAATACTGGTCTAAAATCAGCTTTACGGAGTCGTCAAAATATCATAAAATCTTTACAATAAGTTTTTGCATCTTGCTCCTAAAAGTAAATTTTATTTTCTATAAATCTACTTTAGATCTGCTCTAGAATCTGTAACTTGCATATAGATTTGATTCATTGTCCCACCGGGCATGCCAAAAATTGTAATCTCTCAAAAGCACACCCTATAGAGAGATGCAATCAGATTTTCTAATCCTGTAAAAAGATATCTATCTCTCATAGATATAATGGAGACACCTCAGGTATGTGGGTATACCTATTGTGAGGTGAATCTCTGGGATTAAAAGGTCGATTCCTTATTGGTGTACACTAAACTAGTTTACGGGAGCAGAAGGGCAAAATATGACTGAAAAAATAAATAATACTAAGGTGATATACCAAATTTGTATAAGAACTTTGACTGAGTAAAATACACAACTGATTTATGAGGAATTTTTGATGCGCGAACCAATTAATACCTTTTTTCATAAATATAAGGGAAAAACACTTTATTGTACCGAGGAGATTTCACAATAGTACTAACAAGTTAACATGCACATTAGAATTAAGAAAAAGGAATGGATTTGCAGTAAGGTAAAATGGTTAATCAGGGAATTTTCATTCACAAAATTAACATAAATATACAAAAGACTGCAAAATAACTTGGAGAGGCATAAAATACTTCACACTCAGAGGGAAAACTGCAGAAATTGCTTCAAGACTCTATATCAAAATGTCCTCCGGGAAGATCTCATGTGCTTTGTAAAGGCACACAATATATAGCAAAAAAGTTCACACCCTTCCTAAAAATATCCTAAAGGTTGTACTCGCCCATGCATCCTAATTTTATCCTTTATTTAATAATAAATAACGGAATAAAATAATACAATTGGAGCATGCAGTAAAAATAGGCATTAATAGCCTCAAATACAATACAGTCAAACTAAAGTTGACTATTCTATTTTAAAGAAAGAATGGGTGAAAAAATTGCTAAAAATACAATTTTCTTGTTAGGAAAGTCTTCCTCCTTTGAGCATGCAAATTCGTCATCTTCTCTATTTTGTCATGTTGTGAAGGCATGAAAAATATAATTCCGTTTATGTGAGCAAAATACTGCAACCCTTAGCAATATTTGTGAAAAAAATAATTATGTGTGGGAACCACCCGCATTCCACCATGGTTAGGCCACTATGTGGACTTAGCATATACTTATGATTTTAAAAGAAAACATGAGGGAACTTGTGGAGACCACCCCACTATGTTTGACCACCTTTGATTATTTGGAGTGACCATACCATATAGTTTGCCACCTTTGAGTTCGTTGGCCTTGGCATATTATAAATTTCACCTTTTTGGTGATCCTGGTATATGATTTGGTCAGCCTTTTGCATTATCTGGTTTGGACTATAGTTTAGAACTTTTGAAAAGTCATTTACAATGATTTAAACTTGGACACATGGGATGGCCCCTTCCCACGGTGACTCAACCCTTAGCGGACTTGGTTGGTGGTAACCTAACCTGTGTTGGGTTTGCTTGGAATTTTGGAATTATCATGGGCCCTTGATCTTTGTCCTTCCATTCACAATGACATTGATTTGGTACTTGTGGTTAGGGTTTCATACCCAAGCATTTAATGTGGTTGGTGGTTGTTGACTATGGTTATTCATTTTGAAAGCTAAGCATGATCCTCCGCCATCCGATCTTGTCCTCGATCTCATTGAGCCGTTGATCTTGAAGTATAGTTAGGTTTGAACCTAACCCAAACTTGGGCTCTAGTGGTAAAGGTAAGACTGGGTATGATCTTCATTTCATTCTATTTTTTTTTGCATGCGAGTGAAGCCCTAGAAAAATTTTCTTGGTCTTCATTTGATCATTTGGAGCTCAGCCTTTACCGTATTTGAGCTCTTTTCTCGTATCTCGATTTATTTCCACCATGTTTGTTCTTCCTAAAGCAAAGCATGTATTATTTGATTACTCCTCATATTGGCATCCATTGGTGAGTTTTGCAAACCTAGTCTAGATTGTTTGATCCTGAAATCTTTTCTTGAGTTTATTTGTGTGATTTTCATTTTCTATTGGGCTTTTGATAGATCACGAAGTTGGCTATCATTATCATTTTTTTGAGTTCGGAGGTCATTTCGAGCTTTCCTTGGAGATTTTGGTTGTAAAATGGTTCCTTATTTCCATGATATTTTAGCCTTATGGGGTCTTCTTTACTCTTAGATCTCTCGAATAATTGCTCAACCGCCAGTGTTGCTTACATTCAAGCTCGACCTCTGGAAACTCTACAATGTTCTCTTTTACAAACTAGTATATCTGTATTTCTTGTCTATTTTTGTCTTCGAGCTAGGATTTTCTTACAAGATCTAATTATTTTCTCTCTCTTTTTTTATATGGTTTTGAATTTGACATTGATTCAAAGGATACCTCTCTACATGGAACTCTGCGAGGACTCGATCTTTTCCAGTAAGTGACATTTCAGAGTTTGAATACCCATTTTATTTGAGTATTTCTCTTTGTTCAAGCTATGTTTTTTTCCGTATTTTTCCTTCGTAATGATCCTTTGAGCTTGATCTATATATTCTATAAAATGGGTATTTAAAATGGAACTTGAATAACTAAAACACAATTTTTTTGGAATTTCGTATTCGATTTATGAGATTTCGAACTTCAGTAGCTTGAACTTTGAACAATTCTTGATCTATCTAGATTTCAATATGTTGATTATTTGTTGAGAGAAGGTAAGTTTTAGCCTTATTGAACATGACTGCATCTTTCTTTGATTCAGCCTCTTGTGTATTCATAACTTCGGCCATGACTTCACCTATAACTGTATATTCTGTAAACTCAAAGAAAATCATTAAGTTTCTTTCTGTAATGACTTTATTTTTCAAAAAGCAATAATACAATTAATATATTTCAGTTTTATTAATAAAAGCATTAATTTTCAATTCTATTCTATCTGAAAACCCCATTTTGCAAGGGGAGACTCTGGCAAAAAAAATTCAAAAATCCTTCTCTCTCTAGATTTCTACAACTTGTCCATTTTAAAAAGATATGAGTATCTTTTATGGATTTTCTGTTCCCTTGACCAAGTTATTGCTCCTCGTATTGGCATTCATTGATCCATTGCAAAAAAAAATTGGAAAACTATGAAGTAGTTGGCTTTATTCACACTTGAATTTGGAAATAAAAATGAACTTTGAATAGTTGCAACTTGATGAACTTCTGAAATATTTGTATGTTGCATTTGATCATAATATTAATTTTTAATGGTGAAACATATACCTTTTTGACTTTTTCATTTCTTTCAAAGCTCAAATAACTTATAGATCATGTAGTAGGCCTATAAAGAATGTATTTCAATTCTGTTTTAAATTGAAAGTGACTTTTACAAGGGGAGACTCGGAAAAAAAAATTCAAAATAATTGTTTTCCTCTCTCCTTTTAAGATTTTAAACTTAATTTGTGAAATATTTGTTGTCTCGACTCATCTTGATGCTTCCTTTGTCTCAGTAAACCATCTGAAATGATGTTTGTTTTCCATTCTCTTGAAATTAAACATCAACTTCTCTTTTCTTAACCGATTAAACCGATCTTTTCATTATTATGCTATAACTTGTTCTGCAGAACTCATAAATAAGTTAGAAAACATAGGCCTTTTGGCCTCTCTTATATCCATGTGATCTTATTTTCTTCTTCATTCTTCTTTTGTGAATTTTTTCAACTTCATTTATGTCATCTCCACATCTGTTTCTTTTGTAAGCTATTTCAGATTCTGCTTTTCTATTCCAATCCTTTGCCTTTTATTTCTTTCTACTAAAGATTTCTCTTTATGCACTCTGCTCTCTTCTACTGCCATGCCTATCTATATCCCTGATCTGTCATGTGTCATGTGTCTGTCTTTCTTTCTTTCAAGTACCATTAGATATATTGAACTTAGAATATGTATTTGCTTTAGAACAGTTTTATAGGAATAAAAATGTACCCAAAGCTCAAAATTGACAGGTACTGCTCTTTATCTTACAGGTGACAAGAAAAGAAAATGGAGATGGAAGCATAAAATGAAACGAGATGAAGCTGGAGATGTAGATGACACAGAGCGGGAAAGAAGATAAAAGGAAATGATGAATTCATTTTACTCCTCTACTCTTATTCTTTAGCAAATGCAATGTTCTCTTTTCATGTATATGATGTTGTTACTTAGTCAAATCCCATGGCTTGTGTGGGAAAACTTGTAGTCTCTTATAAATAAAGCATTAAATTGAAATAATGAGTTGACTATCTCTTTCAGCATTCAGCTTTTCTTTGATTGTGTAATGATGTAAGTAACTCAATATCTCAATAAAATGAATTAATATAAGAGATAAAATTAAAAGAAATACTTGTAACTCCAGTAAGCAACCATTGAATGAGATGTGCCTCCTTGTATGTTGTTTTACTGCATTAAGCATATGCTCTTCACTTTGACTCCTTCCTACTATCTCCATTTAGACATTATTGTCACTGTTTGTTTAGCGATATTTTCTTGATGGAAGTAGCAGGAAAGGAGTCACTTGTAAAATTTTATGATAGCATAGATGGATGTAATTTCATTAATCACAAACAACTTTAATGAATACAGAGAAATAAATCTGATGAGCATAATCATAATAATAGTGAAGTTGATTATTTGATAATCAGTAAATATGTTTGCTGTCCCAAAACCAAACACTTCACTTATTATGAAATTTGGTGTTTTCATCAAGACAAAGGAGCTGTCCTCCGGGGCTTGTGTTCTTTTTCTAGGACATTTGTGAAATTGCAGACTATGTGGTCTATTATGTTTTCTAACGGGACACATAACTACATATTTCACGTAATCTTTTAAATAAATCAGCGGTAACAATATAATTTGATATAAATTCCCCTAGCTTAGGTATACTTCACCAATTTTATCCATCGTAACAAAGTTTCGAGTTTCCCATTTCTGCACAAGTGTAGAAATTGTCAACATCTACATCAAGACTTTCATTTTGTACTATGGAAAAAATAGTGAGTAATGTTGAAATTCATGATTTAAGGAAGTTGGATCAAAAACAGTATCTCTCACTATTCTAGTGTTTTCATAGGGATATAAATAAGCATCTACATTCAATACCATTAGTTCTTTTGTCATGTTGAAGGATTCTAGGTCACAAACATTGTATATATCACCAATAAAAATAGATAATGATCCAAAGGACATACTTGCATTTACATCAACACTCTTTTGTATCTTATTTTGAATATTTGGTTATATTAAAATCTCAGTTGAAAAATCAATGCAAGAAGTGTTGATAATCATAATTCACAAGAAAACTATTAATTAAATGAGAAAAGTGTGGTAATATATGCATATTGAGGGTTCAAGACATACGTATTTTTTATCCTAGTTGTCATTAAGGTCAAATACAACTAAACATATTAATGATCTTTAGGGATTATTATGGGACAACTATGAATTTATTAAGCAAAACTAGGCAATACATGTAACATTGAGGAGTCAATACATACCTAGTTCTGATCCTATCGGTTGTTAAGGTCATTCACAATGATATATTTACAAATTAGTGATCGCTAGGCATCAATCACAGGACAAATATGAATGCAATGAGAAAAGTGTGGTAATACATGCACTCTTGAGGGGTCAAGACATACATAGTTCTGATCCTAGTGGTCGCTAAGGTCTGCCACCATGAAAAATGAAAATATTAAAGCAATTACTAAGATCAGCCCTAAAAAATATTTAGAGCTTAGTGTTCGCTAGGAATCATTCACTGCAAAACAATTATTAAACTGAGTAAAGTGCCGCTATACATATTTTCTTAAGGGTTCAATCTTTATGTACATTTTATTAGCTTGTTGCAGGGATATTTATGCATCTCTTTAATTATTTATAATTGTATCATATTGGCTATACTATCCCTAGTGGAGCCAAGTGCTACACTACATACCTTTGAGAGGGATCAAGCCTTATGTAGTTCTCATAATATATATTACAAGTTATTAAAAGTAAAGTCTTAGCGGTTGCTAAAATTCATTACTATGATTTTTTAGTATCTATATATTAGCGGTGTCGTATCTATATCTTTGGATAAATGAAGTCTCAATGGCCACAGAGGTCTCTACTTAGTTAGAAAAACATTAAATATTTCCAAATCTCCTAGCATACTCTTACAACATCAAGATGATGGACTCATGATGTGTATGAGTATGCAAGGAATTTCATCAATCATAAAATTTTTTTTTCCGTCTCCACAGAGTTCTTCTTGGCTTATTGTGAAGTGAATTATTTTGTATACATAATACGAATGGAATACATACAAAATTACTCTTCTTGTCTATAGATTATTCCTTATTTTAGACTCAACTACTAATACTTTGATAATGTAATTTATTCCTTAATTTAGTGATCATAAATAATCACATATTCATGTTGATATGTTCTTAACATCTGAGTTACATGAATCAAGAAATATCAACGTAATGAAGTCTATTATGAAATCATTTATTTGATAAAAATTCTACATTCTATACCACAAATACCCATAAAATTTCACAATAACGCATCTTCACTCAGAAAAAAATTCCCTAATAATGTATTTGTGATCTAAAAAATATTGAATAACAAACTTTGAAATTCAATACTTATTTAAATATTCAAGTCATAATGAAATGTCCAGAGAAACCTGTTGATAGCGGTCTTAAAGTTCACTTTATTTTAATTATATACAGAATCCCTAAATAAATAATAGCCCTAACTGAAAAAAATCTATTTTCCACATCCTTTTTAATAACACCCATTTTTTTGCATCCAACAAACATTGTTGTCCATGTCAGGTAATTTAGGAAACAGTTCTCAGTCCTCCTACAAAACAAATTCCCATAACATGTTTGTGTATTTCTTGCAAGCACAATATACACATATTTCACAAATCATTTATGGATAAGCATATTGAATGAAAAAATGATGCCAAACCCTTTGAATTGAGAACTATTTGTTAAAATTCCTGAAAGAATGTGGTTTCATGGACACAATTGACTAATGGAACCGCACAAAATGGGTTTTGTTGAAAAGGCTACAGAAATTCTACATTTATAGATTTCCAAAACTTTGGAAGGGATGATGGTGAGAATGCATACTGAATTTTGATAACTAGATGAAATCAAACAGTGTTCAAATTGTTTGAAATCAAAATGTGTTCATATTTTCTTATGGATGAAGGTAGTTCTATTCTGGTGGTCCTAAGGTTAGCCACGGTGAAATATTTAAATCTTAGTGGTGGATAGGCATCATTAATAGGAAAACTATTAAATAAATGCACAAAGTACAACAATACATGCACTATTGAGGGTTCAAGACATATGTAGTTTTTATCCTAGAGGCCTTTAATGTTAGCCACAATGAAATAGTTAGAGCTTAGAGGTTGCTAGGCATCCTTCACAAGAAAACTATTATTGCAATGAGAAAAGTGTTATAATACATGTTTTCTTAAGGATTCAAGACATACTTATCTCTGATTAATTTGTTTCCAGGATGTTTATACCTCTCTTTAATTATTTATAATTATATCATATTGGCTAGACTATCCTGGTGAAGCCAAGTCTTTGCACTACATACCCTCGAGAGGGATCAAGCCTTATGTAGTTCTCATAATATATATTATTAGTTATTGAAAGGAATGTCTTAGAGGTCACTAAGATTCATTAATATGATTTGTTATTCAACCTCTATTTTCAAATTAAGAAACAAAGTGAACTATCTGTGTAGAAAAAAATTATAAGCCCACATGATTATATTGCTTGGATGTAATATCAATTAAACATTATATTATTTGAAGCTTATCTACATAAATTGAATATAGCATTTGAATTACCAATCATAGTAGATGATATTTCCCATCTATACATATATCTTCTTGGCATATTGTGAAGGGATTTATTTTTTATACATATATCTCTTTCTTGGTAGTGAAGGTGATCTTGAATTGTAACTCCTATTTGACCATTACAATTTTAAACTAAAGAAACTTCCAAGAAAAGAAATCCTCTTTGATCCTGCTACTCTCTGTATAATTTTATCCACTTTAGTAATACATTAATATATATATATTAGTGTTCATCGATCTCTTAATGGTAGAATTTTTCATTAATAACCAACTTTTTTTAAGGCACTGTGGCCATGATCCTCTAAGAATTAGATCTTATCATTGGAAAATAAACATTTGTAGTCAAATATTTTGAATCCATTATCATTACCTAAGATTACTTTAAAATATATAAATTCCTCTTCAATAATACAGTGGCCATTTCGATCTTAATGATTTCTATTGCATTAGATATTATGAAGGGAGTTAGTATGTATGCATACGTCTCTCACTTGGTAGTGAAAGATATCTTGAATTGTGACTAATATTTTACCATTAAAATTTTATAAATATAGAAATTTTCAAGAAGAGAAAACCTCTTTGTATCATTTTATCCATATAAACATGGTATAATGGCCTTATCCATATAAAACATGGTATAAAAACCTTAAATAAAATAACCATAATATTTGTAGAGTTAGTATGAGTATGAACATATATATGGATAACACAATATATAATCCTTTTAATAATATCCTTGGTCATTGTACATATGTATTGCTAAGATAGTAAATCTCATAATTTCCTTACACTTCCACCTCCCAAAAAAACAAGTAAAACTGTTTCAACCCCAAAACTATTTCGCTCAAAATTTTATTTTATGTACATAACACAACTTTAGTATAATGTAATAATGAATTATAGTTGTGGTATTGATCCTGGGAAAAAGCAATGGTGGAAGGATAGGATGCGGGAAAGTGGTATTGATCCCGAGCAAGGAAGGTGGATTTAATCCGGGAAAAGAAATGGTGGATAAGAAAACCATTAAAACTAGTTAAAAATGTGTTAAAGATAATAAGAAATATCTTATAGTTGCCTTGTTCATCGAAATATCCTACTAAAAATATTTATTCATTCTTTTGTTCTCCAAAATCTATTTGGTTCTCCCACTTTTGAAGAACCATATTTTTCATAAATACCTCACTTGTAATCCAACACCAACACATTGAATGGAAAATCATTCATAACATGAATATCCTCTAAAATTTTGTCATCGACAATGTTAATGATGTGGTATCCATGATTTTTACTAAGTAGTGTGCAGAAAAGGAATATTAATAGACAGAAATAAGGCCAAAAAAATAATATCAACTTCATCTACTCATTGATTCATGTGCACCACCATGACCATACATTGATTCCAATATTCACTTTTATATTATGCATATTGATCCACCATCCATACCATTAGGCTTATTTTTTAAAACATAACTAAACAAGTTCTTGGCAGTGTTATGTGATTGTAAAAAGGCTACAAATCTTCCTCTTGATGTTATTACGGATTAATATGCACTATTTATTTGTCAAGATGAGATCCATTAAAATGCACTTTGAACCTAGAGTGTCTGAAGAAGTATCCCAAATACTCAACTCCCTTCTGTCCTCTTTCACTGCTCTTCATATTGTTAAATATCTTACGAAATCATTTATTTGATTAAAAATATACAATCTATACCACAATAACCCCTAAAATTTCACAATAATGCATTTTTGAAATGAAAAAATCTTGAATAAAAACTTCGAAATACAATATTTATTTCAATAATCAATTTGTAATGAAATGTTGAGAAAAACTTGCTGAGAGCAGTCTTAAAGTTTTCTTCATTTAATTGTCTATAAAATCCCTAATGAATAAAATCCCTAATTGAACAAAAGATATTTTCTAGAAAATATTATTTTCTATAACAAGTATTTTAGGAAACAGTTCTTAATCCTCTTGTGAAAAAACTTCCCATAACCTGTTTATGTATTTCATGCAAGCACAGTATACACATATTTCACAAATCATTGACAAAAAAGCATATTGAATGAAAAAATGATGCCAAACCCTTTGTATTGAGAAATTTTTTTCTAAAATTCCTAAAATAATATGGTATCATGGACAACATTGATTACTAGAAGCAAAAAAAATGGGTTTTGTTGAAAAGGCTATGGAAAATTCTACATTTACAGAATTTCATAATTTTGGAAGGGATGATGGTGAGAATGCATACCAATTTTTAGCACACAAAGGTTATCAAAAAGTCTTCGAAAATTGTGAAATAAAATTTAGACACTTTCCCTTCTCATATTTTTCAATGGATGAACGGAGTGTCACACTTACGCTTAGACGAAGAGAATAGAAAGAAAAATTTTCAAAACATATACTAAAAATATTTATCTATAGTGATATGTAACTAACACATCCAACCGCCACTTTATTTGGTGTACAAATTTGAAAAGGCATGCGTAAGACATTACATTACTTTAGATTAAATGGATAATTAATGGCTGACAAAAGTTAAATACTACAAATGATGCATATATTTATAATGGCGTGTGTACTTTAAAATGGCACATTTACTATCAAATGACGCATTTTAAATTATTAAGATTCAATGGCTAATTCATGTTAAGGCAACTATAACATTAATTATATTTTCACCTTTCAATATGGTCCTCATTAATAGTGTAGTTAGTATTTTAATGAATTTTAATGTAATAATTTTATAATATATTTAAATTTTAATGTATGAATTTTTTACAGTTAAAATTGATAGTAGGGGAAATAACTAAAGCGATGTGGCTTCGGGCTAGAAAAAAATTCAAATTCATACACTATTTGTTTTATGGATTAAAATTTAAAAATAGTAGGTGTTATCCCAATTTCCCTCCCCCAGTAAAATTGATCAAACATGACCCCACACAGAATAAAATTAGAAGGGTCAGTTCAGTCCTACGGGATCGCAATCAATCCCAAATCAAAGGGTAGGTGGGCTCAAAATGGAGGATCGGGGTTGGAAAAGGAGGCCAATGGTGTCAAAAGAAACTAGAGGCTCAACAGAGAGAATCGGAGAAGGGGCTTGAATTTTCATAATTCTCATACAAGTTGACTTGAGGGCTAAACAAACAGACTTGTAGGAGGTGCCACGTGTCAACTCGGTGCAATTCCAAAAGGTGTAGCAAAACAAAGACCCCAAACTAGCATGAAGCCTCCATGTGTCCAAGACCTAATGTAGTCACTCTTAAATAAGCAGAAGGGACCTAGCCAAAAATGGAGGTAGAAGATCAAGCGTGAATCAGCTAATTACAACAAGGTCAGCAAAGGCCTCCATGCATCCAATCGGAACATCTTCAAAGGTCAATCTCGAAAGGCCATCCCAAACAAGCATTAGCCTTGCCACGTAGTCGTGGTCTAAAAAGGGTCTTATCAACCGTTGAAATGGATAATTAAAGAACAAACCCGCAGAGGGTGCCACGTGCCTCATCAACACAACTCCAAGGATATAATCCAAGGTGGGGTCCCCAAGTGTGCACGGGATTGCCACATGTCCAGGGATCCAAGTTGAGACAAAGTCGACCATTAAATCGGCTAAGTATCACAAAGTCAGCGGAAGCCTCCACATGTCCCAAGTCATACATAAATCCTTCGTCAAATAGAAAGGACTTGGGGAAAACATGAGGGAGGTAGAGAAAAGACATGGAAGGTGCCACGTGCCTCATTAGCACAATTTCAAAGGCACGTCTCAAAGAAAGACCCTGAACTAGTGCCATCCCTTCACGTGTCCAAGGTCTAAAAAGGAGACATTGGCCTCCAAGCTTGAGATAGGCCGAAGAAAGCCTCCATGTGTTAGCATGGCATATCTTCAAGGTTAAAATATCAAGGCGGTCCCCAAACAAGCACAGGCCCGCCACGTGGCCAAATTCCAAAAGTGGGGCAGAGCCGGTGTTGAATTGGCTAAGTATAGAAGAGCCAGTAAAAGCCTCCACATGTCATCTTGATGCAACTTCAAAGGAAGAATCAAGAGTGGGTTCCCAAATGAGTGCGAGCTTGCCATGTGGTCAAAATGAAAAGGGGGAAGAACCGGCTGCTGAAAATTTCAAAAGCCTACGGAGACCTTTATTGGTGCTCAATTTAATCTCACCTTATTCGTTCAAAATGTCTCATTCCGTGTGGTTTTAAGTTTTCTCTTTCTCCCTATATTGATTCGTGAAAGTTGTTTCCTTCATTTGGTTGTCATGATCAGTCCTTTCCTTTGGTCGAGGATCACATTAATTCTATATATTGTTCTCCATTTCTCTTTCCATGAGAAAGATTTTGTAATTTGGGCATGAATTCAAGTTTTCCCCTTCCTTCTATTTTTCCACAGTCATATTTTCCCTGTCAAATTTTGGTCCCAACATCTGTGGAAATGTGGTCCTTTCGATTGGTTGCTACTGGCGATTCTTTTTAGTGAAATTTTTCACTTTAATCACATTTGTAAAAATTACGAAATTGGCCCGCATGCCCCGATAGTCTCTGATTGGCTATTCAGAAAATATGAAGCGGCGGGACAAAAGTCTTACTTTGACCCCAAAGAAGTAAACGTGGCGCTTTTTCATGTTATAAGTAGGGAAGCTGGTCAACGGAACATTTTGAAGTTTTTACCGTTTTGTATGAGGGTTAAAAAGTTATGAAATAACCCGCAACTCTGTTAGGGCCCACGTCAAAAGTTAGATACGAGGAAGCGGGTCGTCGGGGAAATTTGAAACTCTAAGGCCCTCTTCAACTCATAGTTTGTCCACGTGGAAGGCGTGCACTCATTTAAAATTTACCTCATGGTTTGACCTTTGAAGTTATGCCAAGGAGACACGTGGAGGCTTTCGTTGGCTCCTCTCTATACTTAAACTTCTCAAGTAACTTTCTAAGGCTTGGGACATGTGGAGGGCCCATGCCTGTTTAGGAACTGCCCTTATACTTTATTTTTAAAAGAGCACCGAAGGGACACGTGGAGGTTTCCACTGGGTCTTCCCATACTTATACTTTTCAATGACCAAAGAAACTTTCTTGGACCCTAGGCACATGGCACCTTCCACTGGTCCTTAAACTCTTTCAACAACTTTTTCAAGCTGAGACACGTGGTGAGCCCGCGCTTGTTTGAGGTCTCCACTTTTGGGCACCATATCAAAAGAGCACTGAAGAGACATGTGGAGGCTTCCACTGGCTCCTCTCTATCTAATAGTTTTTCAAATTCCAAAAGGCAATTTTTTTGTGCCCATGGCATGTGGAGAGCCCGCGCTTTTTGGGAACCTACCTCTAGACTTCACCTTTGTAGTTGCACCAAGGAAACACATGGAGGCTTCCATTGGTTCCTCTTTACACTTGGCCAACTCAGACTCACAAAGCACATGTAATGTGGGATAATCTATGCATGAACACTCATTTATGAGAGGCACGAATGTAGGCATCCATGTGAGGGCACTCATTTCTCAAGGTGTATTCTCGAGGGAGAAAAGGATTGCTTGACAGATCCAACTATACAAAGCCACGAAAAATGATTAAAAAGGGGATTTCTCGCATGACATAATAAAATAATGATTATAAGGACTATCAAAAATCTATGGCATGGCATCCAGTCATGGTTGAGGGTCTGAGAAACGTGATCAGTTCATGATTTTTCCACCTAGAAGCTTCAAGTGTAAATTTGTTAAACATCACTTTCTAAGACAAATTGGTAACAAGCAAAGGATTCCTCAAATATTCTTCTTTTTGGGGAAAATTTTGGATGAGTGAGTGAGTGAATTGTATAAATGCAATGAGGATACTCTTGCAAAAGGTCGGGGTTTAATTCTTACGAGAAAATTTGAGAAATCCCATCTTCCTAAGAGACCATCTAAGAAACCTGTTAATCTCTTGTGTTTTAGATTTGATCGCATCAAGATGGTTGTGAGTGTACAACCATTGACAAGATCTAAGACTGTTCAAGAAACTTTCCCCTACTGATAAATCTAATAGATCTCAAATTAATCTATGTTGATCTTGGGAAAAATTGTTCTTGCTTTTATTTCAGAATGTTTTCAAATGGTTTTTATGTTTCTGTTGCAATCTTATGTTAAAATCCCTCCGAATCACACAGGATATCATCCCTATGATAGTTTAGTGGCATTTGCAATTTCATTATGAGAATATCCTTTATCCTATAATGAGATAAACAATTTAAAATCACTTTACTGTCATTTTGTTAATAAATATTATCTATAAGCCTTTGAGTGTATCTTAGGCATGAGGAACCAGGGGTCTTTATTGTTTAATTAAGTCTTTAGCTTGAGGCTTCGTGTTGAATTCTTAAAGATTGTGTGGCTGTGTAGATCTGGGGCTCCATTAATGCACACCTTTTGGTTGAAGTAATATTTTGGCTATTCTTAAGCTTTCTGTTGTTAAGTTGTCCAATTGTTGTAAAGGTTCTCAAAGATCCAATGAAATCAACTTCATCTTTCTTAATCCCCACCAAAATTTTAAAATAACCATCATTCCTACCTGAAGTACCCCTGTTTGTGTTGTGTATCCACAAATGAACCAATTCTACTGCCAAAATATACAAAAGCAAGTAATTTTTAAGTTTCTTTAGTAACATGAACCCTATTTACAAAATATCTCCACTCTTTAGATGTGACAGTGACTTGTGAGAGTTAAATTATGGTGCATTGATCATATTTTCACAAGGTTCCCTTGAAAATTTTATACAAAAGGATCTCTTCATATCCTTCACCGATAGAGGTTACAAAATGGATCTGTTAGTCCAAAATCACAACACCACCAAATGAGTCTATAGATCTACCTTTCTAAGGCAGAATCATTTGGTGTGATCCGCATAACATTGAGTCTTCTGAAGTGTGGGACTCTGTAAAATAGGAAGACTCTCTAGATTAAAGGTTGGTTCCTATTCCTCTGTTTAGGTGCATACGTAGAAACTTACAGAGGGTCTGTTCTTAATCCTAATCTAAACTTTACCAAGGAGACAGGGATAGAAGGAATATAAGAAAAAGGAATGATTAAACTAACAGTGATGCACCAAAGGAATGATGAAAAATTATCTTGCTAATAGACACAAACAAATAAAATGCATATGATAAAAAGAACAGATGGCCGAGATATGTAATAGAAGACCAAATGAAAGCAAAAGAGGCAAGAAAGGATCTAAAATCGATCACAGATGTGTTTTATTGCTCTGTAGATTGATACAGTCCATTACAAAGTAGCTAAGAGGTGAGAAAGTGTATTGTAATTTTAATGGAAGGTTTGAACTCCATGAGTCCCTTGCTAGAAGGAAAGGGGAGCCTGCAAAATACAAGAGAATGTCCAACCCTTTACAATGAATCATGCCCCAATTTTATAGGTTCGATTAGAGAGAAGAAAGAGAGAGAGAGAAGAGAGAAAAGTAGGTTGAAGCTCAACCACTGTTATTAATGCTTCTGATGAAATCTTCCCCCAAATCTATCTTTACTGCATTAATCCTTGATTCAATTCCTTGAAAGAAGAGGAAGCGATGGAAACGGATCAAATCCGATCTGGTTGTTGAGACAGATAGATCTTGCATTGAAGGCCCGAAGATGTTTCCTCCATTTTCCTTCACCTAACCTCCTCAAAATTAAAGTTTCAGGCCTTCATGGCATGGGCGAGGCTGAGATCTTTCCAACGGTGTTAGATTCATGATATTTCGAGCCCTGAGTTGAAAGATATGCCCCTTTAAGTTTGTATTGGGTCCATACAGATGGGCGGAAAACAATTTGAAAAAATGGGTCCCCCTTTTGATATGGGACACGTGGCAGCCAAATTAGAGAAAAATTGGGCTTACGGGTCCTCAATTTATCTTTTTTCCCTATTACGCAAAAAATACAAAACTCAAAAAACTCCCGCAACCTCGAGGCTCTACCGGACACGTGGCTCCTTTTGGTTGGCTAGGGAATGTGCTTCCATCTTTGTCTTTGTGCCTTTTGAACGAAAGGCAAATTTTTAATTTTTCTCCGACTCCCCACTTTGGCTTTGACTCGGGTTCACACACTGAATTTTTCCTTAGGTGGAGTTACAGTGCCATTTTGTAACTTTTACCCCTTTTGATACAACAAGGGGCAAAGAACCAAATTTTCCCTGACGACCCGCTTTTCCCTGGGACATGTGGTAGTTTGGTGCTCATTTGGAAACCTTTTCTTTATTCAATCTTTGAATCAGTGCCATTAAGACACTTGGCAACCTCCACCGGCCTATTTTTGCATTGACTATTCAACTAACTCGGCCCCTATTGGAATAACACATGGAGGCATCGTGCTTGCTTGAAAACCCAGCCCAAAGCTTTCCTTTGGAGGAGCGTCGAGTTGACACATGTAGGTCTCCGCAGCCCATGGATCTTTTAATGAGTCCCTCTTATCCTTTTGGGCTCTAGGCTACGTGGCGAGCTCACACTCATTTGGGTCTATGCCTTGAGACCAACTCTTGGAGATGCACCATTAAGACACTTGGCATTCTCCGCTTACACTTTTATACTTAGCCAATTTTGAGGCCCGCCTTGTCCACCTTTTGACTCTATTTGACCATTTGCTACGTGGAGGGCTGGCACAAGTTTGAGTCTCTGCCCTAGATTTCCCTCCTAGTTTTGTGCCAAGCTAACACCTGGCACTTCCTTTTAGTTGAAGACTTTTCAACGCCCTGTAATTTCTTGGGGTTTTGGACATGTGGAATCCTGGCGCAAGTTTGGGCTCCCCCTTTTGGATTCACCTTTGGAGAAGTGTCGTTAAGACACGTGGCTCCTTCCACAACCTCCTCCATACTTAGTCATTTTTGACCTTTCCCGAACTATTTTCGAGCCCGAAAACTTCAGATCTTCTCCATTTCTTCCCCTTCTCATATCTGGTCAACTTTGTAGCTTGTAGAATAGATTTAAGATGTGGAAACGGCATGACAAGGTCATTTCTTTTGCACAGGGTCCTTTAGTCTCTCTTAGCCTCTGGATGCTTCATGGTTGAGTCCTTCGAGACCAATTTGTAGGATTTGAATGAGTGTTCTCAAGTTCCTCTTATGCGGGGTTGTGGCCGATCCAATATTTTGGGGGAAAAATATGGATAAAAATTTGGCGACTCATAGGGGTATCTTCCTACTAGATGAAAAGTCCAATTACCTTGTCATATCTATTGGGCATGGAGTTGATAAAGACGGTGCGATACTAATTATACCTTGGATTCACGAGCCTGGCTACTTGCACTATCAATTTTCATAAGAAATCTCGAAATGAAAGTTTTTGAGAGTAGCAAATTGTTTTAACTCAAGGCTTCATCTATCTCTCTGAATGGACTACAAAAGAGCAAAAAAATAGCACCACAACTATATACAAAATTGTAAATCATACATGCTCCAAGTAGAACATGCAGAGTGTGCAAAGCACTTAGGAGAAAAGCAACCTAAACTACAACAAGACAATGAGGGAGAAGAAACTCAGTTAATATGTACAAGGTGGGAGCCTTCCCTCTAATAATAGTGTTTAAGATAGATTCCATTCACTGGAATCTGCAACTCCTGCCATATAATGTACATAATTGAAAATCATTGCTACTTTTACATTTTATGACCATATAAGGACCACTCTAGATGGCATCGAAATTAGAATGTCTTCCTAGTCTTTCTTGGTCGTATCCCATTTCAACACTAGGTCTCCTTCTTGAATGTTCTTTTCTCTAACCTTCTTGTCAAAGCATCTTTTAATTGAGGCATGATCCTTCTCCATTGTTTGAAGTGCATGCTCTCTGGTTTCTTCTAATTCCATCAACTCTGCATACATGGCCTCCATTGGTTCAAATTCAAACATCTCCAACTATCTCAAGAGTTCCAATGCTGGAAACTCTAGTGACATAGGCAACACTGCCTCTTTCCCATAGACAAGCTTAAATGGGGAGCTGTTGTACGTACCCAAAATTGTAAGGTACTGTACTGCCAAAACAACATGACACATGCCCTAATGATGATACAGGTCTCCTCGCAAGGTGTTCGGGATCTAGAAAAGCTCTCCGAGTGTGCGTTAACATCCCGCATGCCCCGCTTAGCCCCCGCATGCTTTGTTTTTCCCTTTTCCCCTCTTTTCTTGGCCTTTTTCTCTTTAGTGATGAAACCGCCACCCTGCCTGGGTGGCGGTCTCGTGACCGCCGCCCTGAACAGGGTGGCGGTCCTATAACCGCCGCCCTGCTCAGGGCGGTGGTCCTTTACGCGTTTTCTAGAAAGCTCTTTTAACACAACTCACGTAAATTCAACGTTTTACCAGCTTTCTTTCACCACCATAAGCTTGCATTTATGATTCTAGTTCCCTGGAATAGTGTTTTGCCATTGTTTATAGTTTAAGAGTTCTATTTGGTTTTTACCTTGGGTAAATGCAAATGCTATAAATAGTTGGCTTGTGCTCAAGCAAATGGCCCCTCAAAATTTTCCTCTGATTTCTCTTTGCAATAGATTTAGTTTTCCTTTTGCTTAGTTAGCATTGTTTTACTGTTAGTAAGCCACATATCCATCTTGTGCAAGCACTGTTGTTATTTCATCCAATCCATTGGAGTAGAATAGCTTAGGAAGCCATTAAAGTTGCAAGTTTTGCTCCTCAAACAGGATAGTTTTAGGTTCTAGACGCTTTATGTTGCATGACTCACAATAGATCCTGCTAGGAATTGCATAAGCCAAGCTCTATACTCTTGCGCTATCCCTCTCCTACTCACATTGTATTCAGTCTGTGTCTTGAGATACCTTTGTCCCAATATCTACTTCTATTGATGCTAGCATTACACGATTTTCTAGATCCACGTGAATACGAAGGAACGAGGAGATCACACTGAGGGGACAAGATCACACACATCATCGGATTCACCACTATTCTGCAGAATCCAGGTTCTAGCTTTCAAAGTTCTAGTTAGAATCATATCAAATAGAGTAGTTAATTACTTTATTTCAGTTAATTCCACTCTCGATATTGCTAGGGAAGCTGTGGGGATTGATAGTTTCTAAGAAACTATGATTCACTCCTCACTTCTGAGGTAGGATCGAGAGTCTTGCAAATAGATTAGATAAGCTATTTTATTGTTTAGAATAGATCTACAAATTACACAGATAGATAGCTACACTCGGTTATTTTGTTTGTTTTAAATTATTATTTTAGCTATCAATTCTAGATATTTTAAATAGCTACTTTCTTAAATTCATAAAATTCATCAGAAAACACAAAAATAGAGAAATCATAGATGCTATAGATATATTTCACATAGTTAAATTTCATTTTACTGTAGTTCGTTTTACATTGTTGCTTTTTATATGACAATCACGGGACCTAGAGAGCCCAGGGAATACATATTCAAGCCAATCATGCCTCAGCCCAATCTCATCATAGCGATAACTGATATAGACCAAAATCTTAGGATCCAAGTCTTCCGAACAATGGTAAGCTTGCAACAAATCAATTCCCAGTTGAGCGGGTTAAACATAGAAGATGACCAAGCACACACGTTTTGGTCAAATCAACCAAACTACAGATTACCCTAGGCAACATTCATATGACTATAGAAGGGTTTGAAAGAGAACAAACCTTTGGTTGTGATCCTTTGGTCCCACTAGATAGCCAGAAGACACTCTTCTAGATATAGATACCAGCCTAAGAATCCAGGTTGCACGAACGCCTGTAAGATATTCTGAGAAAATCACACAGTTATTGATCCTAAATATAGAAGCTGAGAAAGCATATGATTACTGGATATTAGGGATTAGGACTTGATTTCACGCATGACCATAACAGGTCCACAACAACTAAGAATCTATGGTTGTGACCCACAAATCCCATAGCCCAACGAATCCATAGGAGAATTAGACATAGACACTGGCCTACGCACACTAGTATTCCGGTCTACCCCACTTCCACCTATCATCATCGAACAATTATCCTTGCTAGACACAACAACTAACAGAGCTAGGGAATTCTGGACTAGGCCAGAGAATCGTCCATAGAATTGACTATATTTACCATCCACCATATGACCCTGTCTCGGAGAAATACACAAAACTATCCCGGTCATTTTCCACGTATTCCACAACCTATAGATCGAATCACGCCAGAGCTCGATATTGATTGGAGCCTTCGAGCAGTCATCCTTGCTGACCGATCTATCACACCAGTTCAAGTTAGGAGGGCCTTCTTTGCCTTAGACTCACAAATTCCGCTAGTGCGTATTGAAGACATTAGATTGCCTAACTAGTTTGTCTGCATCTCACACATATTCCATACCCACCGGCTATCTCGGCACGACCTCGGGAGGTCGGGTGCGAGGAAGAGTCACTTGTAGATTCCCATGCTCGCATGTCACTTTTCCATCATACAAAATTGGTGAACCCGACGTGAAACAAACAACTTTTTCACCTTCTCCATCTCATTAGTCATTTTCTACCTCATTAACCATCACTTTCACTCCTTCCCATTATTCTGCGGGTATTCATATACCCCCCGAATATGTCGGGATTCGATGCATATGGTAGGCCCTCTTGGGCCTTGAGGCTTACTACGCCCAACAAAATAGGCAATCATCACCCTCACTCTCAGTATGGGGTGACAACTACTCAACTAACCAGTTGTCAACACAAACTCTAAGAATCAGATATAACTCATCATTTCAAACTGAGGAGTTAGATCAACTTGCTCAAATGCAACAAACAGAGCCTTCAGGCTTGAATAACATGATGTTCACCAAAGAATCTGGTTCATCCCCTCAGATGCTACTTAGACCAAAAATTAGTAGACAATCAGACTCATACCGAGGTTTAGACGATGAATATTTGGTACATTATGCCAAGAATGACCAACGTTCTCAAAGTATGTATCCACCTGTAGGAGGTTTACAAAAACAACCCGAGGTCTCTTTTCAAGAAAATACCTCTATGCCACTGCATATAGGAAATACCCTCGGAGAAACTTGGCAAGATAGTGATCAGTTCATAGCGGGGTATCACGTGCCTATACAAAACCATGGTATACAACAAATGCCACTACGGAAAAACACCGTGACTTCACCAAATGAAGTCATTTCAACTCTAATAGAAAAAGTTAGAGGTTTAGAACTTGCCCAAGTAAGTAAAAATTCACAATTCATGCAAGCAAGAAGTTCCAATCCTCCACACCATCCTAGCCAAGTAGATCTCCACATAGGAGTAGGCATGTTAGGCATGACTCCTCAGTATTCACAACAAACGCCAACTAGACCCACCATCTCTAGCACTTTTCCTCCTAGTCTAGTACAGAACAATCCATTCTTGGACAATACCCCGTCATACTTAAACATATACTCCAAATTACCACAAGGGGATATTTTCTCCTCTCCCAGCATGTTCTCTCAAACACAGGGGTTTCCTTATGCCCCTGCCAATGCATACGTTGTGCCATATCAACAACCCATTCCACCGCGTCTCCCTCAACAGGCACCATCAATGGTCGAAACATATGCGATAGGGACTTACTCAGAATATTTGAAAGAACCCTTGGATTTCACCATATGAAGCATCATCCTTCCAAGACCTCTCCCCAATTTTCCCAAATATAAAGGTGAGGGAGATCCAAATGCACATATCAAAGCTTACGCTACGGCCATTCGAGAACTACTCCCATGGGATGGGGTTATTGCTAAAATATTCCCAAAAACCTTGGAAGGCATCGCTCTCGATTGGTATTATAGAATACCTGATGCTTCCATACATTCATTCAAAAACTCGTGTCGAGTTCATCAAGGCCTTCGACATGAACAAATTATTAAGAACAGAATCGGGAGTTCTTACACATTAAACAAGAACACAATGAATATGTCACCCATTTCATCCAAAGGTGGCATACAATTCTTTATTCTTCGGTAAGTGCTCCAAACATGGATCAAATGGAACTATGTAATTTATTCCTTCATTCACTTAGCAGAGAAGTGAAGGAAGAAGTCGAGAAGTTCCCATTAAGAACTTACGATGAAGTACTGGAGAGTGCTCTTCGAATAGATCAAGCAGCAATTGACAGTGGTTGCAAAACATATGGAGCAAACGGGAGGTTAATCTCCCCAACCGAACACCACAACTTATCCTACTACCACAAACATCAATCAAGGACATAAAATCCTCAACAAAAATCAGGGTGTAACAATAGATGGAGTAACCAACCAGCCTAAAAAGGTAAATGTTGTCAATACTCCATCACAAATAAACAACCAACGAAATAACAACTTTACCCCGATAATCAATACAGTGGATTTTAATCATCCACAACAACAACAACAACAACGGTGAAATCCCATACAAGGTCCAAGCCAAAATTCAACTAGGTACCAAAACCAGAATTCAAACCAAAGACAACAAACACAAAATTTTAATAGACAACGGTTTGATCAAAATTTTGGGCCACAATACACATCAAACCAACAAACTAGGAATTACAATCCTAATTCGTATTGTGGTTTCCACAAAATTCGGGGCCATGACACTAGAACGTGTCGTGACTACAATAAATTCATGCAACGCTTGCCAGATGAACAAAGAAAACTTTTCATGGATATGTTCTTGGCAGATCCTACGTCACCAACATCAAATACCTTTTTAGGGGCAGTTTCCCCTCAAAATTCACCCCTGAAGATCTTTAATGATCCACTCCCAAATCACGATAACAACAAGCTAAATCTAACTGGGACGAACAAGGGTGTAATGACAGGAAACAATGATCATGAAGCCTCAACCTCGCTAAATCCATTAGTTACACCATAACTAGGAAGTCAGCCACGACCTAAGGTAGTCGGTTTAGTAGAGTTAGACGCTGAGCTACCCATCAAAGCTATAACAAGGATGCGAGAGTATTTCTCTCAGACAATTCCAAGCCACCTGCCAGAGGCAGATGACATCCAACAAATCATAGTAAAACCTGTGGGAGCCTATGATTTGATTAACAACCTAACAAAAACCTTCTCGCACATTTCATTCTTAGACTTACTAAAGAACTCTCCTTCCCACAGGGCTGCTCTTTTAGAAGCATTAGGTTTAGGTCATTTAATTAACATCACTCCACCACAAACACAGGTAAATCATGTGGACTTTGATGTTCATCCTCCAGGGCAAGCAGATAGGGACGTCGAATTCATATTCGAGATAAACAAAATGCCGACAGATGATGAGATCGCATGCCGAGGTGATCCAGCCTTACATTTACAAGTATGGGTTTATAACAACTATGTAAAGTGTGCAATGGTTGATGATGGGGTGGCAGTTAACATAGTCCCCTTCTCTTTCCTTCAAAAGCTAGGGTATGGAGAAACCAATTGTTCCACAACTCGAAACACACTAAGGGGCTATGATAGCCTTAAAGCCACCTCGGTTGGAACTATAATATTACCGGTCACCTTAGGACCCAAAACCATCTTGACTGAGTTTTATATTATAGATCAGGAAACTAACTATAATATGATCCTCGACTGACCATGGATACACCACATGAAGGCAATCCCTTCTACACTATTTCAAGAAGTAAGGTTTTTACATTTAGGAAAGATATTTGTGGCCAAAGGTGATCCAAAACCATTTGATGTACACCTAGCTGACTTAAAGAAAAGACCAGGTGTGCACTCGGAGTTTGAACTCCCAACAAACCAACTTAATAAACCTACCGACGCAAAAACAAAAGAAAAGTTGGTACCTATGACAGATCTTGAAGCTATAAGCCCAACCAAGGCAACCCCAACCCCCAAAGATGAGGCTAACACCGTAGAAAGCGAGTATCATTAGGAACTACTGCAAAAATCATTGAATTGCTAGAAAATGATCTACCAATATTCTTACCATTCGATTCAGTAGGCATAGGGTATTCCCTAGGCATTGGCTCTCTTCCAGCAGAGGATCTCTGTATGGTGGAAGTAGAATATGAAAACACAATAGATATCCCAGCATCCATATTCCCAGTCAAATATTGGACACTCCATTTTGATGGAGCTAGATGCCATTACGGAGTGGGGGTAGGTGTAATATTTACTTCCCCTAAAGGAAAAGTCTTACCTTTTTCCTTTAAACTAAATTTTGAATGCACAAACAAGGTACTGAGTACGAAGCCCTCCTCCTTGGCCTCATCTTAGCTAAGAGAATTGGTGTTGATAACAACAGAGTCTTAGGAGACTCGCAATTAGTAGCAAACCAAGTCTCTGAGATATATGAAACCAAAGCCGAGCACTTACAACTTTACAAAAAAGTTGTATTAGATTTAAGCAAGGAGTTTGACTTCATATCAATTGAAGCAATCCCGCGAGAGAAAAATATTCTCACCGATTCAATAGCAACTTCAGCATCACATTTTACTCCAAGCAATGAGTTAGAGGATACCCGTTTCATGGTATCCCTTCGTGATGAACCATTGATAAAAACAATGACGAATTCTCTCTTAAACGGAAATAAATCTACTATCCTAGACCACGTTGATAGTGATATGGCCACTCTGGAGTACTTAAACACCTATGCAGCACTACATCTCTCCTATCATATGATAGATTTGTCCTTAATCCCACATTCATCTTCTTACTTTGGAAATCCCATGATGGATCTTCCCTCGGAAATGGAACCTAGCATATACATAGTAGAAAATGGGGATGATTTGGATTTACCTCCAGCGCCACCTGAGTTTGAAGAGGGTAACACCTCTTTGATCGAAGAAACCATTGATATTAACATCGGAATAGAAGATGAACCAAGGATATTGAAACTAGGATCCTCGTTAACCCTAGAGGAAGTAGAAATACACACTCGGATCCTCAAAGAACATCAGAAGGCGTTTACATTTAATTATAAGGAAATGACAGGAGTTGCACCCCACATTGCGGTGCACAACCTCGTCACTAAATCTGATGCAAAGCCAGTTAAACAAAAATCGAGACCCATGAAACCCAAGGTAGCTCTCATGGTAAAAGAGGAGGTAATAAAACTCCTCCAAGTAGGATTCATCAAGCCAGTTGATTACTCCTAATGGGTATCTAATATCATTCCCGTTCTCAAGAAGAATGGGAAGATACACATCTGCATAGATTTCGAGACATCAACAAAGCGTGTCCTAAAGATGACTTCCCGTTGCCATCCATTGATGTCATTGTTGATGCAACAAGCTGGGTTTGAACTTTTATCTCTCATGGATGGATTCTCGGGATACAATCAAATCAAGATATCTAAACAAGATCAAGCTAAAACCACATTTATAACTCCTTGGGGAACCTATTGCTATGTTGTTATGCCATTCGGTCTCAAGAATGCTGGTGCTACATATCAGCGAGCTATGACATATATATTCCATGATCTAATTCATAAAATCATGGAATCCTACGTAGATGACTTGTTGGCTAAGGCCAAGAAGCATTGTGACCATCCGGAAGTACTCGCATCATCCTCTCACGTCTGATAGAATACGAAGTCACGCTAAATCCAGAAAAATGCATCTTTGGTGTAACAGGAGGGAAGCTCCTAGGTTACATCATATCGTCATGAGGGATAGATGTTGACCCAACCAAAATTCGGGCTGTCCTTGAAATGGTTCCACCTTCGGATGAATCTGGAATCAGGTCATTTCTCGGAAAGCTGGGTGCAATCCGAAGATTCATCCCAGACTTAAGTTTTGCCATTCATCCAATCAACAATTTACTCAAGAAAGACTATAGCATTGATTGGACTGAAGATTGCAATGAAGCTTTCAATGTAGTTAAGCGTTTCTTGTTGTCACCACCTACGCTAATGCCACCTAAGCTAGATCACCCGTTAATTTTATACTCACGAGCTACCAATGTCTCGCTAGCCTACATGCTGGCTCAAGAAGACGATGACAAGAGAGAACGCATGATTTATTTCATTAGCCAAACGTTGCTCGACTATGAAACACGTTATACACAAGCAGAACGAGAATGCCTCACCATAGTCTTTGCAACCAAATGCTTAAGACACTATATGTTGAATCAAGAAACAAGGGTCATGGTAAAAACGGACCATTTACGAACTTTTCTCACACAAGGGTCCTTATCTAAGAAAGTTGGACGTTTTATAACCCTAATGGGAGAATTCGAATTAACATTTGTAAACCAGAAATCAGTTAAGGGACAAATCATCACAGATTGGTTAGCTGATAACCCATTAAATGGAGGCAATCTAGTAGATCTATATTTTCCAGATGAATGCGTTTACTACATCGAAATCTGACCTTCTATCTCTGAGTGTCCCTAGTACATTGATATCATTAATTATATCATGGACCATACATATCCAGAAGGGGCCACACCGCAACATAGAAGGTGGTTACGTATTATCGTAGCTAAATACGTCATTATAGAGCAAGTGCTCTATCGAAAAGCATTCGATGGAATGCTTCTAAGATGTGTCGACATAGAAGAATCCAAGAAGATTCTCCATGAATCTCATAGTGGAATGTGTGGAGGCCACTTCGGTGGCCATGCCACCGCTCGTAAAATACATCGAATGGGTTATTTCTAGCCCACTCTAGAACACGATGCAGTATAATTTGTACGCAAGTGTCATAAGTGCCAAGAGTTCTCCCATGAGATCCACATGCCGGCACAAGCTCTACAACCGATTGCTACTCCATGGCCCTTTTCCATGTGGGGCCTAGATTTGATAGGGAAATTCTCTCCCTCATCCACAGATGGCCATAATTTTATAATCACGACCACCGAATATTTTACCAAATGGGTAGAGGCTATGCCTCTTACTACTATACCTAGTTCTATAATCGCCAAGTTCATTTTGAACCAAATCATTTACAGGTATGGTATCTCGCAAATCATTATCTCCAATAATGGAACTTATTTTAAGAATGAAGAGGTTCGTGAACTATGCAATAAATTTAAGATAATCCATCATACGGCTTCCTTGTATTACCCTCAAGCCAACGGACAGGCTGAAGCAACGAATAAAACACTAAAAGCCATTCTCCTTAAAACGGTGAAAGAAAACAAATGATAGTGGCACTTGAAGTTATATCCGGCCTTATGGGCCCACCAAACCTCAATAAGAACACCAACGGGAGCAACTCCTTTCTCACTAGTATTCGGGGCAGAGGCAGTTCTCCCGCTTGAGGTTGAAACACCGAGTCTCCACATTTCATTACAAGGGATTCTAGATGAAGACGCTCCGAACAACGGCATAGAGTCTATGCTGACCGAATGTGCCGGCAATATAACAAGAAAGTCTATGAACGCGACATATATGAAGGTGATCTAGTTCTAAGGCTAGACAGCCGGATCGACAAGAAGACCGGTGAAGGAAGGAAATTCCAGCCTAAATGGTTGGGCCCATACCAAGTCATGAAGGACTATGGAAATGGTGCATACCTCTTATGTACGCTAGAAGGTGAGGAATTTGGTGAAACGGTCAATTCCCTGCACCTCAAGTGGTTCTATGTGTAAGTAGCTAGCACTACTACTTATATATATATATATATCTACATTACATCTTCATATAGATTAGGATCATATTGTCCGCTTGTTTCATACACAAATGGTGATCAAGGAATCTATTCTCAAAGAAATTCATTACAAACTCATGATGTTGTTGGCATAAACTCTTTAATCATACTTCTCCATTTTCATGATATCATCAAATTATCTCGGAATCATTTTATCAAATAAAGCTAGACATGACAAAGTCTTAACGGTAACCATACCAAGATCTACAAGTTTATTCTCACTTTTGTTTCTTCTTAGGGTAGGTGTCTTACCTATGGTCTATTCTAGAAGCTTCATGGTGTCACATCTATCCCATATGTATATCTCTTTGGAAATAAACACATACTGACATTTTACTCAAATAAACAAATCAAACATTAATCAAAGAAAATTTTAATTTTACACATTTCCTTGCCCCACCAACCTTTGGTGATGAGCTTGTGTCTCTTACTAGTGACGTAGGGTTGGGAAAGGATGGAAATGCCCTTACTCGCCTATGCTTTGCCCACGGTGATAAACCCACGCTTCTTACTAGTAGCATGGGGAAAAGTGTAGGGGGTCCTCTTGACAAATAAATGCAAAAGGTCATACACAAACAATTCAAACTTTGAAGCTTTGAGTCAAAAACAAATGAATCAGATGTTCAAAATCCCAAGAGAGTTAAAATCCTAAAAACCCAGATTTTGTCTACTATGTGGCCATCTACGAGTCTAAGTCTAGATAAACCGCAAAGCAAGTTACATCCAAAACTATGAAGTCACTCGAGTGGAGTGGACTTGTGGTGTCCTAATTTGGTTCCACCAAAGCTTTGTCTGTCTTCCATCACTATCATTTCACTACACCTCATAACTTGTGCCCTTCCCAACTCTTGGTGATAAGCCCTCACATCTTACTAGTTGCGTGGAGTTGGGGGTAGGGGCAGGTTTATCTGTTCATCGTGCCGGTTTATTTTCATCACTTTGCCAAAACAAATATGAAGTATCCAAAATTGCTTATAGAAACTAAGATTCAAAATCACATTATATCTACATCATCATATATCAGCATCATGAAATACAAAAAAGGAAAGTAAAACACTTGCATCATTTGTTCACCATTGCATACAAACATATAAACATACATCATAGTATACATAAGGAAACTGGAAATAGAAAGTGAGCCATGAATGCCAAGAGTTTGATCCAGAACAAATATACATATATATAAATGATCAATGTTTATGTACAATGCCATCATGCACTAAGCATGGTCAAAACACTCAAAGAGCCCAGGGTATACAAAAGAATGTATCATACAAAAATTACGAGAGCCAAGTGGCTTCTCAATCCCTACGAGACCCCTCTGAAGGCGCACGCCCACGCCTAGGACTCCAGCTACGCCGGCGCTCTAAGTGCACAAAGGGCTCTAGATCCCGAGGGGTAGCGCAGTCTCACCACGAGAATGGCTCCTCATCAGGTGCTCGGCCGTCCTATACCACGTTAACTCTGTGCGGAGATTCGATACCATCCTGGCCACATGCCAGACTAGGGTGAACACATCAAGATGTCTCACCTTGGCCGCTTGAAGGCTCCCCAGCATCCATGGATAGCTCTGCGCGGGTCCTCTCCATGGGGATCATCAGGGTATCAGTGCATACCCTGTGAATCAAATCTCACCACTCATCGGCGGTCTCTGCAAACAAAGGAGAAAACAAATTAGAAACCAAACAAGAAATTAAAAGATACAAGATAGCAACTAAGGAGATCCTAAACAAAGAAATGAACATTAAAAGGGAGAGAGGGTAACTTACTCGGATCACCAGGCCTCCAAGATGGATCTATAGGATCAGCACCCGCCACGGATGCCGCTGCCGACTGAGGGGCTGCTCTTATGGCTGGAGCAACGTAGCACCCCGCAACAGACTCATCCTCCCCATGGCCCTGGGAGAGTGGCTCCTCTGAAACCAGAGTCACCCTCTCTCGCACTCGCTCGCCTTCTCTGCTGCATAATATCACGGGTGTCATGCCACTCGGGATCACCGTCCTTGTCTCCTCCTCTATCTCCCCCGTAAACTCCTCAGACTCAGAGTCTACCTCAATGGGGTCATCACCGCTATGGGGGCAGGACTGCGGCAACCGAAGCAAAGGTTCATGAGGCGCACCGGCTCTCTCTCGGCACGTACTATCCTCCCGGCTGTAATAGGAATGCCTGGAGTAACCACTATCTAAGCCCAGCCTCAGGCCCACCTCGGCCTCTCATACTGATCTATATACTAGCGCCACTGGGGGAAGCATACCCATGTATGGTAAGCCAAACTGCTAAGGAACTTGGCCAAAGGGGTGCATCTCCACTTGCCCCACCCTATCAATAAGCTACCCTGTGGTGGAGCAGGAGATCAAGGTAAGAGCCTCCTCACCCCATATGCCTGCCATAGTCTGATATGGTGTGGCCTCCATATTGGCGGTAGTCAAGGAAGCAACTGGCTGATGAGGCACTCTAAGCACCGACATGTCTATCCATCTGGCTGCCCTCACAGCTCCGGGGTCTGTCACCTCTACACCTCTGCCGTAGGGGATGAAATGCTCATAGACCCAACTCATAACCAGGGTCGGGTGGCTCAAGGACTGCCCCTGTAAATGGACCACCCTGTATAAGTCGTGGTAGGTGGTCCCAAGAATGTCTACTCCCTGCATATATCCGACCGTGTCCCTCTATCTGTGCAATAATAGGGGACCAGCAGTATAACAAAGTGTCTCCTCCCTTGTCCCCGATCAGTCTCGAGGCAAGGATCCCCATGATGGCCTGGCAAAGTAAGGGGATGGGCAAAGTAGGAATGGATCAAACTCTAACCCCCTTCTTCGACCCCGTGGAGATGACTGCATCTCCCATATATGTAGCCCACTATGTAATCTGTGCCCGTGAACCTGCTGTCTCTAGGGTGAGTCGTCTCCCGATGATCGGGACCCCCAGAATGCGATAGACATCCTCCAATGTAATAGTCCACTCACCACGAGACCCCTAGCAATCGGAAGGTTTTCCAATCTACATCCCAGTATGAGAACAAGTCACAAAGGATGTGACTAGATGGTGTAACATGGGGTACGCGTGAAATGCATAGTATCCCATTTGCCAAGAGTGTCCTCCTCATCCCGTGAGAGGGCATCTAGTACCCCAGGATCCAATCACAATCCCTCTCACTACTCCACTTTGGATATACTCCTCTCTCACCTGCATACACCCAAAAACACACAAAACAGAGCAAGTTAGCATCCAAGTAATATTGGAAAAATCATGAAAACACGTAGAAATGCTAGAAAAGCAAAAACAATTTCAAACAGATGATCCTTTTGCATTCTATTCAAAACCGCTGCCCTGAGCAGAGAGGCGGTTTTCTAACTGCTGCCTTAAAGGTGGTGGTCGTGTAACCGCCGCCCTGAACAGGGTGGCGGTCATGGTCTGAAAACCCACGCGGGTTTTTAAGCTTAAAAAGCCTAAAAAGTGCAAAAATGACCATTTTACCTAAAAACAAAGCCTACCCAGTAGGCACCCCCTAGGTGGACCTTTTAACACTAACATTTTCAAAAATTACCCCCCCATGACAAAGTATTTAGCATTTCAAATTTAAGGGGGTAAAAAGGATAAACTGAAGAAAACTAACATGTGATCTCACGGGTCAATGTTCCGCATGTGGAGGCATGATCGCTATCTTGTCATGGACATTTTGACTCTATTCACGCAAGAAACCATCACCGTGGGTCCCAAAGCTCAAAATCAATCAAATCGACTCGCGCAAATGAATAGGAAAATGGGCCCACTTTCATATATATAGCGCCCTGATTCGTTTTAAATGACTTTTTCACAGGTTTGGAGCGCCGACGGAGGTAAGTTCCTATCCCCGCACAAATGGTACATTCTCATTCCCTATTATTTTAGCATTTATTTTTCAAACTATTGTGTCTATCTGCACTTGAGTTCTCTTTTCGTTTTATAGGTAGCGGGAATCTTGGACGACATCATTTCAACACACGGATGTATCAGGTATAACTTCTAACTTCCCATTTCGGGACCACCATACTTGGACCCACCATTTTACGCCTCTTCATGGCTAAAACGCTTCTCTAAGGGGGCAATATGTACGTACCCAAAATTGTAAGGTACCTATACTGCCAAAACAACGTGACACGTGCCCCAATGATGATACAGGTCTCCTCGCAAGGTGTTCGGGATCCGAAAAATCTCTCCGAGTGTGTGTTAACATCCCGCATGCCTCGCTTAGCCCCCGCGTGCTTTGTTTTTCCCTTTTCCCCTCTTTTCTTGGCCTTTTTCTCTTCAGTGACGAAACCGCCACCTTGCCTAGGTGGCGGTCTCATGACCGCTGCCCTGAACAGGGCGGTGGTCCTGTAACCGCCGCCCTGCTCAGGTCGACGGTCCTTTACACATTTTCTAAAAATCTCTCTTAACATGACTCACATAAATTCAACGTTTTACCAGCTTTCTTTCACCACCATAAGCTTGCATTTATGATTCTGGTTCCCTGGAATAGTGTTTTGCCATTGTTTAGAGTTTAAGAGTTCTATTTGGATTTTACCTTGGGTAAATGCAAATGTTATAAATAGTTGGCTTGTGCTCAAGCAAATGGCCCCTCAAAATTTTCCTCTAATTTCTCTTTGCAATAGATTTAGTTTTCCTTTTGCTTAGAATGCTTAGTTTCTTTCATTGCATGCTTAGTTAGCATTGTTTTACTGTTAGTAAGCCACATATCCATCTTGTGCAAGCACTGTTGTTATTTCATCCAATCCATTGGAGTAGAATAGCTTAAAAATCCATTAAAGTTGTAGGTTTTGCTCCTCAAACAGGATAGTTTCAGGTTCTGGATGCTTTATGTTGCATGACTCACAATAGATCCCGCTAGGAATTGCATAAGCCAAGCTCTGTACTCTTGCGCTATCCCTCTCCTACTTGCATTGTATTCAGTCTATGTCTTGAGCTACCTTTGTCCCAATATCTACTTCTGTTGATGCTAGCATTACACGCTTTTCTAGATCCACGTGAATACGAAGGAATGAGGAGATCACACTAAGGGGACAAGATCACACACATCATCAGATTCGCCACTGTTCTATAGAATCCAGGTTCTAGCTTTCAAAGTTCTAGTTAGAATCATATCAAATAGAGTAGTTAATTACTTTATTTTAGTTAATTCCACTCTCGATATTTCCAGGGAAGTTGTGGGGATTGATAGTTTCTGAGAAACTATGATTCACTCCTCACTTCTGAGGTAGGATCGAGAGTCTTGCAAATAGATTAGATAAGCTATTTTATTGTTTAGAATAGATCTACAAATTACACACACAGATAGCTACACTCAGTTATTTTGTTTGTTTTAAATTATTATTTTAGCTGTCAATTCTAGATATTTTAAATAGTTACTTTCTTAAATTCATAAAATTCGTCAGAAAACACAAAAATAGAGAAATCATAGATGCTATAGATATATTTCACATAGTTAAATTTCATTTTACTGTAGTTCATTTTACATTGTTTCTTTTTATATGACAATCATGGGACCTAGAGAGCCCGGGAATACATATTCGAGCCAATCGTGCCTCGGCCCAATCTCATCACGGTGATAAGCGATATAGACCAAAATCTTAGGATCCAAGTCTCCCCCTATGGGATGGCCTGGAGTCTGAAATGCCTTCTTTTTGTTTTACTCATCCAATGAGGACACAAGCCCATTCGAAGGAAGTGCACCATGTCTTGAGTCCAACAAGAGGCAAGTACATCAGCATCTTCTTCTTCTTGACTATTATGTAGGACAAAAATAGCCTCTTTTCACTGTTTTCTCCTTCTTGCTGACTTGAGGCTAGTTGTTCACACAACCCTTTACCATGGACCAGCTTAGTGACCTTGATCTCAATGTCATACTCCATGACACGAGTGATCCATCCTGCTCTCTTTTCATTCAAATCCTTACTGAGAAGGAAATCTTTAACTCCTGCATGGGAGACTAACAATTGAATCTTATTGTTCAAAACCAGATGCTTGAACCTTTTTAGTCCCTTGATCACTACCAAGACCTACTTTTCAATGAAGGAATATCTTACTTCATAGTCCTCCAGCCTTGATTGAAAAAGGCAATTGGTTGTTTTGTTTCTTCTTTGTTCTGCTGAACTAAGATTGCAGAGATAGTGTCACTGCCACCAAAGGCATACAGTATGAAATCCTTGGAGAAATCTAGATTCACAAGAGTTGGGGCTTGTGATATAGCTTCTTTGATGGCCTCAAATCTTTCCCTTCCTTTAGCTGTCCATCTGAATGTTAAGCTCTTCTTCAACATCAATGTTATTGGCTTAACAAGGGCAACAAAGTTTGGGAAAAACCTTTGAACAAAGTTGATCTTCCCTAAGAAGCTTTGAAGAGATTTTTGTGACTTGGCAATGGCAATGCTCTTATTGCTGCAACTCTCTCTGGGTCAATTTCCAGACCCTCCTTAGACACAATATGGCCTAAAAGCCTACCCTCATGGGCCAAGAATATGCATTTTTTAGGGTTCAATGATACCCCAAATCTCCTGCATCTTTGAAACACTTGCCTTAGGTGAAAAAGGTGGTTTGCTACATTTTTCACAAACACAAGTAATGTCATCCATATAAACCAACACTATTTTGTTTATTAGCCCTTTGAATGCCATATCCATGGCCCTTTGAAAAGTGGCACCGGCATTAGACAATCCAAATGGAATTTTTTTGTAGGCATAGGTGCCCCATTTAGTGGTGAAAGTAGTTTTGAACTGATCATCTTCTTTCACCATGATCTAATTGTATCCTAAGTAGCCATCTAAGAGAGATAATCTCTCTGATCCAGACACCACTTGTAAGATCTGCTCCATTGAAGGGAGTGGGTAATGATCTTTGAGAGAAGCTCTGTTCAAATCTCAAAATTCTACACATAATCTAATTTCCCCATTCTTTTTCCTGACTAGGACCATATTACCAACCCATCTTGAATGCTTAATTAGAAATATTATACTTTCCTCTATTAGACTGGTTTCTACTTTTTCTTGATGGGCTTAGCAGTTGGATCTAGTTCAATTGTGTGTTGTGCTAGCTTCAAATTGAACCCTCTCAGGTCTTCATAAATCCAAGAAAATACATCTGGAAATTCTTGGCAAAGTTGTATGAATTCATACCTTTCTTGCAGATTAGCCACCTTGCCAATTTGGAGTGCTTTTCCTTCTCTAACTGGGATTGACTCTGAATCTTCTCCTCTAATCCGCATGTTATCCTTCTCTTTTCTAAACTAATAATTAGGATTGAAGATGGAATCCAATGTCACTAATCCTTTGGGAAGCTTGTTTGTATGTAGTTTTACTATTTGATTTCCATATTGTTGCTCTAATCCACTTTGATTATTAGCTGAGAATTTAGCTTCTTCTTGTAGAAAATTAATGATCTGCTGATCATTTTTGGACACTTGCTAGCATGTGTTGTTGTATGGCACTTCTAACCTCACAACCACATGGATATTTGGTTGTCCCTTGTCTCTCTTGATGTTGTCCACCACATCAAATGTTGCTCCAAGTGCTACAATTCTATCAGCAACTTCATTTTCTTTCCTAGGTATAGACACAATGCTAAAGGCTTCGAAATCCTCCATGAAATCCCATACTCTACACTTATATCTCTTGAGCAGGTCATTCTTAATAGCATTAAGTCCTCTGACTTGATTAGCAACCATCTCACTATCACCAAATACTTACAAATTCTTTATTCCTAGCTTCCTTGCCTAATGAAGGTCATGGACTAAAGCCTCATATTCAACAGTGTTATTTGAGCAAGCAAACTAAAATTTGAAGGTTGAATAATACTTCATACCTTTGGGGAACATAATCATAGCTCCTCCTCCAGCTCCTTGTCTACTCCTTGAGCCATCAAAGAACAATTGCCATACCTCATTGTCATCTTTATGTTCTGGCTTAATTAGGGTAGGAAAAGGATGATTCTCTTCATGTAGATAGTAGACACCTAGTTCAGATTCTTCTATCTCCTTATAAGGGTCAAAAGCATGTCTCTTGTTGGCCCATTCATCTAGAGTCAAGTCTGGAATGCATCCTACCTTGGTTTCTACTTCACCAGTGTTTAGGAGGTCTTCTTGATCAAAAAATTTGAGCAGTTGGCATTGATTGGGCTAGGCACATAAGATTCAATATGGTAATTAGAAATGGGCTTAGATCTGATTGTGGCCTTTGCCCCATACCTTGTTCTAAAGAGCATATGTGACCAATTAGTAGACAGATAGCCTCCAATTTTGGCTGTGAAGTCCTGGACAAACACAAAGCAAAATGTGGTGGTAAGTCTATGACTGACACATTCTGCAATACTAGTCACATTGGGGTAGGCATGCAAAGTGAGGCTCAAATCTTTGATGATTCCAATAGTTTTCACTATTGTCCCATCTAATTGTACTACTCCCCTAGAGATGACTTCATATTGGAGACCTAGTTGATCATCTATTTGCTTGGGAATTACAGAAATACTTATGTACCACCTTGTCCCCAATAATCAATGAAACATAAAAAGGGAAAGGTTTCAAGTTCTTACCTTGTTGTTCTCCATGGTTCCTCCCAGATTGAGATGAATTGGTAAGCACCCTCTCTTGCTGATTAGGGGGTTGATTTGAGCTTGACCAATTTTGTATGGCAGTCTGCAATAGATCCCTCTACCCTGGAATGGCAAGTGACTCCCATAGTGAAATTTTCACACATATCCTCTTCATCGCTTGATGATAATGAATAAGTTATCCTTTTGCTACCCTTTACGGTACATTATTTTCTTACACATGGCTTGACACAACCTCGTTGGTGCTCATAATTGTCTCACCCCATTTGTGCCTTAGAAGATTTATTAATTCACAACCTCTATCATTTTATCCTTCCCCATATTGTGTTTTACCAATCTTTTTGCCATTTTAATCTACTCCCGGGTCAAATATCATGTGTGGGTTCATATTTGTCTCATGGTTCCTTTGTTCCTCTGGAAAATCTCTGTATTTTGAGTCTCCCTTGCTCTGTTCCTTCAAAACTCATGTTTTCTCATTTCCTCCATTTTTTCCCTAAATACTCAAAGAGAAATGAATTGATGTGTCCCCAAGGAACATATTTGAGTCTTGCAACATTTCTAAAATCTTTGTCCTTGAAGAAAAATTCACTTTCAGGCTCAAATGGTCGTTTCTCTGTGCTTTATAGTTTGATGGGCATTTCCCTGGTCAAATTTACATCCTTGTATCAACAAGGAAACGTGGCATCCTTTGGTTGGACACGGCTCAGCCGGACACTTCAAAAAATTTATAAACAGCCTCAACTTTAAAATGTGTCCACATGAAGGAATAGCACTCATTTGAGAATCAACTTTTGGTTTGGATTTGAAGTAGCGTCAGGAGGACATGTGGAGGGTTGGCAAGAAAGAGACACATGGAGGCTTCGCTAGGTTTCCCATACTTAGACAAATTTTAAAAGGTTTTTGGGAATTCTAGGACACATGGAGGAACGACGCTCATTTGAAGATCTACTTTTGGGCTTTTCCTTGGAGTAGCACCGGGAGGATACATGGAGGCTTCTGTTGGGTTTCCCATACTTAAACAAATTTTAAAAGGTTTTTGGGAAGTCCAGGACACATGGAGGAATGGTTCTCATTTGAGGATCTCCTTTTGGTCTTTTCCTTGGAGTAGCACCAGGAGGACACATGGAGGCTTCCACTTCTTTCCCATACTTAGACAAATTTTTATGCAAATGGAGACAGTTTGGCAAAACAGGGACACGTGCCGAGCCCGTACTTGTTTAGGGTCTTCAACTTGGGCACCATCTTGAAGTAGCGTTGGGAGGACACATGGGGCATTCCACTCACTTTTCATATTTTTCTTGGACTTTTCAATGACCAAGGAAAACTACCTCGAAGCTTGACATGTGGTGCCCTTCATAGAGCTTTAAGACTTCAAACAAATTTTGTCAGATTAGGACACGTGCTGAGCTCACACTCGTTCAAGGTATCAAATTTTTAGGGTTGCCTCAAGGTGTGTTGTTGTGACATGTGGCAATTTGAAAATTCATAAGGGGCAGGGAAGCAGACCATCGGAGGAAACTTAAACATTTTGCCTCGTTGCCTCATAAAGGTTAAAATATCAAAAATGGCCCGCAAACCCAATGGGAAATAGTCAATGTTTTTCCTCGGTCAACGGCGGAGGTGTGGGATTTTAGAGGAAAAGTGAAAAAATTTCCCTTTGAGGTAAAAGGAGTTAAAGGCATAAAAGGACACGGAGTTCCACTGGGACCCAAATTAGGGACTTGAAGCGGAAGGGCGGAGATGCGGGGAAACTGGAAAATTTTCCTTTTTTTCCAAAAGAGAGTCAAATGGCAGAATTTTTCCTTGATTCCTTTGGGACCCACCTCAGGACACATGTCAAGATCATTTCCCAAGGGCGGAGATGTGGAGAAAAATATGAAATTTTCCCAAAAGTTTTAAAAAGTCAAAGGAATCCCCTGGGTCTATTTTTAAGTTTGAATCTTCCATGAGGACGGCCCAAATTCAAAGTAAAGATCAAGAGAAACCGAGAGTAAAAATATGATTTTTCCTCCATTTCTCCACAACACATCTGGAAGTGTGAGTTTTCATGATTTCTTGGTTTTTTATACATTCCAAGAAGAGAAGGAAGTTAATGTTGATATTTGAATTTTGGTGGGAAGATCTGGAAGGTGTCTTTCACTATTAAAATGGTCTGACTTTCGTGCCCGATCTGATTTTCCATTTTTCTTCTCCCAAGCATGCAAGGAGCCATATTTGAAAGATTAAGGGTGGAAGTGGTTGGAAAATTGAAGGAAGAGTGATCTACAGAGAAAGGAGTTGAATACGGGAGGCATTCAATGAAATTTTCCCCCTTGAGCACCTGGAGACTTCTTGTAGATTTGATTATGAGAATCACGAAAGAATCATGGCGAACATTGGTGCATTAAATGTTTTTTGTCTTTTGGGGAGAAGGGGCTCTGTTGTAAATGTTATAAATGGCACAAATTTTTCATGCAAATGGTTGGGAGTTTTTGGAAAGATTAGGACTGATTTTCTCCAGCAGAAAAAGCTTGACAGAGCCCATCCATTTTGAGAAGCCATCTAGAGAATCCTATATATCTCTCTTTGTGTCAAATTTGATCATGTCAAGGTGGTTGCAAGTGTACAGCCATTGACAAGATTTTAGATTGTTCTGGAAACTTTCCCTTACTGATAAATTTGATCAAAATTTGAGTTATTCTATGTCAATCTTGAGTAAAGTGTATTTATTTCATTTCTGAATGCATACAGGTAGTTTTTCTTGTTTCTATTGCAATCTTGTACCAAAATATAGTCCAATCACACAGGTCTCAGTCCTTGTGATAGTTTAGTGGCATCTGTAATTTCATTTCTTAGAAGAGCCTTCATCTGGGAATGGGATAAATAAGTATAAATCACTTTTCTTTCATTTTGTTGATAGAGATTATCTGTAAGCCTCTAGGTGTACCTCAGGCGTGACTTGGTTTAAATCTTGGTGCTTTATTGGGTCCTCTAACTCAAGCCTTCATGACAAAATCCCACAAGTTGTGTGAAAGAGTGCTGATCTGGGCCTCCATTGAAGCGTATATTCTAGTTAAGGAAAAAATTTAAATTTTTGTGGCATTTTGTTGATTGAATCTTTTTATTTTTCATAAGATCTCAAGGATCTGGTGAGTCAATTTCATCCTATCTCCCCTCCCACAAAATTGATTTAACAACAACCAATCCTACCCATAATACCCCTGTTTCTCATGTGTGTACACAAATGCATAATCTCTGTTACCAAAACACGTAGAAATAATCAGGGTCTCAAATGTCTTTAGTAACATTTTCCTTGCTGTGAGAATATCTCCATAATCTGGAAGTGACAACTCGTGAGAGTCAAATTTGGTGTGTTGATCATATTTTCCCCAAGGCCTTCTTTATAAAATTTATGCAAAAGAAAGGTACCTGTATCTCCTTTCAAATAAAAGAGGTTACAAAATAGGTTCTCTTACCTTGGTTAAAAGGCACAACCTAAAATAGTTAGGATCAGATCACATCATTTTGCATGTGCTACCCACTCCCTTCAGAACCTCAGTGCTAACAAGTTAGATAGATTGCTTCCCCGGCTACAAAACGACATACATGATTGTCTATCTGCCTCTGAGTGTCCTGTCAAACCCATGATGTTGCTCGGTCTCTAAATGAGGTTAAATTTGGGTACCAACATAAATGGCACTATTGCTGAGAATTTGTTAATTTGGAGTTTTATTGTGAGATTGATTTGTTGATTCACTACCAGTCCATATCTATTTATCCTGTCAACAACACCAACATCAGTGGCGCCACTGTCGGGGACTGTTTTGAATTGTTGTGAATAAATTTACATCATTGAGACTAATTTTCTTATCCACTACTAGTTCATATATATTTGACCCATTAACAACACCAACATCAGTGGCACCATTGTCAGAGATCTGATTTATGTTGTCGGGAACTTAGTTCAATTTAATCCACGTGCATACATATTTGAATCCATATCTATTTTACCCGTCAACAACACCAACATCAATGGTGTCATTTCTGAGGAATTTTTAGTTCAAAATCAAGACCCTGGTAAAGTACTCCTTGTATGTTCCAAGTACTATGTGTAGTTCCTTCAGTCTTCACACCTAGTGCACTAGCTTTCATTTTGATAAATCTGGGTAAAGAAGGGTTAGAATCTTTCATTTCTAGTTTCTAGCATTGACAGATCTTTGATAGATCATATTTAGTGCATTTTCACAACTAAGGTGGAAATCCTTAGTGGTGACTCCTTGTTGATTTGATTTTGATAAGGACCAGTGTCTTAAAACTCTATCAAGGTCAGATTTGTTACTAAAATTTGCAAAGCTAGAAGGAAGAAGGTATTTCTTCGCTAGGGATCCTGCTAGGACACTATTTCCAGAGCTAGGAAAAGCAAAATCAGAAGGAAGAAAATCCTGGAGAGTTGTTGGAGAACAGTAGACAAGGAGAGGGATCACCATTGAAGAAAGTGAGCAGCCCATCATTGAAGACTGCCATTCAAGTGACTCTAAATCAGGTAGCCTCTTTGTGGAACTGAATTCTCTAGCTGGAGAAGGGCCTTCATTTGATTTTGAAAGATTTTCTTCACATTCTGCACCTATCTTTTTGAGTTTGATAAGGATTTCCAAGAAGAAAGACCTTTAGAGGGTGTCCATTTTGAAAGCTACACTCCTATGTTCCAAGGACCCTCTACCCCTTATCAATTTATCACCCCTCCAAGGTCACCTCCTTGAATCAATATGGCTCAACCCAGACCTCCATTTGTTGTAAACACCTTTGGACCCATAAATTTTGTGGGAATGCCTTATTATCCAAATGTCGTACCTCAAGATGTAAGGAACAGACTTCCTAAATTCAAGGGAAACAATGCTATTACTGGTCATTAGCATCTAAATCTCTTCCTCAATATGATGGAATATTTTGAGATTGAACATGAAGATTTGTACATCAATTTGCTTGTCCACACTTGATAGGAGGATACAAGGGACTGGTACAAATCATTTCCAGATAACTCTATTAACTCTTGGGCTTAGATGAGGAATGCATTTAGATTGCAATATGGTGATAGGACTGACCCTAGGTTTCTTCTATCAGATTTTGAAAACATCAAGAAGAATCCCAATGATTTGGTACATGATTTCAACACAAGGTTCAATAAGACCTTGAGGATATTGCCTCAGGATAAGGCCATGTGATGAATCATGCTTAATCAAATATACTGATGCATTTGATAAAAAGGTTGCTTACTACTTGAGGGACAAGAACCCTACCAACTTAAGGCAAGCATTCACCATGGCCCTAAAAATAGAGAATAATATCAAGGAAATTAGGAAACCTCCAAAGAGGGAAGGTGTAAAGCTGGTTAACCCAGAAAAGCCTCAGATAAGCAAGGGTGCTGATTTGGAAGAGGTTGTGAAAACTTTGGTAGGGGTTGTCAAGGAGATCTCCTAAAAATTAGCCCGAGATGAGAAAGGAGTTGGGCGAGCTCACAAGGACAACACAAGCAACAAGGCCAAGATAGATTTACAAATCATCAAATAATTGATGACAAAGGCAAAGGAGTTGTTGGATTTGGGAATAGGCAGCCCCAAGGTAGAGAAAATAGAATGGTGCCTGATCCTTTAAATGCTAGAATTGTTATTGTGGAAGAAACAAAGGTCATTGATTGGTGTGATAGATGTTTCATGCCCCATGCTCCTTGTGAATAATATCAGCAAGAAGAAGAAGTAGTTGATGATGATAATGATGATGATGCCTGCATGATGGAGATCCATGCGAGTTCGCTAAGGGAAGCAACTTCCACTGAGGTAATAAGTGCTAGAACTGCTACCAGTTTTTTAGGATTGCATCCACGGGTACCTCTTCTTCCCCCTCTCATACTTTAGCAAGTAGACACTTGTACAAGATTTTGAATTTCCCACTAATGATTTTGAATACTTGAGGGCATTAATAATTTGAAATGTATGATGGAGGAGTTCCCTCAGAATAAGATAGGTAGCTATTAATGAATGATGTAGTTTCCCAAGAAAAGGAGCACAATACCAGAAGTAAAGTTGCCAAGGGACCATAAGCTAAGTCAAAATTTCTAGTACTTACCAAAGAAACCCCAAAGAAAAATGCATCTGGCAGAGAGCTTGTTTCCCCAAGAAAAAATTATGTTCCTCCTCATGCCCAAAATGAAAAGAATCCCATTCCATCTGATGAATTTTCCAATCTTTCCCCTAGTGCTGCTCTAACAAAATTTTCTCCATATGACATAGCCCAAATTTTGATTCAAATCAAAATTCTTGTCCCAATTCTTGAGTTACTTAGGATCCCTAAGCACAAGAAGAGGGCTTTTGAATATTTGGGATTCAAAGGGGGAGAGATCATACAAGGTAGAGATGTAAACAAGGTTGAGGTTCCCCTTACCATTGTAGAGTTGGAAAAGCCACAAGTATTGGAAGAGCTAGGGGAACCACCAGAGGTTTATTTAGGAACTTCTTTGGTTAAATCCCAGCTGAATGTGGATCCATTTTTCACTACCCTGGTTATCAAAGACAAGTTGTTACATAATTGTATGTTTGATTCTGGAGCTTCATGTAATGTCATGCCTCTTGAGGTCATGAATGAATTAGGTATCAAAGTAACAACAACATATGGGAAGTGCACTACCATGGACTCTAGAGAGGTGCCAGTGGTGGGGTGTGTTAAAGATCTAACAGTGCAACTTGCATCTTATCCTGGAAGGAACTTAAAGCTTGATGTAGTCATTATTGACTTCCCTACCAAGTGGGGGATGTTGTTGTCAAGAAAGTGGGCAGCAAGTGTTGGTGGTAGTGTGCAAATGGACATGTCTTATGCCACTATCCCCATTGAAGGAAACTTGGTGAAATTATATGGAGAGAAGAATATGATGTACCTTATTGAAGACCTAAGCAATGCATCTTATGAATTTTTGCAAGCAGATGTTGATCTTAACAATTTTGTGAGATTTGTGGATTTTAGGGAGTATGAGAGTGTTGAAAACAGAGCTCCTAAGTATGCTACTTTTTGGGAATTTGGTCTGTGTTTCAGCCTTGAAGAATGTCAAATAATTTGACTTAACCACAATGGAGGATCTTGAGAAAAGATGGGTGGTTTACAAACATAACCAAGAAGAAAAAGAGGTCTACTTCAAGTTGATGAAAACATATAAAAACCTCTTGGCATGGTCATATCCAGGATGGTAGGTGCTTGAATTGTTTCCTTGATTATTTTCTTTAAATCAGGAAAAAGTCTTCTGTACAGTGTATAGTTTGTTGTTTGTTTCCTATATTTTTTATTTTTACTCGTTTTGGTCCTCGATGACCTATTTTTTCTGGTTTCTCTATTTTTTTAAGATGGATCTATTTCTCTGCCTTGTAAAGATGACTCCGCTGCCCAATGGATATTTTGGCACTTGGTCTACTTTTGTTCTTATGGCACTCGTAGGAGTGCCCATCCCCAGTCGAAGCCAATGTTGGTGCGAGAATTATCTCGCCCCATTTGTGTCATTGAATATTTATTAATTCGGCCTCTGTCATTTTATCCTTCCTTGTATTGTGTTTGGCTAGTCTTTGTTGCCATTTTAATATGCTCTTGGGTCGAAGATCATGTGTGGGTCTGTATTTGTCTCATGGTTCCTTTGTTCCTTTGGAAAAGCTCTATATTTTAAGTCTCCCATGCTTTGTTCCTTCAAAACTCATGTTTTCCCATTTCCTCCATTTTCCACAGTCAAGATCTGCTATCCCTATCATTTTTCCCTAAATACTCAAAGAGAAATGAATTGATGTGTCCCCGAGGAATGCATTTGAGTCTTGCAACATTTCTAAAATCTTTTTCCTTAAAGAAAATTTCACTTTCAGGCTCAAATGGTCATTTCTCTGTGCTTTACGGTTTAACGGGTGTTTCCCTGGGTCAAATTTACATCCTTTTATCAACAAGGAAACATGGCATCCTTTGGTTAGATGCGGCTTGACTAGACCATTCAAAAATTTAATAAAAAGCCTCAACTTTAAAATGTGTCCACGTGGAGGAATGGTGCTCATTTGAGAATCAACTTTTTGGTTTGGCTTTAAAGTAGCACCGGGAGGACATGTGGAGGGTTAAGGGAAAGAGACACATGGAAGCTTCCACTGGGTTTCCCATACTTAGAAAAATTTCAAAAGGTTTTTAAGGTAGTCCAGAACATGTGGAGGAATGGCAGTCATTTGAAGATTCGTTTTTGGGCTTTGCCTTGGAGTAGCACCGGGAGGACATGTGGAGGCTTGTGTTGGGTTTCCCATACTTAGAAAAATTTCAAAAGGTTTTAGGAAGTCCAGGACACATGGAGGAATGGCGCTCATTTGAAGATCTACTTTTGGGCTTTTCCTTGGAGTAGCACCGAGAGGACACGTGGAGGCTTTCGTTGCTTTCCCATACTTAGACAAATTTGTGTGCGAGATGGAAAGCAGATTTGGAGGAACAAGGACACATGGTGAGCCCACACTCGTTCGTGGTCTTCAACTTGGGTACCATCTTGGAGTAGCATCGGGAGCACACGTGGGGCATTCCACTCACTTTGCATATTTTCTTGGACTTTTCAATGACCAAGAAGAAGCGCCTCGAGCTTGACACATGGTGCCCTCCTCAGAGCTTGAAGCCTTCAAACAAATTTTTTTAGAGCAGGACACGTGGTGAGCCAATCCTCATTCAAGGTATCAAATTTTTAGGGCCGCCTCAAGTGTGCTATTGTGACATGTGGCAATTTGAAAATTCATAAGGCGGGGAAGCAGACCATCTAGAGGTAACTTAAAATTTTTTCCCCTTTGCCTCATAAAGGTTAAAATATCAAAAATGGCCCGTAAGCCCGATGGGAAATAGTCAATGTTTTTCCCGATTCTTGTGAGAGGTGCGGTCTTTGAAGGAAAAGTGAAAAAATTTCCCTTTGAGGGAAAATGAGTTAAAGGCATAAAAGGACACGGAGTTCCGTTGGGACTCACATTAGGGACTGAAAGGAAGGGCGGGAGCTGTGGGGTAAACTTGGAAAATTTTCCTTTTTTCCAAAAGAGAGTCAAATGGCAGAATTTTTTTGCGGTTCCTTTAGGACCCACCTCAGGACACGTGTCAAGCTCATTTCCCGAGGGTGGAGATGTGGAGAAAAATATGAAATTTTCCCAAAAGTTGTAAAAAGTCAGAGGAAGCCCCCGAGTTTGTTTTTAAGTTTGAATCTTCCACGTGGACGGCCCAAATTCAAAGTAAAGATCAATGGTAGCTAAGAGCTGAAATCTAATTTTCCCTCCATTTCTCTACAATACATCTGGAAGTGTGAGTTTTCATGATTTCTTGGTTTTTTCTACATGCCAAGCAGAGAAGGAAGTTAATGTTGATATCTAAAATTTTGTGGGAAGATCTGGAAGGTGTCTTTTTCCATTAAAATGGTCGACTTTTGTGCCCGATTAGATTTTCCATTTTCTTCTCCCAAGGTGGCAAGGAACCAGATTTGACAAATTAGAGAAGGAAGTGGTTAGAAAATTGAAGGAAGAGTGATCTACCAGAGCAAGGAGTTGAATGCAGGAGGCATTCAAAGAAATCTACCCCCTCGAGCACCTGGAGACTTCTTATAGATTTGATTTCGAGGATCATGAAATAATCATGGCGAAAACAGTACATTGAATGTTTTTTTCCTTTTTGGGGAGAAGGGGCTTTGTTCTAAATGTTATAAATGGCACAAATTTTTCGTGTAAATGGTTGGGATTTTTGGAAAGATCAGGACTGATTTTCTCTAGTAGAAAAATCTTGACAAAGCCCATCCATTTTGAGAAGCCATCTAGAGAAGCCCGCATATCTCTCTTTGTGTAAAATTTTTTCATGTCAAGGTGGTTGCAAGTGTACAGCGATTGACAAGCTTTGAGATTATTTTGGAAACTTTCCCTTGCTGATAAATTTGATCAAACTTTGAGTTATTCTATGTCAATCTTGAGTAAAGTGTATTTATTTCATTTCTGAATGCATACGGGTAGTTTTTCTTGTTTCTATTGCAATCTTGTACCAAAATATAGTCCGATCACATAGGTCTCTATCCTTGTGATAGTTTAATGGCATCTACAATTTCATTTCTCGGAGAAGAGCCTTAATCGGAAAGGGATAAATGATTTAAAATCATTTTTCTTTCATTTTGTTGATAGAGATTATATGTAATCCTCGGGTGTACCTCGGGCATGACTTGGTTTAAATCTTGGTGATTTCTTGATTCCTCTAACTCAAGCCTTCATGATAGAATCCCACATGTTGTGTGAAAGAGTGTTGATCTGGGCCTCCATTGAAGCACATATTCTAGTTGAGGAAACAACTTAACTTTTTGTGGTATTTTGTTGATTGAATCTTTTTACTTTTCATAAGATCTCAAGGATCTAGTGAGTCAAGTCCATCTTGTCTCCCCTCCCACCAAAATTCATTTAACAACAACCAATCCTACCCATAATACCCTGTTTGTCATGTGTGTACACAAATGCATAATCTCTGTTACCAAAACATGTAGAAATAATCAGGGTCTCAAATGTCTTTAGTAACCTTTGCCTTACGAGAATATCTCCATAATCTGGAAGTGACAACTTGTGAGAGTCAGATTTGGTGTGTTGATCATATTTTCCCCAAGGCCTTCTTTATAAAATTTATGCAAAAGAAAGGTACTTGTATCTCCTTTCAAATAATAGAGGTTACAAAATAGGTTCTCTTACCTTGGTTGAAAGGCACAACCTAAAATAGTTAGGATCAGATCACATCCTTTTGCATGTGCTACCCACTCCCTTCAGAGCCTGAGTGCTAACAAGTCAAATAGATTGCTTCCCCAGCTACAAAACAACATACATGATTGTCTATCTGCCTCTGAGTGTCCTATCAAACCCATGATGTTGCTCAGTCTCTGAAGGAGGTTAAATTTGGGTACCAACACAACCGGTGCCTAAGTGGATTTGGGAGGTGGCTTAGATTGGCTCTGAATATTAGGAGTTAAATTTGGAGCACCAGAACCTTGTGGAGTGATGGAAGGTTGAGGATTACCTTAGTTCAGTGGTTGGCCTTCTCCAATGTTTCTCCTTTTAGACCATGTATTGGTAGCTACACTTTGAGAAGGGGACTGGTTCATCCCATAGAAGTCCTCAGCTTGCCAATTGACAAACATAGTCTCACCTAGGGATGTCTCTTGTTGATCTCCTTCCTAGCTAGGTTCTTATGGCACCATATTGGTTTGCACCATCAAGGCCTGATTGAGTGCACCATTAAAGCACATTGATTGATTATGTGGTTGATTGCATGGAAATCACTAATCATATCCTTACATCATGTTATTCGTCGTGTTGGAACCAATGCCCTTGATGTTGAGGTTGTATTTGGATCATAAGACCTGAAAGGTCTAGCAGCTTGAGGTTGTCCTTGGTTTTGGCTTTGATTTATAGTCTAAGATTATATGGTCAATTTTACTAATATTGAGGTCTATCCTAATCTTGAGACTAAGGCTGATATGGCCTAGAGCTACGGGCTTCTTTATCTCTTGATGATCACCAAATCATTCCCGCCTTTAAGTTGTTTTATGACTTTCTGAAGTTCTTTTGAGGTATTAGATGATGAGGTGGAGGCTTTAGCTGAGCTTTGACTCCTAGGAGTAGGTACATGGGCTAATGTGGGTGTTTAACTAACATCTGGGCTTATTATCTTGGGGTATAGAGGCATGGATGGCCTAGGAGCAATTTTTCTAGCCTAAATCAAATGGTTCTTAGCCCCTATGGAGAGGCTATAGGTTGCAGGTAAGGTTGTACCCCCCATTGACTAAATCATCAAAGAAATATCAGAATTTAAAGCCCTAAGAAAGTATAAGAAGGCACCTTCATTAGTGGGCTTTATTGTTGTTGGAATCTTGTCCCAGGTCCTTTGAAACCTAAGGTTGAAATCTATCAATTTCTCATTAGGAGCTCTTTTGATTGTTGTCAAGTTGTTCCAATAAGGACAGGTTATCACCTTTCTCTCCAAACTGGTTGTGAAGAGCTGTGCATAGCTGATTCCAATTCTGGATAGAGCCTACCTCAAGACTCTTGAACCATTGTGAAGCTTTCCCTTTGAGTGAAGAGGTGAGCAGCTTGACTATAATGTCCATCTCATGAATCTCGTGGATTGTATAGACATTTGCAATATCTTGAACATGATCACCAAGAGAAGTTTGATTTTCCCAGTGAAAAATGGGATACTCTTTAATGCTGCAATAGGAACTAGATTTTGTGCATTCAAGGTGAGTGGAATACTACCAGTGAAGTTAACATAAGGATTTGGCTAGGCCATCCTGATTGGTCTGAGCACCCCTCTTGATTGAATGAACAGTCGACCGGGAGGAGTTTTTGACAAAGCTTTACTTGGTGGAGATAAAGACCTTTGGATTCTTCTTCCTCCACTCTCTCTACTTGGGGATAAGTCTTGATAGACAAGTACTCCCTCCTCTCACGGTTCTTGATCGTGTTTTGATTTTTTCTCATAAACTTGCTTGGACTGCTAAAACCATTAGATTTGTTTCTTTTGGAGTCATCAAATGTATAATTTCAAGGCTTCTTAAAAGCCATAATCACATAAAGTGTACATCAATTCCTACGTAATTAGATGCATACTTCTTAGTGTCCTACCAGGCATGCCAAAATTGTTAGTGTAAAATCATAGCACCCCAAATGAGTCTCGTAGATCTCTGTTCTAAGGAAATATCATTTGGTGTGATCTCGCATAACATTGAGTCTTCCTCAAAGGGTGGGACTCTATAAAATAGGAAGACTCTCCAGATTAAAGGTTGGTTCCTATTCCTCGTATTAGGATAAAATATTATTATCCTAATTAATTATGCATAGTACAATTATTTAATTAATTTTATTAATTAAATAATAATGGTTATAATACAAACCATAGTTTTGTTATGTATTGTTATATGGTTTCTAAACCATATTTGTTTTCACAAATTGTTATAGTTTTAACGGTATATTTGTATTTATTCATTTGTGCTTCTGGATGATATTGGAAGCTTGTGTATTTTGGAATTTGGTTGCTGTGCAACTTAATCTCTGTGTGTATTTGGTTGTGCAATATCTATAAATATTGCAGCCAATTCTTTGTAAGCTTGGTTGATTGAGTTTACTAAACTATTATCAGGCTTCCACCCCTATTGCTCAATCTACATTTGGTACCGAGAGAAAATCAAGATCCCGGAAAAGTTATAGAAGGTTGAGAAGAAGACGGATTCGTGGAGAAGGAATTTGCAACATTGGAGAGCCAGTGTTGCCTCAGCAACTTCCCACATCTCCTTGTAGACTCACAATCTCCTGTGTGTTTTCTAGGTAAATGTAAAGAATATTTTTTTGCCTTGGTGCCCTCTGCACCAGGAAAATTTGCTATCTGGAAGCTGTTCATTTTCAGAATCTATATATATAAAAAAATCCATTTTCCCCATTAGGGGTTTTGTCACTAAAGTTAGTGACATTGTTAGCCATAACTAACACTATCAGTGCACCAAGTTTAGAGGTATCTGTGCCATATTAGTAGAGCTCTGCACCAAGCTCCTGATCGAGCTATTCATCAACATTGGAGGCTGAATTAGATTGCTTACACGGCTGGATTGGTGACTTGCAAAGGGTGAACGACTACCTGCGTTGGGGGTTGTATTGGCCGAACCAGCAATAAAATTGGCCTGCTATCATAGCCATAGCTGTACAAACCTCCACGCACCAAGGTTGTAGATCTATTTTCTACAAAACCAGCAATAAAATCTAGAGACTATTCAAACGGCGTGAGTGTGCTTACATCCACCAAGGTTGTAGATCTGGTTTCTATGCTGCAAATGCAAATCCCTCCACACACAGCGACCTACACATAGTTTGGAGACCCCTGCGTCCTCTCAACAAAGAAATCCCTACCTCACGAGCTGCAAACAAAGGCAAACAATATAGAAGGTGCATCTCTGTGTACCTACACAAAGAAACAACAAACAAAATGATCACGGCCTACACAAAACAAGAAAAAATGGTGAAGAAACTCAAAGGAATCCGCAAAAACAAAATAGAGGCAAACAAAATAATAAAAAGGAGATAAAGTGGCTGTTTTTCCAAGGTAGAAGATCCATTTTTGATGCAAATCAAACCCTAAAATACCTATACTATGTGGACTCCAACTCAGCTCTTCCAAATCACATTTTTTAACAGGTCAGATCATTTTTTTATTCATTAAATATCATTTGCTTCATTTGTTTACCAAGCGCTCATAAGAGCCAAGGTGGATAGACTAAACGCCTTGGAAGAGGGAGGTGCATGGTTCAAATCCCACCCCCAACTTGACATTTTGCATTTGGTGGAATTTTTTGGCAGAACCGCCAAATTTAGCAAAAATTTGAATTTAGTTATAACTAACTAAATTTAGCGGAGGAATCCCTAATTTAGGGTAAAAAAAAATTCTCCCATTCGGCCTGGTTTTTCATTTCGGACATTTTTTGCAAAGGAGACGCATCTAAAAATTGCATTTTTAGCTTTTTTTTTTTGCAATTATTGGAATTTTGGGTTGTATTGGGCTCTGGGAGGTCACAGGCCCGCGAAACAGAAATTTTTCCTGCCATTCAAATTTTCCAGTTTTTGAATGTAAATTGTATACTGTTGTATATTGTACTAATTTGTAGGTTGCCATAGTCAACTACAAACTTTGTAACTACTCAAAAACTAGCAGAATTGTAATCAAAAACAATAAAAAAATGGTTCTGTAACACTCACGAGATCCTAGATCTCATTCGCAACGTTTGGTATATACGGTGCCTCTAGGAAGTGCTTACGGGTAAAGCCATCGTGACTACTACTACACTTAACGCCTAATATAGCTACAACAATGTCATCTAGGCATTGTCCCTTTAAATTGACGAGGAGTAATAAGGTCACAGTGCACACACTATGAACCATCCCATCCTTACGTGAATGAATGATTGCATGACATAATTGCCGGGTGAGAAATTATCCAAGTATATAGCAAAGTTACACATGCGTATGAGGATATTTCTTTGAGCCGGTGTCAATAATCACATAGACCCCATCAGTACTATCTTGGTACCACGTATTGAATTCTTTCACGCACTGACGGGTCTATAGAAAGGGTAAGCTTCTTCCACGTACCAACGGGTATATCGAAAGGGCACGTATATAGAAAGGTTTGGTATATCGGACTAACGGTATATAGATTGGGAGACCTAATACCTGGAGTGATAAGAGTCAAACCCTGTCAGTGATCTCTGCAAAATGGGCACCAATGCCCCCAAATTTTTTCTTCCAGATTCACAATTGCTCAAAGGAAGCAACTATGCTACATGAAAGACAAAAATAAAGACACAACTTGAGTTTGAAGAGATATGGTCTATTGTGAATGGTACTCTGACCAGATCAGCCACTGATACAACACAACAATGATAGTTTGATAAAGCAGATCAAAAGGCCAAACTCATCATCTTGTTTGGAGTGTCTGATGATGTGCAACCCCACATTCAAGATGCCAAAACAGAAAAAGATGTGTGGGATAAATTGAGTACAGTATACGAGGCCAAGAACAAGAATGTCATACTGAATTTGCAGAGTCAGTTACATACATTGAAATTCAAGCAGAATGAGAAAATTGAAGCTTTCTTAAGAAGAGTTACAGAATTAAGGGCTTCACTTCTAGCCCTGGGAGAACTAGTCACAGATGATGCTCTTATTCCCATTATTCTAAGATCACTCCCCTCTTCTTACCACATTTTTTCACAACAATAAACATGACAGAGGAATACGATAGTTGGTTTTGACAACTGATAAACCTCTGCAACAAGAGGAAGCAATGCACAATAAGGATGATGAAGAGGAGCGGACACTATCTTCACATCAAAAATGGAAAGGAAAAGGAAAAGGAAAACCTAATTCCTATCGAAGTCACAACATCGAGAATCGGTATCACGGGGACAATCAACGGAAGAAGTAATGTCCGATTTGCAAAAGAGGACATGAATTAAAAGATTGTTGGTTTAACACTTAAAGAAAGGTTCATCAATCAAATCGGATCACAACAACAACAATCTTACAAGGGACATTCTAACAACTATCATGGGTAGAAAAAGGGGAACTAGAAAAGAAGACCCCACCAGCAAGGTAATATTGTTGAGCAACAAGAACAATCAGACAATGAAGACTTCTTGTTCATTGCTCAATCAAGTGAACCATCCACATCATCTAGTGATGTTTACGGTATGTTGATTCGGGAGCCACTCGACACATGACCGCCACGAGACTAGTTTATTTCAATGAGGGACATGCCATCAAAAATCATGTTTCGTTGGGAGATGATTCTTCATATACAGTTCAGGGGATTGGAAACATTTCTCTACCACTTGGTTCATGCAAATGCAGACTATCAGATGTCCTATATGTCCCTGGGTTGACAAAGAATCTTCTTTCAATTAGTCAACTCCTAGATCACAACCTGAAAATTGACTTTGATAGTCAATCCGGTAAGAAAATGTGTTTGATTCGAGATAAATCCAGAGGCTTGAAAATAATTGCAAAAGCCTCCAATGTGGGACGCATGTTTCAACTTGATTTCATTCATAAAGATGATCAAGCACTTGTGGCTAAAAACTCCACCTCAGCCTAGTTGTGGCATCAAATATTTGGTCATGTAAGTTTCAAATATCTCGAAACACTTCACCAGTGTAATATGGTACATGGGCTACCATCTCTTCAGAAGGATACAGACAAGTGTCCTCATTGCTTAGTAGGAAAACAACACAGAGTTTCATTCTAGAGGAGTACATTCCAAGCTCATGGTAAACTTGACTTGGTTCATACCGATCTTTACGGTCCACTGCTACACCAAGTCATTTTGGGTTCCAGTACTTCATGCTTTGTGTTGATGACTATTCAAGGAAAATGTGGATTTTTGTCTTCACAAGAAAAGTGAAGCATTTGAAACCTTCAAAAAGTTCAAAGTAGTAGTTGAGAAAGAAACTAGTCATCACATCAGAACTCTCTGCTCAGATCGAGGGGGGGAATTCACCAGTGATGAGTTCAGAGACTACCTACAAACTCACGGGATTCGTCGAAAAATGCCTCCTCCACACACACCGCAGCAAAATGGTGTTGTTGAGAGAAGAAATCATACTATCATGGAAATGGTGTGATGCATGATTGATGATTCTAGACTTGCAAAAACATTTTGGGCGAGAAGCGAAAAGCACATGTATATTTGTTGAATAGAGCGCCCATAACTACTCTCGATGGAATAACACCACAAGAAGCATGCTTAAAAGGAAACCATCCATTACACACCTCGAGTATTTAGGTGCAAAGCAAACATGCACATACCCAAACGAGAATAGAAAGAAATTGGACATGAAGTCACAAAAACTCATCTTCATTGGAGTACGGTGTGAAGAGACTCTTGGGTATAGATTGATGGATCCTAAGACCAGGAAAAGTCTACACTAGTAGAGATGTTGAGTTTTTTGAGAAGGAAGCAGAGACTCCTCCTCCAGACTCACATGATGTAGATTTTTCACCTGTTGTAAAAATTGAAGCTAATGTTCCCTCAGAAGATGAAAGTGATGATGGGGATGATGGTGTTGAAAAAATAGAACCACAACCCATGGGAACAGTTTAACATATGCCTAAATGGTGTACAAGGACATTACGAGATGCAAGATTGGATGCTCCACCGGATACATCCACCCCTGGACCACGGACTTGCAGTAAAGCAAGAGAAGAAGTTAAATTTGATTTGATGAGTAGAGTTATTGAATCAGATGAGCCCTCTACAGTCCAGGAAGCCCTACAGTCAAAAGCTTGGAAAGATGCCATGGATTCTGAATATCAATCAGTGATGAAGAATAACACTTGGTAGCTTGTCGATCTTCCACCAGGGAAGAAACCCATTGGATGTAGATGGGACAGTGGACAAGTACAAAGCAAGACTCGTAGTAAAGGGGTACGCACAAAAAGAAGGAATTGACTATGAGGAGAATTTGCTCCCACAGCTAAGATCAAAACGACCGGGAAGATCTTTACTCTAATTGCTCGATTTGGATGGAAAGTTCACCAAATGGACGTAAAAAGTGCCTTCCTAAACGAATATTTACAAGAAGAAGTCTACATGACTCAACTTGAGGGATATGTTGTACCTGGTCAAGAAACAAAGGTATGTAGACTCAGGAAATCTTTGTATGGCCTCAAACAGGCACCCTGGGCATGGTACATCAAGATTGATGAGCATCTCGTACAACATGGATTTGTTAGAAATCCATATGATCCCAATCTCTACCTCAAAAATCAAGGGGGAGATTTTGATTGTTGTTGTCTATGTCGACGATCTCGTCATCACTGGCAGTTCAATGAGGATGATCGATGCAACAAAGAAAGATCTTAATCAATCATTCAACATGACCGATCTTAGGCTGATGCACTATTGTCTTGGATTAGAAGTGTGGCAGAAAGAGAATCATATTTTTGTTTCTCAAATGAAATATACCAAGACTACGCTTGAGAAGTTAACTTATTCTCTTGCTTTACTACGATTCCGTGGTCCGGGGTGGATGTATCTCGGTGGAGCATCCAATCTTGCATCTCGTAATGTACTTATACACCATTTAGGCATATGTTGAACTATTCCCATGGGTTGTGGTTCTATTTTTCAACACCATCATCCCCATCATCACTTTCATCTTCTCGAGGGAACATTAGCTTCAATTTTTACAACGGTGAAAAATCTACATCATGTGAGTCCCTCAAAAAGCAAGGGGAGATGGTGATTGTTGTTGTCTATGTTGACGATCTAGTCATCACTAGCAGTTCAATGAGGATGATCGATGCAACGAAGAAAGATCTTAATCGATCATTCGACATGACCGATCTTGGGTTGATGCACTATTGTCTTGGATTAGAAGTGTGGCAGAAAGAGAATCATATTTTTGTTTCTCAGATGAAATATACCAAGACTACGCTCGAGAAGTTTAGGATGATGGATTACACACCAATTGCTACACCCATGGAGAATAGATTACAGTTATCTCATTCAGATCCATCTCTTGAGGTAAGTGCCACTCTCTATCGGCAGCTGATTGGGAGTCTCATTTACCTGACCTACACTAGACCAGATATCAGCTTTGCAGTGAGCTATCTATCCAAGTTCATGTAGGAACCCAAAGTTTGTCATTGGAAAGCAAAGAAAGCACATTTTGAGATATCTCAAAGGATCAGAAGATCTTGGTCTAGAATACAAGAAGAACGAAAACTTCTTCTTGAATGGATATTCGGATTCAGATCATGCAGGTAACATTGATGATAAAAAATCTACTTCTAGATTTGTATTCTTTATGGGATCTAGACCAATATCATGGAGAAGTAAGAAACAACACTTTGTTTCTCGCTCTTCCACTGAAGCCGAGTATCGTTCTGCAGGAGAAGTTGTCTATGAAGTAATTTGGCTACATCGCATACTGGAAGGACTTGGAATACCTCAGGAAAAACCGACCACCATGTATGTTGACAATGAAGGTGTACTCAAACTTGTTCGCAATCCAGTTTTCCATGAGAGAACAAAACACATTGAGGTTCAAGTTCATTTCATACGCAAACATGTGTTGAAGCACAACATTCAGCTTCAATTTTGTCCAACTGCTAAACAACAAGCAGATATTTTCACAAAGTCACTTGCACGTGACAAGTTCGAGTTGTTCAGAGAGTTCCTCTCCTCATCTCTTCAGACAATGCACAATTAAGGGGGGGAATGTTAGGATAAAATATTATTATCCTAATTAATTATGCATAGTACAATTATTTAATTAAATTAATGGTTATAATACAAACCATATTTTTGTTATGTATTGTTGTATGGTTTCTAAACCATATTTGTTTCTCACAGATGTTGTTATAGTTTTAACACTATATTTGTATTTATTCATTTGTGCTTCCTGGATGATATTGGAAGCTTGTGTATTTTGGAATTTGGTTGTACTATGTAACTTAATCTCTGTGTGTATTTGGCTGTGTAATATCTATAAATATTGCATCCCATTCTCTGTAAGCTTGGTTGATTGAGTTTAATAAACTATTATCAAGCTTCTACCCCTGTTGCTCAATCTACACCTCTGTTTAGGTGCATACGTAGAAACTTGTAGAGGTTCGGTTCTTAATCCTAATCTAAACTTTACCAAGGAGACAAGGAAGGAATATAAGAAATAAGGAATGACTAAACTACCATGTGATGCACCGAAGGAATGATGAACACCTATCTTGCTAATAGACACAAACCAATAGAATGCATACTGATAAATAAGCACAGATGGCCGAGATATGTATTAGAAGATGAGATGAAAGCAAAAGAGGTAAGAAAGGATCTAAAATCGATCACGAGATGTGATTTATTGCTCGTAGATTGATATAGTCCATTAAAAAGTAGCTAAGAGGTGAGAAAGCGTATTGCAGTTTTAATGGAAGGTTTGAACTCCATGAGTCCCTTGCTAGAAGGAAAGGGGATCCTTTAAAAAGACAAGAGAATTTCTAACTCTTTACAATGAATCCACTGCCCCCATTTTATAGATTTGATCTTAGAGAAGAGAGAGAGAGAGAGAGAGAGAAGAAGGAAAAGTAGGTCAAATCTCAACCACTGCTATTAATGCTTCTGATGAAATCTACCCCGAGATATTTCTTTACTACATGAATCCTTGATTCGGTGCCTTGAAAGAAGAGGAAACAATGGAAACAGATCAAATCTGATCTGGTTGTTGAGACAAATGGATCCTACATTGAAGGCACGAAGATGTTTCCTCCATTTTCTTTCACCTAATTGTTGACAATTTATGCACTTGTGCGAGAAATGGGCAACTCGAAACCTTGTTACAATGGATAGCATTGGTAAAGTATACCTAAGCTAGGGAAATTATATCAAATTTATATCATTACTACCGATTTATTTTACATGAAATATGCAGATTATGTGTACTTACAAAAATGTGAGATCACATAGTCTGTAATTTCATGATGCCTTCAGCAAAAGAACACAAAATCCCGAAGGACATCTGTGTTGTCTTGATGAAGACACCAAATTACAGAATAGGTGAAGTGTTTGGTTTTGGAACAGCAAACATAAGTGCAGATTACAGAAAATCAGAATTCATTACTGAATGTTACAGGTTCTTTAAACTTTTCCTTCATGATTAAGACATTCAATTATGTTACTGAGTTGTTTAGTTCATTATACAATCCATACAGAAAGTAAAAATGCAGAAAGAGATATACAAATCATTTATAGAATTCAATGCTTTATTCACAAGGAGAGTCAAATGTTTCCCATACAATCCATGGGATGTAACTGAAAAGTAAAGTACAACTACTAAAAAGAAAGATACACATGCATGAAGGAGAAAGTAGAGGAGTATGAGGGTGAACCCATCATTTCCTTGTATATTCTTCTTTGTGTAGAGCATCTCTATGCCAGATCCTTCATCCTCAAGTCATGGTACCTAAAAAAACAAATCAACCATCAGTCACGAGCTCAGGGATCAAACCATATTCCTACACTATCCTACTTTGTGCATATGAATCTTATCCTAAGAAGGAGATGTATTCTACTTGAAGGACAAACTACATGCATGCTTTTCACTCAGAAAGAAGAAGAAAGAAAGAAAGAAGAAAACATGGACATAAGAGAGGCCAAAAATCCTAATTATTTTTCTAATTGTTTTCTTAAGTGTGTAGGTACAGGTTGTAGCCATGAAAATTTGACAAGTCATAAGTACATGCTAAGAAGAAGGAAGAGTGCAACTCAAAGTTCAGCAAACATTCTACAAATGGAAGAGGTTAGAGCTTGGGAGAGAGAATGGAAGATATAATTATTTTTTTAGTTTGCAGCAGAAAAGGAAGAATCAGATTTTCACAAGTCGAGGTTAAAGTAAAAGGATTACAAGCTGAAATAGGATGAGAGAGAAGATTCTAGGAAAATTTTGACAGGGCTTCGCCATGTAAAATGGACATTTACAACTTTCCATCATGTTGTTTTCAATTACTACATGCTTTAAAAGAACTATGCAAATCAAATAAGTGATACAGAAACATAAAAACATGATATGATCAAGATAAACAGCTAACATCTTTCAAGTTCTCATTTTACTATATCAGTCCAAAAGAAGGATGTCATTTTCTATATTTTGGATCAAAAATACAACTACTATTTCTAGAAATGCATTAAAGAAAAGATTCTGGAAAAAAATTCCAAGGATTTGCCTTGTAAAATCAACATTTCAGATTTTTCAGCATACACATCAAATCTATAATGAAAGGAAATACAATTTATAATGCAGAAAAGAAATGGACTATATTTTCATTTATCAAATGGAAGTACTTTGAGCATTCTATATAGCTTAAACAGTTTAAGAGAATTGAAGTTGCTAGATAATCCTACAAATACAACCATCTTGAACTACAATTTTTCAAATGAAGCAATTATCAAGTGTTCATCATGTCATAGTATATCTTTGGGGTTCAAAATTAAATACAAGATTCATAAGTTTTCAGAACAGGAAAGTGCAAGATTGAGCAACCATTTTAGAGAATGACAAACAAAGCTTCAAATACAGTGAAACTTTCAAAAATAAGCATGTTTCAGGCCTCCATTATTCAAACAACAACAGTTTAGGTTCAAATATTAAAGAAAATCAGAACAAGAAAGGATATCAAAAGCTTTCAATTGAGAACAAACCCAGAGTTTGAATCATAAGAGTGGTCAGAGAGTTCTTATTCAAAGATTGAAAGGGTAGAGAAAATATTCTCATAGCAGTGTCAATGAAATTTCAAGGATCAAAGCTACAAGCTTTCGGTTTGGATTGCATTATCAGAGTAAGGGAAAACTTGAACCCATAGCAAGGGAAGTGAATTCTTTACAATCATTACTAAAGTGCATTTTCAGAAGGAACAAATTTATTCAGAACTAAGAAATGCCAAAGTACATATATAAGAACTATTATCTTTAGTTTCTCAGAAGATTTAGATGGCTACTCTGTGTAAGGAATATCATCAAAAGAAGGAAGAATTTTAAATGACGGTTTCTAAAAATGAATACATTGCAAGTGACGATGGTGTCAAAAGTGATCCGACCTTACAATGGTGACATGTCGCAATAGAGGATTCAAGTTTCAGTATCTTATCATAATACAATCTTTGAAAACAGAACCAAACCATGAACCAACAAAAGGGTGAGTAATTTCCATTCTCAAATGGTGGCTAACATGCAAACCGAGCCTTTCTCAAAAGCACGATAAGAGATCTCCATTGATGCCAACACTCAAAATGAAATAGCTATTTTGCAAAGCTATGTTTCCAAATGGAAGTAGATACGAAATAAATAAAAAGGATGGACTTCCAATGCACAACATGATCAAAATACGAGCAGAGCAAGTTACAGAGTTACGTTTCAGAGACAACATGGATGGGAGAATTCTATAGAGTTTATGTTTTGAACTTGCAAATCAAGTTCCATTAATGGAAAAAAATTCAGAGTAACGATTAAGGAAATCTTTTAGTTAAACCCTCAAGAAGTCATTAGGTTAGAAGAAGAGGATCATGACCAGAACAGAAAAAAATGAATTACTGAGAAAGCCAAAGTGGGCTACAGGCTCACAAAACTCAGAAGGCCGAATGTATAATGAAAACCCGATGCTTAAAATAGTCATGATGGCAGCTAACTAATAGAAAGCCCGATATCACACAGAAATTTCTAGATTTTTGTTTCAGTTTGCAAGTGAAATCACAAATACCGTATCAAAATATATGAAGATCTACAAGCTTAAAAATGGTAGTCATCATTCTAGGTAAAGAGAAATAAACTTCACAATCAGAAATCGATATCAACAAGTTTTAGGTGACAAATCGAGCTCGAAGGCTCACTACGAAGGAAAACATGAAAGCAAAAGCTCGAGTAAGGAGAAATACTTAGATGAAAATGGGTATTCAAACTCCGAATAGCACTTACTACTAAAAAAATGAGACTGCGAAATCCTAGCAGAGCTCCACAGAACACAAAGATCTCCTTTGAACGAATGTCAAACTCAAAAAACCATGGTAAAGGTAAAAATGATAAGATCTTGCAAGAAAATCCTAGCTCGAGTACAAAACACTAAGAAATATAGATATACTCGTTTTAGAAGGAGAGCATCACAAAGCCAAAGAAAGAAATGACAACGAAGCATAAATGCACAAAACTTAGAAGGTGAGAAATGTAAGAGGCCAAGCTTCGAGAAAGAACAAAATGGTGACCAAGAAAAATTTTCCAGGGCTTCACCTGCAAACTCAAAACTGGATGAAATGATCAAACTAAAAGAGCTCGAGTTTTTTAACTCTTTCACTTCAGCATGGGTCAACTCCAACTCAACCAAGGTCAAGAATTGATTGGTCAATTTCTTCAAGTGCACAGATCAAAGGATAGAGATCAATCTCGTATCCAAAGCAAACCACTTGGGTAATACGCCACCGACCACAATTAATGCCAGGTCCAAAACCCTAACCGTGAGTTTGGGATCAACGACATCGAGCACAGAGGTATAGAGATCAAGGGCTCGAGATGATTCACCAAAATCAAAGCTAACTCAACACAGGTTAGATTACCACTGACCGAGTTTGCTAAGGGTTGAGTCACCGTGGGGAAGGGGACAACCCACGTGTCCACTGATTTCAAATCATTTGCAAATGACTTTCTAAAAATCTAAACCTTATTGCATGCTTCCAAAAACCAAATGTCGAGCATCATATACCCAATGATCACCGAAAAGGTGATTTTCAAATATATGCATGTGTATAATTATCAAAAGTGGTGGATATAGTGCCATGTCTATTAACCAAGGTGGTCGACCCAAAATTTGCTAAGTCCACAAGGTGGCAAAACCAAATATAATGCAAAAGTGGTCCCCACTCTAGGGAGGAGCAAATTGATTTACACATTGTCACTCATGTGATCATAAGCCAAAAGATGTCAGCATCAGAGACAAAGGTGGTCCCAGTCAGTTTATTTTTAGATAAATTATTTTACAAAGTTTTGTAAATTAATGTATTATTTTTTCCACATACAGGGAGTTGTATTTTTGCATGCCTTCACAAGAAGATAGAACAAAGAAGATGATGAATTTGCATGCTTAAAGGAGGAAGACTTGCCTAGCAAGAAAATTGTATTATTAGCAAATTATTCACCCATTCTTTCCTTAAAATAGAACAATCAACTTTAGTTTGACTGTATTATATCTAAGGCCATTAATGCCTATTTTTAAACTGCATGCTCTAGTTTGTATTATTTTATCCCTTTATTTATTTTTAAATAAAGGATAAAATTAGGATGCATGGGCGAGTACAGCCTTAGGCTATTTTTAGGAAGGGGAGAGAATTTATTTTTCTATATATTGTGTGCCCTTGCAAGGCACAAAAGAGGACTTTTTGGATATAGGAGTACTAAAGCAATTTCTACCAGTTCTGCCCTCATGAGTGTGAAGTATTTTATGCCTTTCCAAGTTATTTTGTAGTCTTTTGTATGTTTATACTAATCTTGTGAATGAAAATTCCCTAATCAGCCACCTTACCCTGCTGCAATTTCAGTCTTTTATGCTTAATTTTAATGTGCATGTTAACTTATTAGTATTGTTGTGAATCTCCCTCAGTATAATCAAGTGTTTTTCCCTTAGATATTTTACAAAAAAAAAAACATTAATTGGTTCGTGCATCAAGAATCCTTCTCAAATCAGTTGTGCATTTACTCAGTCAAAGTTCTCATACAATTTTGGTGTATCACCTTAGTTTTAATTATTTTACAGTCATCTTTTACCCTAGAACTCCCAAAAAGTAGTTTAGTATACACCAACAAGGAACCGGCCTTTTAATCCCAGAGATTCACCTCACAATAGGTATACCCACAAACCTAAGGTGTCTCCATTGTATCTACAAAAGAGAGAGATCAATTTTGCAGGCTTAGAAAATCTGCAGCCATCTCTCTATAAGGTGCACTTTTGAGAGATAATAGTTTTTGGCATGCTGGGTGGGACAATGAATCAGATCCGCATACAAGTTACAAATTTAAGAGCATATCTAGAGCAAGTTTATAGCAAATAAAAGTTACTTTCAGGAGTAAAATTTGCACAATTTATTCTAAATATTTTTGATCTTTTGTTGACTCCATAAAGCTGATTTCATAATAGTATTGCAACATGTTCCATGCCTAAAGTGATTACGAGATCATCGGTAAGAGGAATTCCTCCGAGTTTATTTCTTTACCTTTGAATTCTGCTTTAGAAGGAGAAATTTGGTAATACATTACCCTATAACATACGGTTTTGATAACCCTCCTCCTAATATTCCTTAACCACATATCAATTTTACAATCAATATCCCAATTCTTCCAATGGCTTTTCAACCACCCGAAATTTCATGACCTTTACTAATGGAAGCCTATTAGTAATTCTAGTTTACCATGATATTCCCAAAGCTGCGATGAAAAGTTTGCCATCATTTCTTGGAGAAAATCAAGTTACACTGTTTAACATATTAAAGATGTTGCATCCATATGTGCGGTTTATAATATCACTCACGAAGACGTAGCTTTAAGAATGTTGGCTACATATTTTAAAGGACAGAGGCCTCGAAAGGCATGACCTAAAGTAATGAGGATAGATCAAATCCTTTTATATGGTGTTATCCATTTCTCTAGTTCGAGTGACAAAGAGCCAATTGAATCCCTTCCCACTACAAAATGACTTATGATTTGTTTGTCTCTGAGTATCTTGTTAAATTTGTGATGCTGCTCGGCTTCCAAGGGAGAATCAATTTGGATACCAACACCATTTTGGCACTATTTCTAGGGAGTATTTGAACACCGGGACTTATCGTGTGTGGTAACAACACCATTTTGGTGTCATTTCTAGGAGTATTTAAACACCGAGACTTATTTTTGTGGTAACAACACAATTTTGGCATCATTTCTAGGGAGTATTTGAACATTGTTACTTATTTGTACGGAAACAACACCATTTTGATGTCGTTGTTAGGGATGAATAAAGGTGTACACATACTAACCTTGGTAATGTTTCTTACATTATCTAAGTGCAAATACGTTGTTTAAACATCATCCTTTGTTGAGATATGTAATATTTGTGCAAGTTACGAGTTCTATGTGCAATATTTTTAGTTTTAGTGGTTATTACACTAAATTTTTATCATCAGTGATAAATACTAGTAAAGGAAGGTTAGATCTGCTAATATTTGCAGGATTTAAGTGTTGATAGATATTTGACAAGTCATTTATAGTGCATTTACACAACTAAGGTGAAAATCCTTAGTGGTGACTCTGTGTTGATTTAAATTTTGATAAATACCAGTGCCTTAACCTATATTAAGTGAAATATGTCACTAATATTTGCAAAGCTAGAAGGAAGAATATATTTCTTCACTAAAGACCCTACTAGAAAGTTGTTTCCAGAACTGGGAAAGAAAAATTTAGAAGGAAAAGAGTCTAGAAAATAGTTGGAGATCAAGAATCAAGAAAAGAGTTATCCATTGTGGAAAGTGATCAACCTGCGGTTGAGGATTACCATTCTTCTTCAAGTGATTAGAATCAAGTAATTTTCATATAAATCTGAATTCTCCAATTGGAGAGGGTCCTTCATTTGTGTCTGATAAGTGTGCTTCTCAGTCTGTCCCTGTATTTTCCAAAGTTGGTAGGGTTTTCCATGAAACAGAGTCTTTAGACGACATTCATTTTGAAAATTATATTCTGTGTTCCAAAGACCCCTTGTCCCTCATCATTTTTTTCTCCTGTAAGATCACCCCCTCAAAACAATATGGCCCAACCCCCACCTAGACCTCCTTTTGTTGTGAATACTTTTGGTCCTATATATTTTAGAGGTATGGCCGATATTTAAATGTAGTGCCATAAGATGTTAGAAATAGACTGCCTAAATTTCAAGGGAATAATGCTATCACTAGCGATCAGCATTTAAAACTTTTTGTCAATATGATGGAAGACTTTGAGATTGAATTTGAGGATGTGTATATAAATTTTTTTATTCATACTCTTGAGGAGGATGCACGTGACTGGTATAAGTCTTTACCAGATAACTCAATAGATTCATGGATAGAAATGAAAAATGCTTTTAGATTACAATATGGGGATAAGACAGATCCTAGGTTTCTTTTCTGAATTTGAAAATATTAAGAAGAATCCTAACAAATTTGTTCATGAATTCAATACTTAGTTTAATAAAACCTTGAATAGGCTACCTGTAATCCATGAGGCCAAGTGATGTTTCTTGTTTAATAAAATACTCTGATGCTTTTGAAAAAAAGGTTGCCTATTATTTAAGGGACAAAAACCCAAGAACTTGAGGCAGGCCTTCACCATGGCTTTGCAGATTGAAAATAATATCAACGCATTTGGTAAGCCTCCTAAGAGGGAAGGTATCAAGATAATCAATCCAGAGAATCCTCAATCGAGTAAGTCTATGGATCTAGAAGAGGTTGTAAAAACTTTGGGACGGAGTTGTTAAGGAAATATCCTATAAACTAGATAGAGTAGAGAAGGGGATTGGACAAGGTTCCCAAGGTCAGCACAAGCCACAAGGTCAAGAAAGATTTGCAAATCATCCCAGAGGTGATCATAGATCAGATGATAGGGGTAAAGGGCTGTGGGATCAGGAAATAGATAGCCCCAACCTCGGGAAAACAAATTGGTGCCTAATCCTTTAGCTGTTAGAGTTGTTGTTGTTGAAGAAGCTCATGAAATTGAGTGGTGTGATAGTTTTTTCTTGCCACATTCTCCATGTGATGTTGAAAATGGAGTTGAGGAAGAAGCTGATGATGATTCATGCATGAAGGAGTGCTCTATAAGTTCACATCATGGAGCAAACTCAATAGAACTAATAAGCTGCATCGGAATTGTTGATTTACGGTATTGCATTCACCAAGTATTACCTCTTCCTCCCACTCATACTTTTTAAATTTATATGGTAAAATATTTTGAGTTTCCTAATAATGATTTTGAGTACTTAAGGGCATTAATGATTAAAAATTATGATGGAGGAATTCCTTCAGAAGAGGACAGATAGTTGTTAATGAATGTAGTAGTTTCCCAAGAAAAAGAATATAATACAAGAAGCAAAGTTTTCAAAGGGGTAGGGCCTCAAGACAAACCAAAAATTCTAGTTCTTACCAGTATCCCTAAGGAAACCCCTAAAAATATGCATTTGGAAAAGGCTTTGTTACCCTAAATAAACCTGTATTCCTCCCCATGTTAGATTTGTGAAAAATCTCGTGCTATCAGATGAATTTGTAAACCTTCCTCCTAACACTACCTTACCCAAATATGTTCCTTATGACATAGCCTAATTCTTAAGTCAAATTAAGATTACTATTCCTATTGTTGAATTTCATAGAATCCCTGAGCATAAGAAGAGGGCATTTGAGTATTTGGGGCTTAAGGAAGAAAAGGTCGCCCAGGGTAAAATGGTAAACAATGTAGAGGTTCCTCATGCCATTACAAAATTAGAAAAACCACAAACATTGAAGGAATTGGGTGAACCACCTGAGGTTTATTTGGGAACTTCTCTGGTTGAGTCTCAGCTAAATGTGGATCCATTTTTACTACTTTGATTATTAAGGATAGACTGTTACATAATTGCATGTTTGATTCAGAGCCTCATGTAATGTAATGCCTCTTGAGGTCATGAATGAGTTGAATCTCAAAGTAACAACATCTTATGGGAAATGTATTGCCATGGATTCAAGAGAGGTTCTAGTAGTTGGATGTGTCAAGGGTTTAGTAGTGCAATTGGCATCTTATCTAGGAAAGTACTTAACTTTGAATGTAGTAATTGTGGATTGTCCTGCTAAGTGGGGAATGTTATTATCCAGAAAGTGGGCAGCTAGTGTGGGTGGAAGTGTGCAAATGGACATGTCTTATGCCACCATACCAATTGAGGGTAGCCTTGTGAAGTTACCTGGTGAAAATAAAATGGTATATCTCATTGAGAACCCCAACAATGATTCTTATCAAATATTACACACATACACTGATGTTGATAACTTCGTGAGCTATGTTTTTTTCAAGGAGTATGAAATTGATCAATGCAGATATCCTAAGCAGATTGATTTTCCTAGGACTTTGATGTTTGATGCATCCTTCGAGAGATGTTGAAAAACTTGACATAGGCACAAAGGATAAGCCTGAAAAATGTGGTCAGATAACAACTTGGATGGAAAAGAGAAACAATCATATGACCAGTTTTTAAAGATGTATCGGAACTACTTAGCGTGGTCATATCCAGAATCGAAGGTTCTTAAAAAAATTCCTTGATTATTTTCTCTTAATCAGGGTGCGCACCATTGTACAGTGTATAGTCTTTTGGTTTCGTTCTACTTTCTTGTTTTTCTATTTTGGTTCATCCTGGTCCCCGGTGACTATTTTTTTGTTAGTTTCTCGGTTCATCTTGGGGGTTTGGTTATTGTCTTTCTTCTCTGCAAGCTTGGTCTTGACTCCATTGCCCAATGGATTTTTTTGGAACATGGTATGTTGTTCTTGTGGCACTCGCATGAGGAGTCAAAGTTCCTAGGTTTTTGTCCCTTAAATAATAGGTAGCCTTTTTGTCAAAAGCATTAGAGTATTTTATTAAACAAGAAACATCACTTGGCCTCAGGATTACAAGTAGCCTATTCAAGGTTTTAGTAAACCGAGTATTGAATTCATGAAAATATTCGTTAGGATTCTTCTTAATATTTTCAAATTTAGACAAAAGAAACATGGGATCTGTCTTATCCCCATATTGTAATCTAAAATCATTTTCATTTCTCTCCATAAATCTATTGAGTTATCTAGAAAAGACTTATACTAGTCACGTGCATCCTCAAGAGTATGAGTAAACAATTTTATATACACATCCTCAAATTCAATCTTAAATTCTAACATCATATTGAAAAAAGTTTTAAATGTTGATCACCAGTGATAGCATTATTCCCTTCAAATTTAGGTAGTCTATTTCTAACATCTTGTGGCACTACATTTGGATATCCAGCCATACCTCTAAAATCTATAGGACCAAAAGTATTCACAACAAAAGGAGGTCTGGGTGGGGTCTAGGCCATATTGTTTTAAGGGGGTGATATTACAAGAGAAACAAAATGATGAGGGACAAGGGGTCTTTGGAACACAGGAATATAATTTTCAAAATGAATGTCCTCTAAAGACTTTGTTTCGTAGAAAACCCTACCAAATTTGGAAAATACAGGGACATACTAAGAAGCACACTTATCGAAACAAATGATGCACCCTCTCCTAATGGATAATTTAGATCTATATGAAAATTACCTTATTCAGAATCACTTAAAGAAGAATGGTAATCCTCAACCACAGGTTGATCACTTTCCACAATGGATAACTCTTTTCTTGATTCCTAATCTCCAACTATTTTCCAGACTCTTTTTCCTTCTAAATTTGTCTTTCCCAGTTCTAGAAACAACTTTCTAGTAGGGTCTTTAGTGAAGAAATATCTTCTTCCTTCCATCTTTGTAAAGATTAGTGACAAATTTCACTTAATACAAGTTAAGGCACTAGTATTTATCAAAATTTAAATCAACATGGAGTCACCACTAAGGATTTTCACCTTAGTTGTGTAAATGCACTATAAATGACTTGTCAAATATCTATCAACACTTAAATCCTACAAATCTTAGCAGATCTAACCTTCCTCTACTAGTATTTATAAGCGATGATATAAATTTAGTGCAATAACCACTAAACTGGAAATATTGCACACAAAACTTGTAACTTACACAAATCTTACAGATCTCAACAAAGGATGATGTTTAAACAACGTATTTGCACTTAGATCATGTAAGAAACATTACTAGGGTCATTATGTGTACACCTTTTTCACCCCGAAAACGGTGCCAAAATGGTGTTGGTATCCAAATTGATTCTCCCTTGGAAGTCGAGCAACATCACAGATTTAACAAGATACTCAGAGACAGATAAATCATAAGTCATTTTATAGCCGGGGAAGGGATTCAGCTGGCTCTTTGTCACTCGGGCACTGGAGAAATGGATAGCACCATATAAAAGGATTTGATCTATCCTCACTACTTTAGGTCATGCCTTTCGACCAGGGTGAGAGGACCCATTTTGTAACCTCTGTCGGTGAAGGACATGAAGAGATCCTTCTTTGTACAATTTTCAAGGGAACCTTGAGAAAATATGATCAATGCACCATAATTTAACTCTCATGAGTTGTCACGTCTAAAGAGTGGAGATATTTTCTGAACAGGGTTCAAGGTTACTAAAGACACTTAAAACTTGTTTGCTTTCGTATATTTTGGCGGTAGAATTGGTTCATTTATTGATACACAAAGCATAAACAGAGGGTACTTCAAGTAGGATTGATGGTTATTTGAAAATTTTGGTGGGGATTAAGCAAGATGAATTTTATTTCACCGGATCTTTGAGAACCTTTACAATAATTGGACAACTTAACAAGAAAGCTTCATAATAGCCAAAAGATTCCTTCAACCAAAAGGTGTGCATCAATGGATCCCCAGATCTGTGTAGTTTCACACAATCTTTGAGAATTCAACATGAAGCCTTGAGCTAAAGACTCAATTAAACATTAAAGACCCGTGGTTCCTCATGCCTAAGATACACTCAAAGGCTTATAGAAAATCTTTATCAACAAAATGACAGTAAAGTGATTTTAAATTGTTTATCTCATTACAGGATGAAGGATATTATCATAATGAAAATGGAAATGCCACTAGACTATCACAGGGATGAGATCCTATGTGATTCGGAGGGATTTTAACATAATATTGCAACAGAAACATCAAAACCATTTGAAAACATTCTGAAATAAAAAGCAGACTTAATTTTGCCCAAGATTAACACAGATTGATTTGAAATCTATTAGATTTATCAGCAAGGAAAAGTTTCTTTATGAGTCTCGAGCTTGTAAATGGTTGTACACTCACAACCGTCTTGATGCGGTCAAATCTAAAACACAAGAGATTAAGAGGTTTCTCAAATTTTCTCGTAAGAATTAAACCGCCAACCTTTAGCAAGAGTATCCTTATTGCATTTATACAATTCACTCGCTCATTGATCCCAAATTTTCCCCCAAAAAAGAAGGATATTCCAGAATCCTTTTCTTGTTACCAATTTGTCTTAGAAAGTGATGTTTAACAAATTTACACCCGAAGCTGCTAGGTGGACAAATCATGAACCAATCACATTTCTCAAACACTCAACCATGACTGGGATGCCATGCCATAGCCTTTTGATAGTCCTTCTAATCATTCTTTTATTATGTCGTGTGATAAATCCCCTTTTTAATCATTTTCAGGTGGCTCTATATAGTTGGATATGTCAAGCAATCCTTTTCTCCCTTGAGAATACACCTTGAGAAATGAGTGACCTCACATGGATGCCTGCATTCGTGCCTCTTAGAAATGAATTTCCATGCACAGATTATCCCACATTACCTGCGCTATAAGTCTGAGTCGGCCAAGTGCAAAGAGTAACCATCGAAGCCTCTATGTGTTTCCTTGGTGCAATTACAAAGGTGAAGTCCATAGGCACGTTCCCAAAAAGCGTGGGCTCTCCACATGCCCTAGGCCCAAGAAAATTTCCTTTTGGCCTTTGAAAAATTCTTAGATAAAGAGGAGCCAACGGAAGCCTCCACGTGTCTCTTCAGCACACTTTTGATATGGTTCCCAAAAGCGGAGACCCTAAACAAGTGTGGGCTCACCACGTGTCTCAACTGGAAAAGTTGTTGAAAGAGTTTAAGGACCAGCAAAAGGTCTTTGAGAAAGTTTCTTTGGCTATTGAAAAGTCTAAGTATGGGAAGACCCAGTGGAAACCTCCGTGTATACCTTCACCACTCTTTTAAAAGTAAAGTACAAGGGTAGGTCCTAAACAAAGCTTGGGCACTCCACATGTCCCAGGCCTTAGAAAGTTTCTTGAGAATTTTAAGTAAAGAGAGGAGCTAGTAGAAGCCTCCACATGTCTCCTTGGCGTAACTTCAAAGGTCAAATCATGAGGCAAATTTCAAATGAGGGCGGGCCTTCCACATGGACAAGCTTTGAGTTGTAGTGGGCCTTAGAGTTTGAAATGCCTCAATGACACACATCTCCACATATAACTTTTGATGTGGGCCCTAGTGGAGTTACGGGTTATTTCATAACTTTTCTCCCTCGTACAAAGAGGAAAAAAACTTCAAAATGTTCCGACCCGCTTCCTCGCTTGTAACATGAAAAACTACCACGTCCTTCTTCGGGGTCAAAGTAAGACTTTTTCCCTATGACTTCATATTTTTGAATAGCCAATCAAAGACTATCGAGGCCATGGGGCCAATTTGGTAATTTTTACAAATGTGACCAAAGTGACAAATTTCACCAAAAAAACTTGTTGGGCCACATCCAATCAGAAAGGACCACATTTCCACAGATGTTGGGAACAAAATTTGATAGGGAAAATATGACTATGGAAAAATAGAAGGAAGGGGAAAACATGAATTCACACCCAAATTACAAATTCTTTCTCATGGATGCGAGAGAAAGCAGATAACAATATCCGGAGTTAATGTGATCCTCAACCAAAGGGAAGGATTGATCATGGCAACCAAATGAAGGAAATAACTTTCACGCATCAATATAAGGAGACAGAGAAAACTTCAAACCACGTGGACCGATATTTTTTTGAATGAACAGTGTAAGATTAAATTGAGCACCAACAGCCTCCACGTGCGTAGTCTGGTGCAACTTCAAGAGTGAGAAAAGGGGGATAAATATTCAATGTGTGTAACTCACGCCACATGCACCCTGTAAGGGCATACTCATTCACATATTGTGATCTTGCATTAAATGCTCAACCCCGGCCTTCGGACAGCCATGTATTTCAACCAAGAGCTTAGAATTGAGTCGAAAGGACTTTTGAAGAGCTTATGGTGCCTCGCTACTCACCTGCCACCATTAATGATCTTTTCCACCATTTTCTAGGTCGTCAAGTCTCTCACCTATCGCCATGATGAAGAATGAACTCCTTTCTTTCCCAATAAGGAACAACACATGGGGGCATGGGTTTTTCACTGAAGCCCATCATTATTACGGTGAATTTCAATGCTTTCTAGGGTGGTTGGAGTAGGTTAATTTAATGTAATCTTGGGGTGGTTGAAGCACACGATTCAAATTTTACCTCTCTCCTCTTATTTTTCTATATATTGTGAAGGAGGGAATATTTCTAAATGTTGGTCATTATTTCTCTCATTTCCCCTCTCTCTTTCTTCCCTAGGGTAGAACGTGGAGTCCAAGCCTCCTCTCATAGCTCTGTAATGGTGTTTTATTTCCCCTTTCCCACTGATGGTGTACCATGTGAACTCGTCGAGCAATAAAAATTTGTTTCGTGATGCATTTTATCCATCCTTTCTTATTTTATTGTCTCTTCTCACCTCTCATTGTTGTAGGGTATATTGTGCATACTTTTGATGTTTATTATAGGTTTTAGGAGCCATTTTTAATGGGTTAAAGTATTTTTTCGTGTGAACTTCATCTCTAGTCTGTGTTAAATATTTTCAATCCTCTCCATTGCTCACCTCTCTCCATTTAAGGAAGTTGATATTGTGACCAGCACTCCCATTTTCTTGGTGTTATCACCTCATTAGTGTAGGATTTCACTCTTTATGCACTTTCTCTCTCCTGTCTCCTTGGCATTGTTAGGATAGGTGTAGTTAGACATCATTTCTGCATTAGGAGTAGGTTAGCATTAGGATCGAAATAAGAATCCAACTTTCTCTCGAAGGGCCATCTCATGTCCGTAAGTCCCACAACTTGAGAAATGGTCCCATGTTATGCGATCACACCGGATGTGCCACTCAGATATGAGGCCATTTGGGGGGTGCTATGATTTTTTATCAAAATTTTTGGCATGCTCGGTGGGACATCATAGAAATAAGAGTTCCATCTTTCAAAGGTGTCTCATTATCAAACAACAAATCTTAAGCCACCTTGCAACCACACTCAATAGTTTTGGCATGCCCCTTGGGACAGTGGAGTTAGATTTTCTCATCTTTCTAAGGTGTCTCACTATCAAATAGAAAAATCTTAAGCCACCGTGTGACCACATTCAACAGTTTTGGCATGCCCAAAGTGGGACCAAATTGAAGAGATTTACATCTTCATCTCATCAGGTTTGATGTGTTATTACTGAGATCCAACCTTTGAAGGCACATCTCAACACATCTGGTGACTCCATCTTGTCAACAACCCACATCTCTAAGGTTGCATACCTTCTTCCCATCCATTTCCACCCACTATTCCTTCCACATCTTTAATCTTCTACCATTCATGAAGTTTTGCAATCATGACTTCATTCCCATCTTGGAATCCACACTTGTAGCAACAATAGTGCATTCCACCTCCAATGTATTTCCCAACTCCTCCATATCAGCATTATGATCAGATCCAGAACCATTATGCTTACCCATATGAGCAGTGTCAAAACCATTTTTTCCATGGAGCTTGTCAAGAACAAGGGTACACATACGATGGTGACGGTTATGTGGAGAATGTTGGTCTGCTAGAAAAGATCCAAAGAATGGAGGCTAGCATGGTGTAGTCAAGTGCTACATCACAAATGAAAGTATTTAGGATTGGTTTCAAGGCACCTTGTTTATGGGGAGGCCCTTTTCCAAGACACTATAGCCCATAGGAGAAGCTTGACTTTATGATTGAGATGTTGCCCCAGCTTACACAGTGGAACGAGGAGATAGAGGCCTACAAACTTGGTGTCAAGGAGCCTTGTCAATGGGTAAGTCCTACACCATCATCTAGTAACTTTCTCTCCATTCCCCAAAAACACCATCTCAACCAAAGCTTCAATTCCCAAGCTTCCCATCTGCTGCCCCAAGTGTTGATTTCCCTTCTCCATCCCCTAGTCTTCCATCTCACCTCATCTCCTCTTCCCTTTTCCCTTCTAGATCCAAGTCCCCTCCATAAGAGCCAAAAGCAATGCCTTCCCCTCCACCAAAAACAAGGAAACAACTAGTGGAGACCCCACCCACCACTCCTCCTACTCTCTTGAGTCCATGTCGGGAAGAGACTCAAAAAACCAACCAAGAGGAAGAGCCAACAAAAGAAGAAATGATCAAAATCTTAGTGAGCTTGGCTCTTAAATTTGGAATTGAAAAGATTCCCTTGTTGGTTAAGCCCATGGAGGAGGCCGAGGTTAAACCACAAGTGGTGGAAGCTTCAGTTGTAGCACAAGCAAGGGAAGAACAGACTCCAAGTCCCATTGAAGAGGAGCAACTGGAGGAGATCAAATTAGAGTTGAGGCCACTTAATGAAGAAAGCATTATTGAAGATTTTTTTCTTTCATTTGAAGGGCCTGATTTGATTGATGAACCCATAATGGAGGTGTACCATACGGTTCCGAAGCTTCAAGTGCAGAGTAGGCCATAGAAGAACCTATTGGTGCTCAAAATGGTCTCGCCCCATCTGTGCCTTTGAAAAATTATTCATTCACACCTCTATCATTTTATCCTTCCTCGTATGGTGCTTGGTCAGTCTTATTTCCATTTTTAGTCTACTCCTAGGTCAAGGATCATGTGTGGGTCTGTATTTGTCTCATGGTTCCTTTGTTCCTTTGAAAAAGCTCTGTATTTTGGGTCTCCCGTGCTTTGTCCCTTCAAAACTTGTGTTTTCCCATTTTCTCCATTCTCCATAGTCATAATTTTTTGTTCTTGTTGTTTTTTACCTAGATACTCAAAGAGAAATGAATTGATGTGTCCTCAAGGAAACTATTTGAGTCTTGCAACATTTCTAAAATTTATGTCCTTGAAGAAAATTTCACTTTTAGGCTCAAATGGTTGTTTATCTATGATTTATGGTTTGACGGGCATTTTCCCGGTCAAATTTACATCCTTGTATCAACAGGGAAACATGGCATCCTTTGGTTTGACATGGCTTGGCCGGACACTTCAAAAATTCTATAAAAGGCCTCAACTTTAAAATGTGTCCATGTGGAGGAATGACACTCATTTGAGAATCAACTTTTGGTTTGGCTTTGAAGTAGTGCCGGAGGACACGTGGAGGGTTGGTAGGAAAGATACACGTGGAGGCTTCCATTGGGTTTCCCATACTTAGACAAATTTTAAAAGGTTTTGAGAAGTCCAAGACACATGGAGGAATGGCGCTCATTTGAAGATCTACTTTTGGCTTTTCCTTGGAGTAGCACAGGGAGGACACGTGGAGGTTTCCACTACTTGGCCTATACTTCAAAAAAATTTATGCGATTGGAGCAATTTGGGGGAATCGGGACATATGGCGAGCTCGCGCTCGTTCAAGGTCTTCAACTTGGGCACCATTTTGGAGAAGCGCCATGTGGACACGTGAGGCACTACACTCACTTTTCATTTTACTTATACTTTTCAAAAGCCAAAAAGAGACTACCTCGGAGCTTGACAAGTGGTGCTTCTATTGAGCTTCAAGCCTTCCAACAAATTTTTCCGAGTAGGAAACGTGGCGATCCCGTGCTCATTCAAGGTATCAAATTTTTGGGACCACCTCAAGGTGTGCCGTAGTGACACGTGGTAATTTGAAAATTCATAGGGGCAGGGAGGAGGACCATTGGAGGCAAGTCAAACTTTTATCTCTTTGCTTCATAAAGGTTAAAATAGCAAAAATGGCCCGTGAGCCCGATGGGAAATAGTCAATGTTTTTCCCCGGTCAACGGTGGAGGTGCAGACCCGTGGAGGAAAATTGGAAAATTTTCCTTTTGAGAAAAAAGAGTTAAAAGTAAAAGGGGAAGTGTAGTTCTACTAGGACCCACATTGGGACACATGTCAAAAGTATTTCTCAAGGGCAGAGCTATGGGGAAAACTTGGAAAATTTTCCTTTTTCCAAAAGAGAGTCAAATCTCAAAAAAATTATGTAGTTCGTTTGGGACCCACCTCAAGACACATGTCAGGTCCATTTTTCATATGCAGAGGTGTGAAGCAAAATGGGAAATTTTTCCATTTTTTCAAAAGGGTCAGAAAATGTCAAAGGAAGCCCCCGATCCTGTTTTTACATCTTCCACGTGGATAGCCCACATTCAAAATCAAAGATCAATGGTTGTTGAGCGTCTAAATCTGATTTTTCCCCATTTTTCTATAAAAACTTGGGAGTGTGAGTCTTCATGATTTCTTTCTATTTTCTACACACCAAATAGAGGAGCAAGTTAATTTTGATATCTAGAGTTTGGTGGGAGAGATCTAGAGACGTCTTTTGCCATTAAAATGATCTGACTCTCAAGCCTAATCTGGTTTTCCATTTTTCTTCTCCTGAGCACGCAAGGGTCAGATTTGATTGATATGGGGTGGAAGTGGTTGGCGAATGGATGGAGGCATGTTTTTCCTAAGAAAGGAGTTGAATGCGGGAATAAATCAAAGATATTTTCCCTCAAGCACCTGGAGACTTTTATAGATTTGATTTTGTAAATCATGAAAGAATCATGGCAAGCACTGGTGCATTTAAAGTTTTTGTCTTTTGGGAGGAAGGGGATCTATTGAAAATGCTATAAAGGGCATGAATTCATCGTGCAAATGGTTGGGAGTTTTGGAAAGATCAGGACTGATTCTCTCTCACAAAAAAATCTTGACAGAGCCCATCCATTTTGAGAAGTCATCCAAAGAAGCATGTATATCTCTCTTTGTATTAAATTTTATCTTGTCAAGGTGGTTGCAAGTGTATAACCATTGACAAGCTTTGATATTGTTCTGGAAAATTTCCCTTGCTGATAAGTTTGATCAAACTTTGAGTTATTCTGTGTTAATCTTGAGTAAAGTGTATTTATTTCATCTCTAAATGCATACTAATAGTTTTTCTTGTTTTTGTTGTAATCTTGTGCAGAATAGGGTCTAATCACATAGATCTCATTTCTTGTAATATTTTAGTGGCATCTTCAATTTCATTTCTCATAAGATAATTCATCTGGGATTGGGATAAATGGTTTAAAATCACTTTTCTTTCATTTTGTTGATAGATATTCTCTGTAAGCCTCTGGGTGTACCTCAAGCGTGACTTGGTTTAAATCTTGGTGCTTTATTGGGTTCTCTAACTTGAGCCTTCATGATAGAATCCCACAGGTTGTGTGAAAGAGTGTTAATCTAGGCCTCCATTGAAGAACATATTCTAGTTGAGGAAATAATTTAACTTTTTGTGGCATTTTGTTGATTGAATATTTCCATTTTGCATAAGCTCTCAAGGATCTAGTGATTCAAGTCCATCCTATCTCCCCTCCCACCAAAATTCATTTAACAACAACCAATCCTACCCATAGTACCCTATTTTTCATGTGTGTACACAAATGCATAATCTTTGTTACCAAAACATGCAGAAACAATCAGGGTCTCAAATGTCTTTAGTAACCTTTTCCTTGTTGTGAGAATATCTCCATAATCTAGACGTGATAACTCGTGAGAGTCAGATTTGGTGTGTCGATCATATTTTCCCCAAGGCCTTCTCTATAAAATTTATGCAAAAGAAAGGTACCTGTAATCTCCTTTTAAATAACAGAGGTTACAAAATAGGTTCTCTTACCTTGGTTGAAAGGCACAACCTAAAATAGTGAGGATCAAATCACATCCTTTTGCATGTGCTACCCACTCCCTTCAGAGCCTGAGTGCTAACAAGTTAGATAGATTGCTTCCCGGCTACAAAACAACATACATGATTGTCTATCTGCCTCTGAGTGTCTTGTCAAACCCATGATGTTGCTCGGTCTCGAAGGAGGTTAAATTTGGGTACCAACATAAATGGCATCGTTGTCAGGGATTTGTTAATTTGGAGTTTCATTGAGAGATTGATTTATTGATTCACTGCCAATCCATATCTATTTATCCCGTCAACAACACCAACATCAGTGGCACCATTGCTAGGGATTTGTTAATTTGGATTTTCATTGTGAGATTGATTCGTTGATTCACCACTAGTCCATATCTATTTAGCCCAGTAAATAACACCAACATCGTGGCACCATTTATGGGGACCTAACTTACGTTGCTGGAGCTTAGTTCAATTTAATCCACATGCATACATATTTGAAGCCATATCTATTTGACGTCAACAACACCAACATCAGTGGCGCCGTTCTTTGAGGACATTGTGATATAATTCATACTCAGACCCTAGTAAACATTTCTTGTATGCTCTAAAGTGCTAGAAATCCATTTTAAAAATCATCATGTGTTCAGGTTTGTAAGAGGTTTCAAAGTCACAAGTGTTGTATGCAACTTCTCCAGTTTCCACAAGTTTTGCAATGGTATTTATTGATAAATTTTGGTAAAGAAAGGTTAGATTTTTTCATTTCTAGTTTCTAGTGCTGACAGACACTTGACAGAACATTTTTAGTGCATTTGCACAACTAAGGTGAAAATCCTTAGTGAAACTCCTGTTGATTTGATTCTGATAAGGACTAGTGTCTTAAACCTCTGTCAAGTAAGATTTGTTACTAATATTTGTAAAGCTAGAAGGAAGAAGATATTTCTTTGCTAGGGATCCTACTAGGACATTGTTTCCTAAGTTAGGAAAAGCAAATTCATAAGGAAGAAAAGCTTGGAGAGCTGTTGGAGAACAGTAGACAAGAAGAGGGATCACCATTGAAGAAAGTGAGCGGCCCATCATTGAAGAATATCATTCAAGTGACTTTGAATCAGGTAGCCTCTTTGTGGAATTAAATTCTCTAGCTGGAGAAGGGCCTTCATTTTATTTTGAAAGATTTTCTTCACATTCTACACCTATCTTTTCTGAAGTTGATAGGGATTTCCAAGAAGCAAGGCCTTTAGAGGGTGTCCATTTTGAAAGCTACACTCCTATGTTCCAAGGACCCTCTACCCCTTATCAATTTGTCACCCCTCCAAGATCACCTCCTTGAATCGGTATGGTGCAACCCAGGACCTCCATTTATTGTAAACACCTTTGGACACATAAATTTTGTGGGAATGAGTTGGATATCCAAATGCAGTGCCTCAAGATGTAAGGAACAGAATGCCAAAGTTCCAGGGAAACAATGCCATAACTGGTGATCAACATCTAAAGCTCTTCCTTAATATGATGGAAGACTTTGAGATTGAACATGAAGATGTATACATCAAATTGTTTGTTCACACTCTAGAGGAGGATGCAAGGGACTGGTACAAAGAATTTCCAGATAACTCTATTGACTCTTGGGCTGAGATGATAAATTCATTCATATTATAATATGGTGATAGGACTGACCCTAGGTTTCTTCTATCATAATTTTAAAATATCAAAAAGAATCCCAATGAGTCAGTACATGAATTCAATACAAGATTAAATAAGACCTTGAGGAGATTTCTTGTTAGGATAAGGCCATGTGATGAGTCATATTTGATCAAATATATTGATGCATTTAATAAAAAGGTTGATTACTACTTGACAGAGATAAGAACCCTACTAACTTGAGGTAAGCATTCACCATGGCCCTATAAATAGAGAATAATATCAAGGAAATTGGGAAACCTCAAAGAGGGAAGGTGTAAAGTTGGTTAACCCTTGAGAAAAGACCTCTGACAAGAAAGGGCGTTGATTTGGAAGAGGTTGTGAAAACTTTGGCGGGGGGCTGTTAACGAGATCTCATAAAAATTAGCTCGAGATGAGAAAGGAATTGGGTAGAGCTCATGAGGTCAACACAAGAAGCAAGTCAAGACAGTTCACGAATCACCAAAGAACTGATGATAAAGGAAAATGAAACAGAAGTCCCAAGGCGAGAGAAAATAGAATGGTGCATGATCCTTTGGCTGCTAGAGTTGATGTTGTGAAATAAAAAAGGTCATTGATTGGTGTGACAGATTTTTCATGCCCCATTCTCCTTATGAAGAAGATCAGCAAAAAGAAGAAGCGGCTAATGATGATAATGATGATGATGCCTGCATGATGGAGATCCATGTGAGTTCGCCAAGGGAAACAACTTCAACTGAGGTAATAAGTGCTAGAATTGCTGCCACTTTTTGGGATTACATCCACCAGGTACCTCTTATTCCCCCCTCTCATACTTTATAAGTAGACGAGTGTACAAGATTTTAAATTTCCCACTAATGATTTTGAATGCTTGAGGGCATTAATGATTAAAAAGAATGATGGAGGAGTTCCCTAAGAAAAAGATAGGTAGCTATTAATGAATGTTGTAGTTTCCCAAGAAAAGGAACACAATACTAGAAGTAAAGCTGCCAAGGGGCCACAAGCCAAGTCAAAATTTCTAGTGCTTACTAAAGAAACTGTTATCAAAATTCACCCCTCAAGGTAATTTTGATAACATGCATCAAATTCTTTAGTCCCAAGCAATTATATTTATTCAAGGCAAAAAATCATGTTTTTGGGGTCCCCTCGGCTTCTTTCTAACTCTCCTATCCAAGAAGAAAACCCAGCAAGTTTTAAAAATGTGAATAAGTTGCAGAAAACAAGATTGGGCTAGGAAAAATCATGAAAAATGGCTAAGTCTTAGTCCTCGCAACAGTCGGGACATGAGGGACATCTGGGCGCGAATCGGTCGAAAGGCCGCCAGGCAGTCTACAGAGCAAAGGGACATCCGAGACGTCGGGACACGTGGGACATGAAAAGGTGAACCGGCCAAAAGTGAGAAAATTTTCCAAGTCTTTGTTTCGCACGATTGGGACATTAAGGGCAAAAGTACGCGAAAGACGCGGATCGGCCGATTTGGCGTAAGTCAGTCCATTTCGGGTGGTTCGGAGAAATTTGTCCCAGGCAGTCCAAGACAGTTGGGACAAAAGTGCGCGGAGGACATGAACTAGCCGGTTTGACCAAACAGAGGACTTTCCTCTACCGGGACATCAAGGGCCAAAGGGACGCGTGGGACGCGGAAAGCCGAAAGAAAAGAGCGAATGGAATCTCGCCACATGTCTTCACCGCAAGCAGAACAAGGAGCTGAATCAGCCGAAGCGGGGAGATTTTCATCCGGGACAGCCAGGACAAATATACGTGTGGGGACGCAAAAAAGCCAAAGCACCGAAGGTAAAGAAGAAAAGTCAACGTTTGACCCATGAAACTTCAAACGGCCATAACTTTTGACTCCGAGCTCCGATTTTCACAAAATTGGACTTTCTAGAATGAGCACAATGTCCTCTACACCATAGAAACTGAATTTATTATTTTTAATGAGGGTAGATATATTTAAATAAAATAAACATATTCGGCTCCAGTCAGTTAATGCTCATTCCCGTCAAATGACAAAAAACGCCTGCCAGATCCAAAATAGCTGCCCGCACTCAGAAGGCCATAACTTTTGCATTTCTCAACGAAATCACACAAAATTGGTACTGTTGGAATCGTGGCTCCAAGAATGACACATGTAAATCAAGAAATTCTAGATTTGGTGAGATATTGATGGATATTTTTTAACAAAACATGGCCGGGTTCATAACAGTGTTTTATTTGGTGGTTGGGAGTGCAATTAAGAGGCATGGTGGTCATTCTTTCTCTGTTGTAGCACTTGGGACAGTATGGGGAGCCTTTTGCAAGTAATATACAATCATTTCACTCCATTTAATACCTCTTATAGGTGGTTGAAGGACAGATTTCGGGATTTCCATTTTCCCTTCTCTTTCCCTTCTCATTTTTCTATAAATTGGAGTGTTGGGCTCATTGTAAAGGGAGGTAGTTTTGTAGCAAAGCTCTGCCAAAATTGCTTTGTGAAGCCAATGTGTTGCAGGCCCTTGTTGTGGACTCCTTACATGGTGATCCAGGCCCTTATCTTGTAATAGATTAAACTGTGGATATCATGAAGCAATAAAATATCAGTTTGTGGATGTATCTTCCCCTGCTGTGTTTTCTTGCATTCTTCTTGCCCCTTTAATATTTCTATAAGAATATTGTGTCTATTACTATGTTCTTGCAGGGATTCATTATCATTGTGTATGCTTGGAATATTGTTGTGAATGCATTTTCCTAGATTATGGAGAACCTGTCATCACCTCTTCTAATGTGCACTTTGCCTCTGTATTTCACACATTTGGAGACTACTCTCACATCCTCCTTTTACGGTGTATCACCGCTTTAGTGTCGGCTTTCATTTTATGTATTCTCTCTCCTTGTTCCCTTGGAAATTTAGATTAGAATAGTTAGTTTTCCCTGCATTAGAGTAGATTGTGGCAGGTATTTTAGGAGCAAGAACCAGCTTTCTCTGGAGGTCTATCTCAAGTAGCAAGTCCCACAACTTGGAGATAGTACCCATGTTATCCAATCACACCGTGAGTTCAAGTGTATGCACTTGTATAAACATAAGGGTGTTGTGATTTGGTGATAACAATTCCTGCACGCTGGTGGAACCTTAGAGGTCTTTACTTTTATCGCAACAAGATTGATGTGTACTTGTTGTAAGTTCCAGCTTTGAAGGAACTTTAAAATCGCATATCCGAGCGACTCCAAAAGAGGCATAATCCACTTTGGTTTCTCGGTCCAAGCCTAGAAAAATTATGAGAAGAATACGAGACTGTGTCAAGAACTAGGGAGGAAGGATTGTTTGTTTATCTACACCTATCTCCAGGTAGAGAAAGAAGGGGAAGAAGAGCTCAAAGATCTGCGTCTCCACCTAATAGAACTTTATCTACACCTCCACCTGGTAGACCTTTTCTCGCATCAACAAGGGTTCTCAGGCCAATCAAAATGGTGCAACCACTAAATCCCTTTGTCAATTTCATGGGCAGCAGCCCACTTGCCCTCAATGCACATAATCCAGTTCCAATTGCAGCATTGAAGAACATTCCATTTTTCACTGGAGAAAATCATACCACTCCTGGTGATCATGTCAAAGACATTGCTAACGTCTGTGCAATCCATGAGATAAATGAAATGGATGTGGTTGTCAAATTGCTGGCATCTTCGTTCAAAGGGAAGGCATTGTAATGGTTTAGGAGCCTTGAGCTGGTTCTATCACAAATTGGAATCAGTTATGCATAGTTCTCCATGAGAGTTTGGGGAAAAGGGAGACAATTTGTCTCTACTAGAACAATTGACAACTATCAAGAGAGCCCCCAACGAGCAGCTGACTGACTTCAACTTCAGATTTCAAAGGTCTTGGGATAGGATTCCAGTGGCAGTCAGGCCAATAGCAGAAGGTGCTTTTCTATATTACCTTAAAGCTTTGAATTATGATATTTCTATGTTAATTCAATCTATGGGAGGCACAACCTTACCTGCTACTTATAGCATTGCCATTAGAGCCGAAAATTGTCTTATTCAAGCTGGTAAACTAGCTCCTAGGCCTCCCATGCCCTTGTATCCAAACTTAGAAAATCCAAGCACTAGTCAAGCACCCACTTTGGCTCCTATTCCCACTCCTAGAAATCAAAGTTCAAATGAAACTTCTACTTCATCCTCTAGTGCTTCAAATGAACTCCAAGAGGTCATGAAACAATTGCAAAATTTGGGAAATGAGCTGGTTACTATCAAAAGACAGCAAGCTCAAAGTGCTAGACCGTATCAGCCTCAAGCACAGTACCAGGCTAGGCCCCCATACCAACAAAATAGGTCACCAACTCAGGCTGCAAATCAAAATCAAAGCCAAGTAAGGCCTCCCGCTAATAGACCATTTCAGCCCTATAACCCCAATGTCATATCTTCTTCTAAAGCATTAGTGCCAGTCCAAAATAACATGGCCCAAGAATATGATTGGTGTTTCCCGTGTAGTCAGCCACATAACCAATCAATGTGCTTTAACGGTGCATTAAATCAGGCTCTAATGGTGCAAACCATTGGTGGGTCACAAGAGTCCAGCCATGAAGAGGATCAGCAGTAAGAAGCACCTCAGCAAGGAACATCTCCGAATGAAACTACTCTTGTCAATTGGCAGGCTGAAGATTTTGTGGCATGAATCAAATACCCTCTCAAAGTTTTGTAGCCAACAAAACATCAAAGAGGAGAAATTTGGGTGAAGGACAACCATTGGCTTCAAGTAATCCACAACCTTCTACCCCTCCACAAGCTGTTGGCAAACAAAGTGTAGTTCCAAACATGCAAGGAGCACCCAAACCAGCTCCTAAACTAACTCAAATATCTGCTGCTGCCACTCATTTGCAAGGAATGAATGTGCAAGCTAGAGGACAACAGAGGGATGCTTCATCCCCATTCAACATCATTGATCAAATGAAGAAGACAAATGTAAACATATCAATGTGGGAATCACTATCCATCCCAGGCTAGAGAGATTTGCTACAAGCTGCCATGAAGGACTGGCCAACTTCGAATCAACAGGTCCAAATGTAAGAGAAGGTACTCACAAATGCTGCCCATCCTGAAGGAAATCATGGAGGACAGCAAGGTAAAATGTTGAAGCCCCCTCCATTTTATGTTTCATTGATCATAGGAGACAAATTGGTGCATAATTGCATGATTGATTCGGGAGCAAGCAGCTCAGTCATGCCAAAACAGATAGCTGATCAGCTAGGACTCCAATATGAAACCATCTCCAAGGGTGTAGTGCAATTAGACGGGACAAAGTGACAACGGTTGGAGTAATCAAAGGTTTGAGCCTCACACTGCACGCATGTCCCAACGTAATAGTGTTACAAGATGTGTCAGTCATAGACCTACCACCACTCTTTGCATTGTGCTTGTCAAGAGACTTCACTGCTAAAATTGGAGGCTATCTTTCGGCGGATTGGTCACACATGTTGTTCAGAACAAGATATGGAACCAAAGCCACAATCAGGTCTGAACCTATTGCAAACTTTCACATTGAGCCTTACACTCCAAGCCAAATCAATACCAACTGTTCAGCGTTTGATCAAGAAGATTATCCAAGCACTGATGAAGCTGACACCAAGGTTGGAAGCATCCCAGATTTGACTCTTGATGAATGGGCAAGCAAGGTGCATGCTTTTGATCCTTATCAAGAAATAGAAGAATCTGAGCTAGGAGTTTATTGTTTACATGAAGAGAATCAACCTCTCCCTAGCATCACCAAGCCAGATCATAAAGACAAGAATGAAGTATGGCAATTGTTCTTTGATGGGTCAAGGAGTAGACAAGGTGCAGGAGGAGGAGCTATGCTCATTTCACCACAAGGTATAAAGTATTACTCAGCCTTCCGTTTTCAGTTTTCTTGCTCAAACAACACAGCTGAGTATGAAGCCTTAATTCATGGATTGCACTGGGCAAAGAAGAAAGGCATCAGGAATTTACAAGTATTTGGTGATAGTGAGCTGATCGTAAACCAAGTCAAAGGAAAAAATGCTGCCAAAAATGATCTGTTGAAGAACTACAAAAATCAGGTATGGGATCTCATTGAAGATTTTGAAGCTTTTAGCATCAATTCCATCCCAAGAAAAAAGAATGAAGCCGCTGACAGGCTGGCAGCAATTGGGGCTGCGTTTGATGTTGTAGAAAATATCAAAAGTGAGAAAACTCAGCCTCATATCAAAGTGGTTGTGAGACCAGCTGTTCCAGATAACAACACAAGTTGGCAAGTCTTCGAGAATGATCAGCAGATTGTTAATTTCCTGCAAGAAGAAGCTGAGTTCTCCATGAGAAATCAAGACAAGCTGGAGCAGCAGTATGGTGACCAAGTGGTGCAGCTGAGAACTAACAAATTACCAAAAGGCCTCATAACCTTAGAGTCAATCTTCAACCCGAATGATCAGTTCCGGAAGGAGAAAGCGAACATTCAAGTAAAGGGTGAAGATTCAGAACCTATCTTAGTAGATGAAGGCAAGACATTGCAAATTGGCAAAGTAAGTACTCCACAAGAGAAATCTGATTTTGTTCAGCTTTGTCAAGAATTCCCAGATGTCTTCACTTGGACTTACAAAGATTTAAGAGGTTTCAACCCAAAGTTGGCACAACATACTATTGAGCTAGATCCGGAATCCAAGCCTGTCAGGCAAAAGCAAAGGCCAGTAAATCCTCATATCGAACCTCTCATGAGAAAAGAGTTAAGCAAGCTCATTGAGGCCAGTATCATCTTCCCCATCAAACACTCAAGTTGGGTTGCAAACTTGGTGCCGGTAAGAAAGAGAAATGGAGAAATAAGATTGTGTGTGGACTTTCACGATCTAAATAGAGCATCACTCAAAGATCATTATCCGCTTCCATCAATGGAACAAATATTGCAGGTTGTAGCTGGTTCAGAAAGGTTTTCATTGCTAGATGGATATTCAGGCTATAATCAGATAATGGTGAAAGAAGAAGATCAATTCAAGATGGCCTTCACTACAAAATGGGGCACGTATGCTTACAAGAAGATGCCATTTGGACTGTCAAATGCCGGAGCAACATTTCAGCGAGCTATGGATATGGCATTCAAAGGCTTAATCAACAATATAGTGCTGGTATACCTAGATGATATCACTATCTTCTCAAAGAATGCAACAGACCATCTCTTTCACCTCAGACAAGTGTTTCAGAGGTGTAGAAGGTTCGGAGTGTCGTTGAATCCAAAGAAATGTATATTCTTGGCACACGAGGGAAAATTGTTGGGCCACATTGTCTCTAGGGAAGGGCTAACAATTGATCCTGAAAGGGTTGAAGCCATCCGAATGCTTCCATTGCCACACCACAAGAAATCTCTTCAAAGCTTCTTAGGAAGGATAAACTTTGTCCATAGATTTGTGCCTAATTTTTCCACTCTTGTGAAGCCTCTAACAATGATGTTGAAGAAGAGTTTGGCATTCAAATGGACAGCAGAAGGCAAAGAGAGTTTTGAAAACATCAAGCATGCAATATCACAAGATCCAACTCTTATCAACCCAGACTTTTCAAAGGACTTCATGTCGTATGCGTTTGAAGGATCAGATACAATCTCAGCTATCTTGACACAGCTGAATAAAGAAGGTTCAGAACAGCCCATAGCATTCTTCAGTCAAACCTTAGAAGATTATGAAATAAAGTATTCTTTCATCGAAAAGCATGTCCTTGCTGTCATCAGAAGTTTGAAGAAGTTCAGACACTTGGTCTCAAACAATAAGATTCAACTGCTGATGTCTCATGTCTTTGGTGTCAAGGACTTCTCCTAAACAAGGATTTAAACGAGAAGAGAGCAGGTTGGATCACTCGGGTGATGGAATATGATATTGAAATCAAAGTGACCAAGCTAGTTCGTGGCAAAGGCTTGTGTGAGCAGCTCGCTTCCAAACAACCAGACGGGTCAAAAAGTGAAGAGGATGTTGTCCTACTACTACAGAACGATCAAGACCAAGTAGCTGATGATGCACCCATTCCATGTTGGACTCAAGACCTTGTGCATTACCTCCAGACAGGCTTGTGCCCTCCAGAAGTGAGCAAGGCAAAGAGGAGATACTTTAGATTACAAGCTATCCCATATGTACTCATTAATGGTATCTTGTTCAAGAAAGACATCCATGGTGTTCTATTAAGATGCATTGGAACAGGTCAAGTTGAGAAGATCTTGCATGAGTTCCATGATGGGGAAGCAGGAGGCCACTTTGCTCCACGAGTGACAGCTCTCAAAATCATGAAAGCTGGTTACTATTGGCCTACTGTGTTCAATGATTGCTACTCATGGGTCAAGAAATGTAGGAAATGTGCATTCTTCACGGGGAAAGAAAGGTTAGCAGCGCTGCCCCTTCATCCAATTTCAGTGGATCAGCCATTCATGCAATGGGGATTGGACTTCATTGGGGTTATCAATCCCAATTCAAGTCAAGGCCACAAGTGGATACTAACAGCAACGGATTATTTCACCAAGTGGACCGAAGCAGTGGCACTCAAGGAGGCAAATGAATCTAATATCTTAGATTTCTATGAAGGGATAGTCACGAGGTTTGGTGCCCCTGCCACTATCATATCAGATAATGCATTGGCATTCCTTGGCACAAAGATCACTGAATGGGCTGTCAAGAATTGTGTGTATCTCAGCACTTCATCAAACTATTACCCTCAAGGTAATGGCCAAGCCGAGTCTACAAACAAGAACCTACTAAGAATCATCAGAAGGACTCTTGATGAGAATCAAAGGACTTGGCACGCAAAGCTCAAATCAGCCCTATGGGCTGATAGGATCACACCCAAGAGGTCTACAGGAAGCTCTCCATACAAGCTTGTGTACGGGAAGGAAGCAGTTCTACCTATATCACTTGAGTTGCCAGCGTTGGAGCTCATGAAACAGTTGGAACTAGCTGAGTTTGAACCTATGGAAATCAGGTATGCAGAGCTGATGGAATTAGAAGAGACAAGAGAGCACGCAATGCAGACCATAGAAAAGGATAAAGCATTGGTCAAAAAGAGTTTTGACAAGAAAGCTAAGGCCAGGATATTGCAAACTGGAGATTTGGTACTGAAGTGGGATGCTGATCGTGCAAAACCGGGAAAGCACTCCAAGTTTGATGCCATCTGGAGTGGCCCATACATGATCATTGAATGCAAAGGTAGCAATGCTTTCCGACTGGCTAAGTTGGATGGTGAAGAATTGCAGATTCGGTCAATGGGATCTATCTCAAACGTTGCTACTAGAAAGATAGATTTTCACCCTTGTAAATATTAATTTAGAATTTCCATTCCTCTAAGTGCTTATGCACATTGTACTGCTGTTAGAGTAGTTTTTATTTCCCTAAGTGCTTGTGCACATGTCCTATTGCTTCTAGTATGTGCATGTTTGCAGTTCATCAAGCTCCTGGAAAAGAATTGCAGCCACAAGAAAACCAGCTCAACGAATGTTTCAATGGCTCAAGGACACAGGTTTTCAAATTTCAGATCAGCTGAGAGGTTATCAAACAGACTCCATGCCCAATGGATTGCTACAAACAAGCTGGTTGTTCTTCATCTAGCAGGCAGATGACCCCACTGAGTCGCCAAAATTGTTATCCAAAATTCACCCCTCAAGGTAATTTTGATAACATGCATCAAATTCTTTAGTCCCAAGCAATTATATTGATTCAAGGCAAAAATCATGTTTTTGGGGTCCCCTCGGCTTCTTTCTAACTCTCCTATCCAAGAAGAAAACCCAGCAAGTTTTAAAAATGTGAAAAAGTTGCAGAAAACAAGCTTGGGCTAGGAAAAATCATGAAAAATGGCTAAGTCTTAGTCCTCGCAACAGTCGGGACATGAGGGACATCTGGGCGTGAATCGGCCGAAAGGCCGCCAGGCAGTCTATAGAGCAAAGGGACATCCGGGATGTCGGGACACGTGGGACGTGAAAAGGTGAACCAGCCGAAAGTGAGAAAATTTGCCAAGTCTTTGTTTCGCACAGTTGGGATAGTTGGGACAAAAGTACGCGAAAGACGCGGATCGGCCGGTTTGGCGCAAGTCAGTCCATTTCGGGCGGTTCAGAGAAATTTGTCCCAGGAAGTCCGGGACAGTTGGGACAAAAGTGCGCGGAGGACGCGAACCGGCCGGTTCGGCCGAAACAGAGGACTTTCGTACTGGGACATCCGGGCCAAAGGGACGCGTGGGACGCGGAAAGCCGAAAGAGCCGAGAGTGAATGGAATCTCGCCACGTGTCTTCACCGCAAACAGGAACAAGGGAGCCCGAATCAGCCGAAGCAGGAGATTTTCATCCGGGACAGCTGGGACAAAGGTACACGCGGACCAAAAAGCCGAAGCAGCCGAAGGCAAAGAAGAAAAGTCAACGTTTGACCCATGAAACTTCAAACGGCCATAACTTTTGACTCGATCGATTAATGAGGGTAGATATATTTAAATAAAATAAACATATTCGGCTCCAGTCGATTAATGCTCATTCCACAAATGATAAAACGCCCGCGAGATCCAAAATAGCTACCCGCACTCGAGAAGACCATAACTTTTGCATTTATCAACGAAATCACACAAAATTGGTACCGTTGGAATTTTTCCTCGAGCCCGACACATAGAAATCAAGAAATTTCAGATTTGGTGAGATATTGATGGATATTTTTTAACAAAACGTGGCCGGGTTCATAACAATGTTTTATTTGGTGGTTGGGAGTGCAATTAAGAGGCATGGTCATCATTCTTTCTCTTGTCAGCACCTGGGACAGTATGGGGAGCCTTTTGCAAGTAATATACAATCATTTCACTCCATTTAATACCTCTTACAGGTGGTTGAAGGATAGATTTCGGGATTTTCATTTTCCCTTCTCTTTCCTTTCTCATTTTTCTATAAATTGGAGTGTTGGGCTCATTGGAAAGGGAGGTAGTTTTGTAGCAAAGCTCTACCAAAATTTCTTTGTGAAGACAATGTGTTACTGAGCCCTTTTTGGACTCCTTGCATGGTGATCAGTGCCCTTATCTTGTAATAGATTGAACTGTGCATATCATGAAGCAATAAAATATCAGTTTGTGGATGTATCTTCCCCTGCTGTGTTTTCTTGCATTCTTCTTGCCACTTTAATCTTTCTATAAGAATATTGTGTCTATTACTATGTTCTTGCAGGGATTCATTATCATTGTGTATGCTTGGAATATTGTTGTGAATGCATTTTCCTAGATTATGGAGAACTGTCATCACCTCTTCTAATGTGCACTTTGCCTCTATATTTCACACATTTGGAGACTACTCTCACATCCTCCTTTTCTGGTGTATCACCGCTTTAGTGTAGGCTTTCATTTTATGCATTCTCTCTCCTTGTTCCTTGGAAATTTAGATTAGAATAGTTAGTTTCCCTGCATTAGAGTAGATTGTGGCGGGTAGTTTAGGAGCAAGAACCGACTTTTCTCGGAGGTCTATCTCAAGTAGCAAGTCCCACAACTTGGAGATAGTACCCATGTTATCCAATCACACTTTGTGATTTCAAGTATATGCACTTGTATAAACACAAGGGTGTTGTGATTCGGTGATAAAAAAACCCCAAAGAAAATGCATCTACCGAGAAAGCTTGTTTCTCCAAGCAAAACTTGTGTTCCTCCTCATGCCCAAAATGAAAAGAATCCCATTCCATCTAATGAATTTTCCAATCTTTCCCATAGTGTTGCTCTACCCAAATTTTCTCCATATGAAATAGCCCAAATTTTGAGTCAAATGAAAATTCTTGTCCCAATTGTTGAGTTGCTTAGGATCCCTGAGCACAAGAATAGGGCTTTTGAATATTTGGGATTCAAAGGGGAGAGATCATACAAGGAAGAGATGTAAACAAGGTTGAGGTTCCCCTTATCATTGCAAAGTTAGAAAAACCACAAGTATTAGAAGAGATGGGGGAACCACCAGAGGTTTATTTAGGAACTTCTTTGGTTAAATCCCAGATGAATGTGGATCCATTTTTCACTACCCTGGATATCAAAGACAAGTTATTACATAATTGTATGTTTGATTCTATAGCTTCATGTAATGTCATTCCTCTTTAGGTCATGAATGAATTCGGTATCAAACTAAAAGCAGCATATGGGAAGTGCACTACCATGGACTCTAGAGAGGTGGCGGTGGTGGGGTGTGTCAAATATTTAGCAGTGCAACTTGCATTTTATCCTAGAAGGAACTTAAAGCTTGATGTAGTCATTGTTGACTGCCCTGCCAAGTGGGGGATGTTGTTGTCAAGAAAGTGGGTAGAAAGTGTTGGTGGTAGTGTGAAAATGGACATGTCTTATGCCACTATCCCCATTGAAGGAAACTTGGTGAAATTATATGGAGAGAAGAAGATGATGTACTTGATTGAAGACCCAAGCAATGCATCTTATGAAGTTTTGCAAGCAGATGTTGATCTTAACAATTTTGTGAGCTTTTTGGATTTCAGGGAGTATGAGAGTGTTGAAAACAGAGCTCCTAAGTATGCTTATTTTTCTAGGAATTTGGTTTGTGTTTCATCCTTGAAGAATGTCAAATAATTTGACTTAAAACACAATGGAGGAGCTTTAGAGAAGATGGGTGGTTTAAAAATAGAAAAAGAAGAAAAAGAGGTCTACTTCTAGTTGATGAAAACATATCAGAACCTCTTGGCATGGTCATATCTAGGATGGCAGGCGCTTGAATTGTTTCCTTGATTATTTTCTTTAAATTAGGAAAAAGTCTTTTGTACAGTGTATAGTTTGTTGTTTGTTCCCTATTTTTTCTGTTTTTGCTCATTCTGGTCCTCGGTGACCTATTTTTTCTGGTTTCTTTATTTGTTTTTTAAGATGGCTCTATTGCTCTGCCCTACAAATATGACTCCACTACCCAATGGATATTTTGGCACTTGGTCTGCTATTGTTCTTGTGGAACTTGCAAGGAGTTACCTTCCCGAGTCGGAGCCAAATGTTGGTGCTCAAAATGGTCTCGCCCCATCTATGCCTTTGAAAAATTATTCATTCACGGCCTCTGTCATTTTCTCCTTCCCTATATGGTGCTTGGTCAGTCTTATTGCCATTTTTAGTCTGCTCCTGGGTTGAGGATCATGTGTGGGTCTATATTTGTCTCATGGTTCCTTTGTTCCTTTGAAAAAGCTCTATATTTTGGGTCTCCCATGCTCTGTCCCTTCAAAACTCACATTTTCCTTTTTCTTCATTCTCCATAGTCAAAATTTTTTGTTCTTTCCATTTTTTCCCTAGATACTCAAAGAGAAATGAAATTACCTATCCCCAAGGAGCGTATTTGATTCTTAGAACATTTCTAAAATCTCTGTCCTTGAAGAAAATTTCACTTTTAGGCTCAAATGGTCATTTTCTCGTGCTTTACTGATGATGATGGGCATTTCCCAGTCAAATTTGCATTCTTGCATCAATAGGGAAATGTGGCATCCTTTGGTTAGATGCGGCTCGGCTAGACACTTCAAAAATTCTATAAAAGGCCTCAACTTTAAAATGTGTCCACATGGAGGAACGACGCTCATTTGAGAATCAACTTTTGGTTTGGCATTGAAGTAGCACTAGGAGGACACATGGAGGGTTTATAGGAAGGAGACACGTGGAGGCTTCCACTGGGTTTTCCATACTTAGACAAATTTTAAAAGGTTTTTGGGAAGTCGAGGACATGTGCGGGAATGACGCTCATTTGAATATCTACTTTTCAACTTTTCCTTGGAGTAGCACCGAGAGGACATGTGGAGGTTTTCGCTACTTAGCCTACACTTAGATAAATTTTATACAATTTTTGTAGTTTGGCAGAATAGGGACACGTGGAAAGACCGCGCTCATTCAGGATCTTCAACTTGGGCACCATTTTGGAGAAGTTCCATGCGGATACATCGGGCACTCCGCTCACTTTGTATTTTACTTAGACTTTTCAACGGCCAAAAGGAGACTACCTCGAGCTTGAAAACAACCAATCCTACCCCCATAGTACATTTGTTTGTTATGTGTGTACACAAATACATAATCTTTGTTACCAAAACATGTAGAAACAATCAGGGTCTTAAATGTCTTTAGTAACCTTTTCCTTACTTGTGAGAATATCTCCATAATCTGGACGTAACAACTCATGAGAGTCAGATTTGGTGTGTCGATCAAATTTTCCCCGAGGACTTCTCTATAAAATTGATTCAAAAGAAAGGTACTTGCAATCTCCTTTCAAATAACAGAGGTTACAAAACAGGTTCTCTTACCTTGGTTGAAAGGCACAACCTAAAATAGTGAAGATCAGATCACATCCTTTTACATGTGCTACCCACTCCATTCAAAGCCTGAGTGTTAACAAGTTAGATAGATTGTTTCCCGGTTACAAAATGACATACATGATTGTCTATCTACCTATGAGTGTCCTGTCAAACCCATGATGTTGCTCGGTCTATGAAGGACATTAAATTTGGGTACCAATAGAACCTTTGGTTCTTCCTCCCACTTCATCCCCTTCAAGCTCTGATGTCGAAGAAGAGTTTGAGCTTTCAAACTTCATGTTTGAGGATGAGGGGAACCATGGTGAGAAAATTACAGATCCAAAGGACACCATGGAGGAGGTTGAGCACACGCACTGGAAAATGAGAGGGCAGATTATCTGTATGACTTGGAGGAATGCCTTGATGGAAAGGATCCTGAGGAGATCACATCATTTTCTCCTCCATCATCCACCTTCCAAACACATGAGTCTATTTCCATGGAGGAGAGCATCCAATCATAGTAGCTGCATATCACAATGGCCCTCTGAAACCAAGGTTGGAGGATCATGATCGGCCATGTTCTTCTCAGGAGAAGGAAGGAAAAAACCATGAGGATCCCATATCTTCCATACCATCCACCCACAAATATTTGCGAGAAGAATCCATCCTTGGAGTTGAATTTCAGAACCATGGGCACATTCAAAGGACGAGGCATCACGTGCCCTATCGGTATTTGGCTTCATTAGAGCTAAGGAAAATCCAAAACTAGTCATGTCCATTTTAGGGCATGAGGATGAGTTTTAAAGCACAAAGGGTCACCATTTTCACCTCTAGGAGTCCAATGCCAATCAACTTGAGGAATTATTTTTATTGATGTTGATACCTTGATGATTTGGGTGGAAGATCGTCCTCTTGTTGTTTTCTCACTCATAATAAGATCCATGTTTAGCACCAACTCATATACATGGCCACATTTTTTAAATAAGGGAAGTTATTTCTCCCTTCCTGTAGCAGGCTTTGTTTAGCTTTTCTTTGATAGGGTTAGTGTAGGAGTAGGAGTAGATTTTATTTTAGTAGAAAAATTTATTTTGCACACTCTGCATGTCTTATTTAAGGCATGTATGATTTAATCTTTGTATGGAAGCTTTGTTTGTATTACTCTAGATGTACAATGCGCCGGGCCCTTAAGTATTTACAACATGGTAGGTTCGGGGTCACCAAGTGTAAGCGGTTGGCCTCGCGGTTTGTGGTCGAGATCATTATCAAGTTATCATTCATGACTTCATGCCCATGGATACTTTAAGGCCATTGATCACTTCATTTAGTAGGAAAATTTCCCGTGAGTCGCCAAACTCTTATCCCAATTTTTCCCCCAAAAAAATTGATCAAACATGACCCCCGCAGTAAGAAAATTAGAAGGGTCGGTTCGGTCTTACGAGATTACAATCAATCCAAAATCAAAGGGTAGGTGGACTTGAAAATGGAGGAGTAGGGTCAACAAAGGAGGCCAATGACATTAAAGGAAACTAGAGGCTCAACATGAGAGAATTGGAGAAAGGGCTTGAATTTTTTAGACTTCACATACAAGTTAAATCAAGGCCAAACAAACAGACTCATGGGAGGTGCCACGTGTCAACTCGGAGAAATTCCAAAAGTCACAAGAAAATGGAGACCCCAAACAAGTGTGAAGCTTCTACGTGTCTAGGACCCAACGTAATCACTCCTAAATAAGTAGAAGGGACCCAACCAAAAATGGAGGTAGAAGAGCAAGCCCTGAATTGGCTAATTACAACAAGGTCAATGGAGGCCTCCATGCATCCAATCGGTGTATCTTCAAAGGTCAAGCCCGAAAGGTGGTCCCAAACGAGCATTAGCCCACCACGTAGTCAGGGTCTAAAAAGGGTCTCATCGGCCGTTGAAATGGATAACTAAAGAACAGCACCCGTGGAGGGTGCCATGTGCCTCATCGCAGTACAAATCCAAGGATAGAATCCAACATGAGGTCCCCAAATTTGTGCAAGCTCACCATGTGGCCAGGGGATCTAAGTGAGAGACAGAGTCATTTGTTGAATCAGATAAGTATCACAGAGTTAGTGGAAGCCTCCACGTGTCTCGGGTCAGACATAAAGCCTTCATCAAACATAAAGGACTTGGTCAAAACACGAGGGAGGTAGTGAAGAGCCATAGAAGGTACCACGTTCCTCATCAATGTAATTTCAAAGGTGTGGCCTAAAGAAAGACCCTGAACTAGCGCCATCCCTCCATGTGTCCAAGGTCTAAAAAGGGGACATCGGTGTTAAAAATTCTAAGCTTAGGATAGGCCAAAGGAAGCCTCCATGTGTCAACACAACACATCTCCAAGGTTAAAATCTGGAGGTGGTCTCCAAAAATCGTAGGACCACCACATGGCTAGAGTCAAAAAGGGGAAAATCCAACTGTTAAATCAACTAAGTATAGAAGAGCCAATGGAAACCTCCATGTGTCATCTCATCACAACTTTAAAGGAAGAATCAAGAGTGGGTTTCCAAATGAGTGTGGGCTTGCTACATGGTCAGAATCAAAAGGGGGCAAAGCCAACCATTGAAAATTCCAAAATCCCGAGGAGACCTCTACATGCCCAGTCAGACGTAAATTTAAGAGCAAGAAGAGGGGGCTGATTCTTCAACATGCATAGGGCTGCCACATGGACCCTGTAGGGGAAGAATCATTCACATATTGTGAGCCCATGTTAAACACCCAAACCCGACCTTGAGACGGCCATGTCTTTCAACCAAAATTTTAGAATTGAGTGGGAAATGAATTTTTGGAGTGCTCCCGGTTCCTGCTACTCACTTACCACCATTAATGATCCGGTCCACCATTTTTAAGGTTGTCAAGTCTCTCACCTATCACCATGATGAAGAATGGACTCCTTTCTTGCCCAACAAGGAACAACACATGGGGGCATGGGTTTTGTAGTGAATCCCATCATTTTTGCAGGTGAATTTCAATGCTTTCTAGGGTGGTTGGAGTAGGTGAATTCAATGTAATATTGGGGTGGTTGAAGTAGGATTCAAATTTTCCCTCTCTCCTTCTCTTATTCTTCTATATATTGTAAAGGAGGGGCATATTTCAAAAGGTTGGTCATTATTTCTCTCTTGTCCCGTCTCTATTTCTTCCCTATGGTGGAAATTAGAGTCTAAGCCTCCTCACATGGCTTTGTAATGGCATTTTCTTTCCCCTTGCCCAATGATGGTGTACCGTGTGAACTCTTGGAGTAATAAAAATTTGTTTCTTGATGCATTTTGTCCATCCTTTCTTATTTTATTGTCTCTTCTTACCTCTCATCATTGTAAGGTATATTGTGCATACTTCTAATGTCTATTGTAGGTTTTGGGAGCTATGTTTAATGGGTTGAAGTGGTGTTCCATGTGAACTTCATCTCTAGTCTATGGTGCATCTTTTCCATCCTCTCCATTGCTCACCTCTCTCCATTTCAGGCAGCTAAGATTGTGACCAGAACTCCCCTTTTCTTGGTGCTATCACCTTGTTAGTGTAGGATTTACCTCTTTATGCACTTTCTCTCTCCCGTCTCCTTGGAATTGTTAGGATAGGTGTAGTTAGACGTCATTTCTTCATTAGGAGTAGTTTAGCATTAGGATCAGGAAGAATAAGTTGACTTTCTCTAAAGGGCCATCTCAAGTCCATAAGTCCCACAGCTTGAGAGATGGTCCCATGTTATGAAGTCACACTGGATGCCCCACTCAAATCTGAGGCCATTTGGGGGGTGTTGTGATTTTGCATCACGAGTAGGATCTAAGAGTCTAATACAATGTGTTATATGGTCAAATAGGAGCACTAATTAGGTACACAATATATAATGTAGGAGGAAAATTTATGATCGGAATAGAATTGGTTTTATGAGGAATCATTAATGAGTACATCAAAATCTACAAGAGCTTTATTTCATATAAAAGTTGTGGTTTTAGTCCGACATGGAGTAATAACCAAATACACACGAGGCACGGTGAGGTAGAGGTTGAAGGTTTTAATGTTAGCGATATTAGATGTATTTAGCTATATATATAATAAAGGAAGAATCTTGAAGTTTATTGTATGCGGCCACATGGCACAATCCATTGCTATTATGCTATGGGTAAAGGGTAAGTGCACCAAGTTAGGGGGCCAAAAAGTGAAAAAAACTTGAAAATGAACGAAACACAATCGTGTTTTGCAATAATGTGATCGTGTTATGTTTTATTAGGCTCGAGAATTCATGAACCTACAAATTTCTAGTGCTATGAAACACGTATGCATTTTGGGTTGTATGAAGTTTAGGAGGGCCTAAAGGAGCCATATTTACTAAAATAAATGTTAAGTATAAGATTTCTTTTATATAATAAAATAAATATTATACTTTAAATTTATTTTGGTAAATATAAGAAGATAGGGGAACTCTGCACCTGATGTAAGTGGTCACATAGCTCTGACAGTTATATTCTAGAAGATAGTTTTTCAAAATCTAATCTAGTTAGTACTTACTCATTTTCAGAATTTCAGCAATGCCCTAAAACTTTCAGGCAATATATATTGTAGTCAGTCTTTATTTTACAAAAACATATAGTCGTTTTGTAGGTTTTTTACCTTCTGGATTGGATTTTTTCCCTACCACTTCTTGAATTGGTACTAATTTTTAAATTTGGTCCATAATTCACTTTAGTGACCACGAATCATATCTATGATGCTTTTCTACTTCTTACTAAAATGAGATCCTCACTTTGTAGATAGAGGATTTCTCCCTAAATGGGATTCCTGTCCTATGGAAAAAAGAGGTGATTGTAATGTGCCTCCTCCTTAGGGCTCAGGGCTCAAGGTTTAGGTTTTAGGGTTGAGGGTTTAAGGCTAAGGGTTTAGAGTTTAGGATTTAGTGTTTATGGTTAAGGGTTTATGTTTTTGGGCTCAGGTTTTGGGGTTTAGGGTTTATGGTTTACGGCTCATGGTTCAAGGTTTAGGGTTTAGCACTCGTGGGTTTAGGATTTAGGGTTTAGGGATCAAGGTTTAGGGTTCAAGGTTCAAGATTCAGGATTTAGGGATTAGTGTTTAGTGTTTAGGGGTGAGGGTTGAAGGCTCAGGTTTGAGGGTTCAAATTTTAGGGTTTAGGCTTAGGGATTAGGGCTTAGGGATTAGGGATTAAGGTTTAGGGTTTATGGCTCAAGGTTTAATTTTTATAATTAAGGGTTTAGGGTTTAGGGTTTAGGATTTAGGGATTAGGGTTTTCAGGTTTGTGGCTCATGAGTTAGATTTTAGGGTTTAGGGTTTAGGGCTCATGGTTTAGGGTTTAGGTCTTAGAGTTTAAGGTTTAGGCTTTAGGTTTTATGGCTTAGGGATTAGGGTTTAGGGATTAGGGTTTAGGGTTTAGGACTGAAGATTAAAGGTTTAGGGTTTAGGGTTTAGGGATTAGGGTTTAAGGTTTAAGGGTCATGGTTCAGGGTTTAGGGCATAGGGTTTAGGGTTTAGGGTTTAAGGTTCAGGGTTTATGGTTTAGGCGTTAGGGTTTAGGGCTTATGGATCAAGGTTTAAGGCTCAAGGTTTATGTATCGGGGTTTAAGGCTCGGGTTTTAGGGCTCGGGGTTTAGGCTCACTCATTCATTCACCGTAATGTTCAAAGTGTCTTACCAATTATTATTAGTATTGATTAAGAATATTCAACTAAAAATGGTTCCTCTACTTCGTAGGTAGAACATTCAAAGGGAGTACTCATAATTTGATGCCTTTCATCTAGTGATATTTTGAAGGAGGAAATTATAGATATCCAAGAATAATTCGCACAAATAAATTTTACCCAATATATATATCTTTTTTTTCCCGTCACATGGGTAGTATTGCACTTATCTTGTAATGTTTTGTGTCTTACCCATTCTTATGAGTATTAACACAAAGTATTCAACCGAAAAGGGTGCATCTTATTCCTAAGAAGAACATTCAAAGAGAGTCATCACAATTTTATGTCTTTCATTTGTTGATATTTGAAGGAGGGAAATGCTAGATATCCAAAAATAATTTGGTGCAAAGAAATATTTTTGACGCTCTTTTGAATAATTATTTTAGTTGCAAGCTATCAAGAATGAAGGTTTCATTTAAATAAAAAATCTTGATTTGTCCAATGCTTTTGTTATCTAGAAATTTGAGATGATTTCTGAGGTTCAAATTTATTTTCCAAGATGCATTACTCTAATGTTTGAAAAAATTCTCCATATGCAACAACATTCTTATTCAAACACTCAATGATTCTGAATGTCCAATTTTCCATAGACCCTAGTAGTCATCGATCCTTCAATATAGGGAGACACTTTTACTTAGATTCCATTTATAACTATAGAGATATTTGTAAATTCATGTTATGACCTCTAAATCTATATGAATTTCAAGTTGTTTGGAAATCACATCACACCCTTCACTAGGATTGATGACTACCCTTATATTTTTGAATTTTCTTTTGAAATCATCCATGGGTTTATCATATAAGGAATTATCAATGAATGGAAGGTCATTAAGTCATAGGCCAGTTAACTCCCATTCAGAACTAAACAAGAAATATTTATTAGGTGATTGATAACCCCTTTTTTTATTAGCCATTCCCTAGTTGTTATGCTTAATTTTAACACTTCAAGAAGTTCTATCAAATTTTTAATCCATTTCAATAACAGAAGAGATTTCTCTTTCTTTAAAGGAGAGGATACTGTAGGTAATTTGGTTCTGATCCTACACCTCCACGTTGGTATATTCTCTGTGTTTCTTTCATTTCCTTTAAGATTAATTTTTGTGTTTTGATGGTTATTTTTTCCAACTTCCAATGGTTCATCCTGGCTTACATAATACCATACATGGAAATATGAGAAATGTGAAATTTGTTTCAAAGTGTGAAGAAATTGGCATTCAAGAGCACAAGTATATGTGGGGAGAAACATGTTTGGCATAGATGTGTAATATGTATTGCAAGGCACAAGGTAGATGTCATATCCATTTAGTTTCTTGTCCCACCTCTCATAAACAAGGTATTTGTACAAGAAGACTCAATGATGGTTCTAGGCACAAGACTAGGAAATATGGTCTTAATATTTATATTCAAAATTATGAACTCACTCATGAGATCTAATGGAAATATATGAGGTTTAGGGGTTTAGGGTTTATGGTTTATGGTTAATATTTTAGGGTTAAGGGTTTAGGTTTTAGGGTTTATGGTTAAAGATTTAGTATTCAAGGTTTAGGGTTTATTATTTTGGTTTTAGGGTTTGGGGTTTATAGTTTAGGGTTTAGGTCATAGAGTTTAGGGTTTATGGTTTAGTGTTTAGGGCTTATGATTTAGGGTTTAGGGTTTAGGGTTTAGGGTTTAGGGCTCGGGTTTTAAGGTTTAGGATTCAAAGGTGCTTATGGTTTAGGGTTTAGGGGTTAGGGTTTAGGGTTTAGGATTTTGTTTTAGGTTTTAGGGTTTAGGGTTTAGCATTTAGGGCTCATGTTTTAAGGTTTAGGGTTTAGGGTTTATGGCTCATGGTTTATGGTTTATGGTTTAGGAATTAGGTTACATGGTTTAGGGTTTAGGTCTCATGGATCGGGGTATAGGGTTCAAGGCTTATGGTTTAAGGTTCAGGGTTTAGGGCTTAGGTTTTAGGGTGCATGATTCGGGGTTTATGGATCATGGTTGGGGGTTTAGGGTTATAGGTTTAAGTTTTATGGGTTAGAGCTCATGGATCTAGATTTAGGGTTTAGGTTTTAGGGATCAAGGTTTAATTTTTAGGGTTTAGGGCTCAAGGATTAGGGTGTAGGGTTCAAGGCTTAGGGTTTATGGTTAAAGTTTTAGGTTTTAGGGTTTAGGGTTCATGGTTCATGGTTTATGGCTCAAGGTTCAGGGTTTAAAGTTATGGTTTTAAGGTTTAGGGGTTATATCTTAGGGCTTTGGATTTAGTGTTAAGGTTTTAGGGCTTAGGGCTCGGGGTTTAGGGTTTAGGGTTAATGGTTTAGGTTTTATGGTTTAGGGTTTAAGATTTAGTGTTTAGGGTTGAGGGTTTATTATTTTTGTTTTAGGGTTTAGGGTTTATAGTTTAGGGTTTAGGTCTCAGGGTTAAGGGTTGAGGGTTAATGGTTTAGGTTGTAGATTTTAGGGCTTAGGGTTTAGTATTTAGGATTTAGGGCGTAGGGTTTAGGGTTTAGGGTTTAGGGCTCAGGATTGAGGGTTTATGATTCAATATTTAGGGTTTATGGTTTAGGGGTTAGGGTTTAGGATTTAGGATTTAGTTTTTAGGGTTCATGGTTTAGGGTTTAGAATTTAGGGCTCATGGTTCATGGTTTAGGGTTAAAGGATTAGGGCTTAGGGCTTAGGGTTTAGGGTTTAAGGCTCAAGGTTTATGGCTCACGGGTAAGGGATGAATATTTAGAGTTTAGGGCTTAGGGTTTAGGGTTTAGGGTTTTAATGGTAGAATTTAAATGCTAAAAGATTTAGGCTAAATGTTGAAATCCTAAAAATTACCTATGTACTGATCAGATTATACTATAAAAACTATCTCCTAAATCGTGACTAATGGAGCTATGAGACTAGTTCCATAAGGTGCAGAGTGACCCTAATTTCTTATATTTACCAAAATAAATTTAAAGTATAAGAAAAAAAAAAAAAAATTGAAGCATGCCAAAAGCACATATAATGTTCATACTATGAAAAACGTGTATGCGTATAATGCATACTCATTTTACGTTCTTACTTTTTCCACGTCATGCCTAAAGGCATGGATCTGTTTGGATCCCCAAGCCTGAGGCATGGACCTACACAAACACATAAAACATCATGTTTTTGTAGGAAAATGCATAAAATTCACTTCCTTCATGATAAATCAACATAAAAAGATTGATTCCTTTAAAAATTATACCGCAACGTAGAGCGAGAGTTTCTTCTTTGTAAAAATATAATTTTTCAAATTTTCTCGACTAATATAAGAGTTGACAATTTTTGCACTTGTGTAAAAATGGGAAACTCAAAACTTCGTTAAGTTAGATAGCATTGGTGAAGTATACCTAAGCTAGGTGATATCACATCAGATTATGTCGTTACTACTTATTTGTTTAAAAGATTACATGAAATCTACAACTATGTGTGCTATTACAAAATGTAATAGATCACATAGTCTGTAATTTCATGACCATCCTCAACAAAAGAACACAAGCCTTGAAGGATAGTTGTGTTGTCTTGATGAGGATGTCTAATTACAGAGTAGGTGAAGTGTAAAGTTTTGGAACAACAAACATAAGTGCAGATCCCAGAAAATTAGAGTTCATTACTGAATGTTACAAGTTCTATTCAATGTTATTTCCTTTATGATTAAGACATTTAATTATGTTATTGAGTTCTTTAGTTCATTATACAATCCATACCAAAAGTAAAAACGTAGAAAGAGATATACAACTCATTTATAGAATTCAATGTTTTATTCACAAGGAGAGTCAAATGTTTCCCACACAAGCCGTGGGATGTAACTAAAAAGTAAAGTACAACTACTGAAAAGAAAGATACACATGCATGAAGGAGAAAGCAAAGGATTCTTTGTTGTGTAGAGAATCTCCTTGCCAACTCCTTCATCCTCAAGTCATGGTACCTGAAAAGCAAAAATAAGTCAACCATTAGTTACGAGCTCAGGGATCAAACCATATTCCTACACTATCCTACTTCATGCATATGAATCTTCCCCTAAATAGGAGATGTATTCTACTTGAAGGAAAACTGCATGCATGCTTTAATCACTCAGAAAGAAGAAAGTGAAAAGAAAGAAGAAAATATGGACATAAGAGAGGCCAAAAAGCCTAAATATTTCCTAACTGTTTTCCTAAGTGTGCAGGTACAGGTTATAGCCAAAGAGAGAAATAAATAAGTCATAAGTACATGCTAAGAAGAAGGAAAAGTGCAACTCAAAATTCATTAAACATTTTGCAAATGGAAGAGGTTAGAGCTCAGAAGAGAGAATGGAAGACAGAAGTACTTTTTTTCAGTTTGCAAAGAAGAGGGAGAATCAGATTTCAACAAGCTGAAGCTAAAAGCAAAAAGGATTACAAGCTGAAATAGGATGAGAGAGAAGATTCTAAAAAAATTTGACAGGGCTTCGCCTTATAAAATCAACATTTCAGATTTTTCAGCATACATATCAAAGCTGTAATGAAAGGAAATATAGTATATAATGTAAAAAAGAATTCTTTATAACTTAAATAGCTGAAGTGAATTGAAATTCCAAGATAATCTTACAAATTTCAGCTTTTCTAAGTTGCAGTTTTCAAAATAAAGTAGATATGAGAGCACAAAATTACTACAATATCAATGAAGTACATTCATTCAAGCAAGGTAGTACTCATCTACAACATAAGTAGAAGCCATTACAGGTGAACAAAAGAATCTATCTCATGATGACATTAAAAGTAGATACAGGAATAGTTTAAAGTAAGGCATAAGAAGACACAAAGTGCATGAATGATCATCATATAGTAGCCATACAAGCAAAGACCAGATTAAGCTACAAGTCTTCATGAGCTCAAATTTTTAGAATAGAGGGGATACTTGTAGGAAAGGAACATGTCCATGCTGGAAATGGATGGAAGATAGAATTCTAGAAAAAAATTTGCCAGGGCTTCACCATGAAAAATCAACATTTTACATTTTTTCAGAATGCCAGAAATGTTACTATAAAAGAAATAAATCCTCTATCTGAGAGAAACAAGCTTCAGAGATCAAAATTGAATGCAAGATTTACAACTACAAAGATAAAAGTTATCTATAGTTTCAGAACAGATGAATTGCTTGTAATTTCCAGAAAGCACATACAAGATTCATGGTTAAACAGAACAGTAGCGAGATCAAAGTACACAACATGCTAAATTATACTTCAGAACTAACTTCAATACAAGATTCATGGTTAAACAAGAACTGGGAAATACACAAAGAATTAAAGAGATCTTCTTGATCATGGAAGACACCAAAATCTCAAACAGAGTGCAAAACCCAAGGTGCTAAACATTGAGGTAAAGGAATCTACACAAGGATGAAATGCTAAAAGTACAAAGTCTGGTCAGAAGCAAGGAACTCAATGTTTAAGTAACAAGAAGTAAATCTCAATCCTTCATAAGGCCTTTCTATTTTTCAAAAACTAATGATAGAATCAAGAAAGAAAATGAAAAATCTGAATACCCATATCAGAAGGAGGCCTTTTCTGCAAACGAAAAGTTCCATAGCCTACATTCAAGGGATAATTTTATAAGGAGTGGATCCAAGTAGCAAGTAAAAGAGCTTGACACATTATTCAGGACACGAACTTAGGTGGGGAACTTTGAATCAGAAAACTCACACATATACAAATCAAAGAAACATTACTGTATTTCAGAGCTTGTTATTCCCATTAAAATCGGATTCAAGTTACGTTATAAGAGTGTGTACAGATCCTGACAATTGATAAAAACATTAATTGGAATCATTAAATTTTAGATAAAGGAGAGAAAGCTCAAAACAAGGTTCAACTCGAGATGACCAAGGCCGAGCCATAGATATTCAGTAAACCCTCAAGGAAAATTCAGAATCGGGCCGAAATGAAGTTCAAATACCCAAAATCAAGAAACGTTCAGACCTGGAGTTAAGGGAGGAGCAATACTGTAATGAAATAATGGAGACCCAAATGAATGTTGAGCTCAAAAATGTAAAGCTTCCAAAGGCAGAGAGGTTCAAATATCATTAATGGTGGCGGAAGTCACATGACACAACAAAGTTGAAGAAACCGTCACAAGTGCAATTGTAAAGAAAATGTACCCAACGTTTGAGCTCTCTTAGCAACACAGAAACTTTAGAACCAGTTTAAAATTTGGATAATCAGAAAGTGTTGACCATCAAAACTCATATAGAAATAAAGGCCATTATTTTGCGACAGGAGCCATCACGTTTCTACCTCAAAAGAAATAAGCTACAGATCCAGTTCAGTAAAGGATTTCTTTTCATTTTACCAAATACCCATGAAGGGAATTGGACTTACAGTCACAAAGATCAAAATCCAAAAGTAAATCACGAACTCAAGTGCAGTGACGTTGCTTACCCAGAAGCTCGCACAACTCTGCAAAAGGTGAAGACACAGGAAACCTGAAAAGCACTAACAGTGGCGGCCATCCAATGAAGTAAAACAGAGACTAAAAATAATGCAGTGTCGAGCTCACAGATCAAATACTTCCGCTCACAAAGCTTCATAAACTCATAGAACTAGTGTGTAGAGGGTCCAAGCTCGGGAAGATGGAAATGACATCAAAGGAAAAAATTTTTCCAAGGCTTCGCCTGCATCACAAAAACCAAATGAAGTGATCATTATGGTTGAATCCATCCTTTAGTATGGAAACTCGAGAGACGAGTCAACAGGACTCAACCATGGTCAAGGATCAATGATCAGAAAGCATCAAGGATGAAGATCAAAGGCTGAGGATCATGCTCAGGGCTCAAAATGATTAACTACAGTCAATGTCACCTACCCTATTAAATGTAAGGGGTGAAACCCTAACCGCAGATCGAAGATCAACGACTCGTGATCAAACAGAGGTGAAATCAATGGCCCAAAATGATCAACAATATCAAATAAAACTCAACCTGAGTTAGGTTTCCACTGACAAAATGCATGGAGGGGTGAGTCACTATGGGGAAGGGGCTAGCCCACATCATCAAATCAAACAATAAATCATTGCAAATGACTTTCGAAAGTCTAACTTTAGTGCATGCTTCAAATAATCAAAAGGGGCCTACCAAATCATATACCATGATCAACAATATCAAAGAAAACTCGACCTGAGTTAAGTTTCCACTGAAAAAATGCATGGAGGGTGAGTCACCATGGGGAAGGGGCCAGCCACGTCATCAAATCAAATAATAAATCATTGCAAATGACTTTCGAAAGTCTAACTTTAGTGCATGCTTCAAATAATCAAAAGGGGCCGACCAAATCATATACCATGATCACCGAAAAGGTGAGTTTTATAATATGCCAAGGCCAACATAATCAAAGGTGGTCGAGCATAATATGGTGGCCTTTACAAAGTGCCCCACATATTTTAAAAAAAAAAACCATAGTATATGCTAAGTCCACAAAGTGGCCAAACCCAATGAAGACAAGAGTTCACAACCACAAGTGGTCCCCACTCCAAGGAGCTAGGGTTGATTTGTAAAGTGTCACTCATGTGACCATTTTTAAAAGAGATTTCAATATCAGAACATGTGCACATAGCAGGTGGTCCCCACAGGAGGAATTATTTTCAAATATTGCTAAGTATTGTAATTATTTTTCTCACATATAGGGAGTTATTTTTGCATGCCTTCACAACATGACATAATAGAGAAGAAGACAGAGTTACATGTTCATGGAAAGAGAATTGCCTAGCAAGCAACCTTATTTTTAGCAAATTATTCATCCTTCTTTTCTTAAAAATAGAACAGTCAACTTCAATTTGACTGTAATGTAAGTAAGGCTAATAATTCCTATTTGTAATTGCATGCTCTATTTTTTCCTTTATCTATTATTAAATAAAGGATAAAAATAAGATGCATGGGCAAGTACAAGCCTTAGGCTATTTTTAGGAGAGGGTGAATTTTATTTTTGCTATATATTGTGTGCCTTTGTAAAGCACTAAGGAGGACTGGAGGACTTTTTGGATATATGAGTACTGAAGCAAATTTTTCAGTTTTCCCTCTGAGTGTGAAGTATTTTCTACCTTTCCAAGTTATTTTGTAGTCTTGTGTATGTTTCTATTAGTCTTGTGAATGCAAATTCCCTGATCAATTACCTTACCCTACTACAAATTAAGTATTTTCTGCTTAATTTTAATGTGCATGTTAACTTATTAACACTATTGTGATCTTCCCTCAGTGCAATCAAGTGTTTTTCCCTTAGATATTCTGTAGAAAAACTATTGGTTCATGCATCAAGAATCCTTCCCAAATCAGTTGTGCATATACTCGGTCAAATCCCTCATACAAATTTGGTGTATCACCTTATTTTTAGTCATTTGTATAGTCATCTTTTACTCGTAAAACTCCCAAAAAGCAATTTAGTATACACCAGTAAGGAACCATCCTTGATACCTGGGATACTCACCTCAAAATAGTTACACCCACAAACTCCGAGGTATTTCCATTGTATCTATGAAAGAGAGATATCAATTGTGCAAGCTTAGAAAAACCTGCATCCATCTCTCTACAGGTGCACTTTCAAGAGATAACAATAAGGTTTCCATATTATTTATTTTCTAACTATGTTTTTTTATATCTATTTTTTGAAGTTTAAACATGTCTATATTTTGTCATGTATCTTTTTTGGCTCATCAAAATTGAAAAAATATATATACTAGCCCAAACTAGGCCTAATTCTATACATATTCAAAAAAATCTAATTTTTGATATTTTTTGAGGTAGTTAGGGGGGCATGGTCAGAGCTCCATTATGTTTTTAAATTTAAAATTCATGTACTAGAAAAATCATAAGAAAAAAAATACTCGCTAAAAAAAACTTAAAAATGGAGCCCAAACTAGATGCTCCTAGATATCTTTCTACCAAAGGGTTTTCAAAAATACTAAATGGTGCTAAAAAATGGTGGGGGTCATGAAAGTCACTCTATTATGTTTTTTTAACAAAAATATGAGAAATTTTTGGTATTTTAGTCATTTGGCCCACTTAAACTTATCAATTTTCAATAAAATTTAATAGCTTAGAAATTAAACTCAAAATGCTACGATTCATGTTTATACAACATCTTCCAATTTTAAGTGTAATTATTTTTAAAAACTCATACATAGTTTAAAAAAATTAGAAAAATGCATCCACTTAAGACCCCCTTTGGGCCCCCAAATTGGTGCACTTACCCTAAAATAAATCCCTTATATAGGTTTAATCCTCTCTCTTCAACTACGACTAAACGTGCTTTGAAATGTGAGTGCTCGTACTTTAAAGAGTGAGTGATCACACTTAGAAGTGCGAGTCGAGACTCACACTTCTAAGTGCGATTAGTCACACCTTGATGTGTGATCACTTGCATTTTGACCTGTCATTCTAGTAAATATCTACATGAGTGTGTGTACGAGAAAAATGTAAGTCACCAGTGGTCGTTAGGCTAGACGACTTTGTAAATACATAGACTATGTGTTTTATGGATAAAATGATACACACATTTGCAAGATCTAAGAGTCTAATACAATGGTTTATATGGAAAAAGGAGCGTTATTTACGTACGCAATATATAATGTAGGAGGAAAATTTATGATCGAGAATAGAACTGGTTTTTTGAGGAATCATTAGTAACTTTATTTAGTATGAAAATAGTCATCTAATAACATAAATCCTTATATAGAGACTGAGGTAAAAGTTTATAAGTGTTGTTGTCAAGGATGTTAAGTTCTAAAATAGATGACATCTATCTTAGAGTATAATTTGGATAGGATTTTCAAGGTCAACGTTTATTGATTTGAAAAAGGTAATATGCATGAATAGTCATATATGTATGATGATAATAAAATTGATATGTGGCATAAATGAAAACAATCACTTATGTAATGTCTTGAATGCTAGCCAAATTCTACATATGTTCAAGATTTAGATTGAAGGATCCTACGGGGTTAAATTTAATGGTCATTTAGATGTTTTTATGATTTTAGCTGTAAAATACTTATGAATATTTAAAATAACCATCACACGTGACTTGTACATTTAAAATGTGACCGTCATTTTTATATAGATTTGTATGTAAATTATAATAAAATATATAAATAATAATAAGATAAGTATAAATAACAAAAAGCTGTAGTTTTGAAAGGCAATATTTAAATATTATTGTCACCCAATAAAAGTTTGGACATAAATTTTTCCATCAAATTTAACCCTTGGAAGGAGGTTTTAGAGATGTTCATATAAGATGTTTATTTTTTAATTTTTTCATTTTGATTTCAAGCATTTGTTTTAACCTTGGAATTGTTATTGATATTTCTCATTTTCAAATTCTCCATAGGTTTAAGATTTAAGTTTCACGCTACTAATTTTATCTTTTAATGTGTGGATACAGTTAAAAATTAACTTTGTATTTGAATAAGGAGCATTGTGGATTTACTCTTCGAATATGTGATAGTTGCAGAGTGACTAATTTATCCATCAAGAACTACACTCAATTACAGAGAGAAATAGGGTCTAGCTTATTCATTTTCAAATGGCGAGTGAGACTATCATACATAATTGATGGTTGTGAAACAATGGAAGAAAGTGAAAACAAGGGATACTTTATCTAATGGAAAAGGAAGCAACTGATTGAGCATGTGATTCCAAAAAGTTTCGATGTGGGGGTTGATGGCATAAAAAACATCATGAGAAGTGACTCGGAGGATACATTTGATGAGAATGGTGATACTTATAGAATTTTCTGTAAATGCTAGTAGTTGTGATGCATACCAGACTTACGAGTAATATATAGATAAATTGAAGTTATGTGGAAAGGATTAATTAACGGAAAATGAATATTTTAGATAGTTAATCTAAGAATTACATTAGTAAATAAAATCTAAACTAAATAAGGAAAAATGACCCAAACAATTAAGAAATTAGAAATATAAAACCCTAAATTGAAAGGAGAGTTAGAAATAACTCATATGATTCGACGATATTTCTAGACTATGTCACAAAGATGGCTGGAGAAATAGGAGTAGAAAATGACTATGTGGAGTTCCAAAAAAGTGTAGATCTGGGAAATCTGAGTGGAGTGGGAAACTTGGATAAGTATAGGGGTTCTTGTGGGTGCCCTAGTCTGAGATATGGACACCTTGGTCTATGAAAAATCTTTGTAAACCCCCTCTGAGGTGTTACTAAGTAATCTCCTTTGTTCACTTCTTATCACACTATCTTCACTAGACTGCGTGATATGTCATTGGAAATCAAAAATGAAAATGATACCTTCAAAACCCCAAGACAAGCATCAAACCCCTAAAAATAAAGATGCATATGAAGGGTTTGGATTGTCCTTAAAGGCCATAATGGTGGACTTACTAACTAAGGGTTGTACTACATCTCGGACTCCAATGTAGTTCTATGTGCTTATGCCTCGTAATCATGCCCTAGGTTCTCTTTTGTTAGTCACACTTTGTTAAAGTAGCAAGTAATAACTATGTGTAGAAATGTAATAGAATGGTGGATGGAATGGAATGAACTTCCCTCTAGTGTAGTGTGTTGTGGATGAACCAACCTTGTGCCTTTTAATGGAGCTATATGGATGCAAATAGAGCCTTTGATGGATGTAACCTTAGGTGATGATAGTAGTGCTTATTTCTTGGTACCTCAATATGGTCTCATAACTTTATATTTATATGGTTCTCTTGTTCTAATTTTGTAATTAACCTCGAAGAGGCCAACCACCAAAAAATATAGAATTCTCAAATGTCTAGAAAGTGCCCAAAAATGGTGGGAAAGTGGAAAGAGGATTAGGGCACCCCAACTAGGACCAGGGTTCATGTGGGCACCCAAGTACTAGCCCAGGCACCCCGATTGGGGCTGGAATGACATAAAATGACAAAAATAGACTGGGCATGCATGTGTGGGAGGTCAGCAGTGATGATAGAAAAAAAATTAAAATGGTCAAATGATGGGGTTTAATTAGTAATTTCTTCACTCAAAAACCATATGAATACTAGTATGTGATCGGGACTAAATAATGTCTAAAGTGCATGATTTTGTGTCTACATTTTCCCCCACTTTATGTTGGTGAGCGGAATGCTCGATAACATAAATTAGATAGAGATGCATTCCTAATTTACATGTAGAGTGAAGTAGATAGCATGTCAATGGACTAGACAAAGCATGGAATGAGAAAATGGAGCGTGGAAACTAAAGATGCAAAAGTGGAAAAAGTGGTGAGAGTGAACCTAGGGCAGAAACACATGTGTAGTTGCCAATGTGTGTGATGTACTGTATGTTATTATGAGGTATGTGTTGTCGTAAAATGTTGGCATTGTCAAATCCATTTTTTTATTGTTATCATTGTTATTTTCGTTGTTGACTATTTGCTTCTCATATAGTTGAACTTGCATTGAGAAGACAATCAAGTAGTCAAATACACATGTATATATGTCAAAAAAGCATCTAAAAGATGCATGTATATAGTAAAAAGTATGTAATGGAAATGAAAAATGTTAAAGGAACATTTGCACTTGATCTGTGGTGAGAGAAAGAGTGTAGAAAAGGATATCTTACTATGCAAGTTTTTGGGTTATCTCATGCCACCCGGCCGAAGAAGTGTAGCGAGAAAACTTCATTATTCTCCAACTTGTAATTTCTTCCCTAAAGTCATGTGTGAAGAGATATTTCTTGCTTGGTTTTTAGGTAATCGGATGCAACTAGCTGAAGTAGTGTAGAGAGAAAATTTATTGTATCCTCTAACCTATAAGCTGGTTCCCAGAATGCTAAGGAAAACCATGTCCTATAGAATATGTTTTGTATGGGGTTTTTAGACTCATCTAATCCCACTCTTTGTATAACCTGCATTACAAGGGTGAAATCTAAACCGAACTGTACTTGTAGTGCCCACTTCCCTTCGACACCTTTTGATATTGATTATGATATTGTTGATTATACTTATGGACATTATTGTAGCTTTTAGTTTGATATGATGTTAGATGTTAGAGATCATGGACTATTGTTGATGTTGATTCATATATGATGCATGTGGTATTGGAGACATTTTATACTGATGTTGTTAGGATGTTGACATGGTTATATATACATGTGTTGTTTCGTCATATTGAGTAGACCTAGAAAATTGAATTAATCTTATGATCATATGGTTGTTGAGGAAAATTGTAAATGACATTGTTATTTGCCTTGATGATGCTTGATTTATATATAGATGATTTTAGAGCTATATTTGATATTTATTTTGGATGTTTTGATGCGGCCACAAGGCTGAAGGAGGTATTTGTGTTTTGTAGGTAAACATGTCACAACAAACATTGGGGGATTGGAGACCAACCACATTGGAATTCTAGATGAATTCAACAAGGGTCACCATGGCAACGTGTATTTGTTATTTTTGTATGTTTTTATTGTTGTTAGGGATTCCCATGGGGGAATCACCTTCAAATGTGACCAAGGGGTTATGTGTATTATTTTATTTAGTTCCTTTGTTTAATTTTTGTATGTGTTTAATTAGTGATGTATTTTCCCTTTATTATTTATTTTATTTGTGTCTAGATTAGTGAGTAATCATGTTGTTAAATTAATTAAATGGGTCAAAAGTGTTGGTACCCAAATTGATTCTCCCTCAAAAGTTGAGCAGCATCATAGGTTTGGAACGAATCTTAGAGACAAGCAGAACATGTAGTGTGTCATTTTGTAGCTGGGGATGAAATTTAGCTTGCTCTTTGTCACTCAGATGTGGAGAAATGGGTAGCACCCTCAAGCGGATTTGACCTATCCTCACTACTTTATGGTTGTGCCTTTCAATCGGGGTGAGAGAACCCTTTTTGTATCCTGTTGTTTGTGGAGGAGATGGAGATATCCTTCTTGTGAATTTATCAAGAAGACCTTGAAGAAAATATGATCAATGCAACAAAACCTAACTCTCACGAGTTGTCACTCTAGATAATGGAGATATTTTCTAGGAAAGGTTAAAGACACTAAAGAAAATGAAAACCTGACTATTTCTACTGTTTTGGTAGTAAATATTATGCATTTGTATACACACATGACAAACATGGGTAGTATGGGTATGATTGGTTGTTTTTAAATGAATTTTTGGTGTGAGGTGAGGTAGAAATGAACTTGATTCACCAGATCCTTGAGAAATTTTACAAAAATGGAGAGCTTGAAAAATAGAATGCTTCGGGATAGCTAGGATGTTCCTTTAACTAGAATATGTGCTTCAATGGAGGCCCAGATCAGCACTTTTCACACGAATTTTAAGGATCCAAAATGAAAGCTCAAATTGGAAAACTTAACTAAACATTATCAACCTCTGTTTCATCACGCCTAAGATACCCTCGAAGGCTAACAAACAATATTATAGTCATGTTAGGCATCACATTGATCTCAAATTTTTTTATTTCACTATCAAATGAAATCTCTTATGATAAATGAAATTGCAAATGCCACCAAACTATCACAAGGATAAGATCTTGTGTGATTCACAAAGATTTCAATGTAAGATTGCAATGGGAACAAGAAAACTACTTACATACATTCAAAAATGAAGAAAACACAAAATTTTCCCAAAAATAACATAGATTAACTCAATTTTGATTAAATTTATTAGCAAGGGAAAGTTTCTAGAACAATCTCAGAGCTTTTCAATGGTTGTACACTCGCAACCACCTTGACATGATCAAATTTAATACAAAAGGATATAAACAGTTTATTTAGATAGTTTCTCAAAAGGACGGGTTACTCGTTAATCTATTCTCTTAGAAAAATCAATCCCGACCTCTAACACTCCAACCATTTACATGAAAAATTCATGTAATTTATAATACTTCATTTACAACAGAATTTTCCCTCAAAACCAGGGACATTCAAAGCACCATTGCGTGTTACGACTCCCATAATCAGATTTTTGAAAAGGTTGTCAGGTATGCAAAGGGAAAATCTCTCCAAATATTTCCAGCATTCAATTCTTCACCTGGTAGGTCGTTCTTCATCTCACACGCCAACTACTTCTTCCTCCAATCTATCAAAATTGGTTCTTTGCATACCAAGGAAAGAAAAGCTCGAAAAATCATATCGAAGCTAATGATCGGATCATGTTTTGATTGTAAGCGAAGTATTCAGATTTTCCACCCAAACAGGATACTAAATTAATGTTCCTCTTCATTTTATGTGCAGGAGACTCCAAGAAATGATAAAAAAACCATAAAAATTCACATCCCTAGGAGCTTTGGAGCAGAAATGGTGGAAAATCAGATATAGATGCACAGCTGTCATTGATCTCCTTTTTGAATTTGGACTGTCCACGTGGGAGATCCAAGTCAAGATGGGCCCGTTCTTACCTTTTACACTTTTTGGAAAAAAATGCAAAAATTTTGAATTTTCTCCACCCCTCTACCTTTTAAAAATGGGCCTAACACGTGTCCCAAAGTGGGTCCCAAAGGAACCACGGCTAAATTCTACTATTTCACCTCTGTTTTGGAAAATGGAAAATTTTCCAAGTTTTCCCCGCAGCTCCGCCCTTTCACTTCTAGTCTCTAATGTGGGTCCCAGTGGAACCATGCTTCCTTTTTCACTTTTAACTCCTTTTTCCACAAAAGGAAAATTTTCTAATTTACCCCTGAAAGTCTGCACCTTTGTCATTGACTGAGCAAAAATTTGACTATTCTTTGTTAGGTCTCTTTGGTCATTTTGATGATTTTAGACTTTTGAATAACAAGGGGCAAAAAGAAAAAAAATCCAATTTTCCCCCTATGGCCCAATCTCCACCTCTTAACTTTTCAAAGCGCCACACATCTTAATGGTGCATCTTGAGGTGGTCCCCAAAATTAGAGACCCTAAATGAGTGTGGGCTCACCACGTGTCTCAGGCCCTTTAGGAAGTTGCTAAAAATCTAAGGAAAGATGACCCGGTGGATACCTCCACGTGTCATTATGGCGCAACTTCAAGAACCTTATAAGGCTTCAAAATTATTTGGTGGGGAAGCGTTTACATTTTTAAAATTTACTCCTATTTTTCCAAAAGGGAAAAATATCCAACCTGGTTCCAAAGGCCCGCATCTCTACTTTTAACTTTGTCACGTGTCCTTCTGCGAAGTCAAAGTAAGACTTTTCTCTACCACTTAAATTTTACTTTAATCAAAGCCTAGTGGGGTTGTGGGTTGGGTTCAAACTTTTTTCCAAAGTAGCCAAAAAGAAAAAGTTCAACAAACCAATCCAATTAGAAGAAGCCACATAAGTACTAAAAGAACCAATAAGAACTGAGTGGAACTATGGGACCAAATTTGTCTTTTTTCCAAAAATGTAAAAAGTGACAAGTTAAAACATTTTCCGACATCCCCTAACCAACCAAAAGAAGCCACGTGACCACTGAATGTTGAGGAATAATTTTGACATGAAAAAGATGCCCGCCAAACTGTCAAAAACATATAAATTCACCATTCATGCCCAGAATCCAATTTTTCACTAAGGATGAAAAATTCGAAACAAAACCAAGTGAAACATGGTTTCAAGCATCTTTCGACCATGGATTTGGATTTTCAAAGGCATACAAATATAAATTGATCATTCTCAAGCTTCCATGGTCGGGAAAAATAGGAAAAATGGCAGAGCCCATGATTTTGAAGAAATTAGGGAAAAATTGGGCAAACTCGGATAAGAAGTTTCATAACATGTAGATCAAAGAAAAATCTGGGAAAAATGGTGTAAGATCAAAACAAGCACCAACAAAAAGAATGCATTTATTAGAGTTGATGGCTCTTGGATTATGTGTTGAAAGTAATGTGTAAGTAACTTTGAGTGTGAAACACTCCACCTTCCTTTGAAATTCGGATATGTCCTTAGGGGCTGATTTTTTAGGCCTGTAAGACAAGTTAAACTTGTCCCACACCTCTTAAATTGTTACACTAACCCTGCCTATGGATTGGGGAGTCAAATTAGGAATTATTATGTATTTTGGGAAGGCAAGTTGCAAGTTTTTATAGCACCTTATTTCATGAAATTAATTTTGGTCCTTGGGGTATGGACTTACTTTGTGTGTGTCAATAAAATGTCATTTATCACCCACCTTTTTAATTGTTCTTTGGAGTTTGAAGTTGGCTTGTGAGGTGGAGTTGAGGATGTGTGATGTGGCATCCTACATGGACCCACCTCATCCTTCTCTCTCCCTTTTCTATTTATTCGAATTCCTTGGCTTGTTTTGGGGTTACTTCATTTTTGGTGATTTCATTTTGGCTACTTCTTTTGGTTTTGAGCTCTGGTAATTGGAAAGAGAGTTAGATATTTTTGTTGAATGCTTGTGGATTGTTGGAGATTTTGGACTGTTTGGATTGGAAGAAATCTTGTTGTTGAAATTTTGGAGAAAACTCTACCATGGAGAGGTAGGAGCTTGGCTCTTTAAAATGTTCTTCTTTTATTTATGCATATGTGAATGCTTTGAATATTTTGGTATGTTGTTGGTTGGTTGGGTAGATTTCCTAGGTATGGTGTAGGAGAATACTATGGGGATCTCTTATGGGGAGGCATAAGAGTTTTGGGGAGGTATAAGTGTTATTGTGGAGGGATTTTGGGATTGGGTTCCACCTTGTAAAATAAATAGCTTGCATTTCTTTACTCGTTATGGGGTGCCATAAGAGTGTGGGGAGGCATAAGAGAATGGGAGGTATAAGGGGTACTTGGGGGAGGCATAAGGGCATGTAGGGGTTTTGAAATGATATATGTATATATTGGTGGGTTTATCTTAAGGTGGACACCCATTTCCCCATTGGGAGGTATAAGTATCTTCCCCATAGGTCTTGCTCCTTTGGCTTGTGTATGATGAAGCCTGAGTATTGTTTGTTGTTCTTCTTGTGGTTGCAAACTGTATTATGTATTGGACTATGTTTTATATGTGAAATTTTTTGAGTTGTGGAATCCTTTTTGTTTCCATGAGTTGAAATACATTTCTTATTGCTTTGTTTTTGGGGCTTGGGGGCCAATGAGGAGGACATCTTCTCCTCTTCATTGGATTTCTTAGTTAGGTGGAGAGCATTTCCTCTCCTCCTTTTTTGTTGTGATCAAAGATATATGGTGGATCTTCTTGTTGTTGTTTTGGAGCTGAGGATGAAGACAAATTTCACAGTCCCCTTGGGGTTTCCTTGTTGTAAAAATTTCCCACTTCAAGTGGATGGCATTGTAATATTATTTGTGGTGGAAAGTTGCTCTGTTTTGGAAATGGATTCTAAATTCGAATGTGAAAGATGTATATTTTGTAATTTATATTTGATGAATGAAAAAGGAAGTTGTAAAAGAATTATTGGAGTTTAATAGAAGTTGTTTTAATTACCACAAATGGTATGGTTCTCATTTGAAATCTGTGTTTGAAATATATTGTGAAATATCTGTTTGAAAATTTAAAAAGAAATACGTATGAAGAAATATTACATTTCTATGTTTCATTCGAAATGCACGTTTTGAAAATTGAATTACATTCTTGCTTTTCACATATTGATTGAAGTAAAGTTAAACCTTGTAAATTAGATTTGAATGAATTTAAATATTTATAGGATGATAACGGAAAGTAGATCCATTCGAGTTTAAGTATGATTTCTATTTTTTGATTCACTGGTAAAACTACAATTATTCATCAAAAAAAAAATTCACAGAGTACTCTACAACTTGAAAGACAAATTGAAATAATAATGTAAGCTAAGGAAGATCAAAACACTTTTCAAATAGTTGAATTGCTCAAGAAAATTTATCATACTTCAATCAATTAGACTTAGACCAAAACTCAGACATTTTGCAGTAAAAGGCGAAAACTCATTTTGGAACTCAACCCATCAATTAAACCCTGTAAATCCATCCAAATATTTCCAAGTGCAATCCTCTGTGTCAATTTGGCATTTTGAAGAAGAAATAATGGTGGACTGAATTAATTGTATTAATTTAAGAAGTTTAATTCACGTATTAATGGCAGGAAAGATGTTTTTTTGTCAAATTCACCCACTTAAGGTTGTCAAAAATGAATATTGTTGGTTCCTATGCAAAGAAGAGTTTGATCCCTTTCTAAAAATTCCTCATTTTCCCAAATCCGAGCTTCCAGTCGAAAGTTATGGCCTTCTGAAGTTTTTACTTCCCCTTGAGTTTTTTTTTTTTTTTTTTAAAGAAAGGGAAATTTTTATAATTTGGGTGGTGGGACCGAAAATTACTTAGGGAACTTTTTTGAAAAAAAAAAAAAGAAAAAAATTCACAAATTCCTCCATGGCCCCACCAATTCACTTTTGGAAAATAAATAAATAAATAAAATGCCTTCGCGGGCCCGCACCTTCAAACTTTCCTTTGAGAAAAGGGTGAAAAATCTTAAGTCTCCCTATTGGTCCACTTCCCGCCTATCACTGTGGGTCTGACATGTGGCATCTTTAGGCGTTAGTGGAGGTGTGGATGGTTTTAGACCTTATCACCTTTGGAGAAATATTCACAAAAATTCTTAAGTTACCTCGTCAGCACCTACCTTCCCGCAAGTCACTGTTGGACTGACATGTGGCTTCACTTGGCGTCGATGGAGGCACGGGTTGTTTTTAGCCTTTGCGCTTTTTAACACAAAAGCCAATATTTCTAAGTTTTCTCCAACGGTCTGTTTCCCCACTTGAAATTTTGGGTAGGACACGTGGCATCCCTAGGCATCGGCGGAGGCGCGGGGTTTTTAAACCTTTTTTCCCTTTCAAACAAAAAGAGTTAAAATCCAAATTACCTCCGACAACCCACCTTCTCATGTTGGCTTAGAAACATGCCACATTTCCCTTGCAACTTGGGAAAATTTTCTTCCGTTGGCCCACCTTTAGGGAAAAGTTTCTTCCCTAGCCCATTGGCCCACCTTTAAGGAAAATTCTCTTCCCCAAGCCCGCAGCCGGTTGGCTGTAACTTAAGAAATATGAGGAGTTAGGAGGACTTATTTATATCATTGGAAAGAGGAAGAAATTTCCTATCTAATGGAAATGTTTTCAAGAAAATTTAAGTGCGTTAATTATGTGAAAAATTAGGTTGAAGTGCAAAGATGAACCTAAGAGTGGGTAAATGGGAAATTACCCCTTATTAACTTAAATGTATAATTCTAAAGCATGGGTTGACCTTTTTAGGGGTCACATTAGGGGATAAGGGAATGTTTTCTATCCCATGTAAATAATAACCTTATTTATTGTTTAGACCTGGTGGAATTAAATACCCAAGGTATTTAATTCCTTTGGCCCCTTGACCCTTTAAAATTAATTATGGAATATTTAACTATAGTGTAAATTTAATTGTTATTAAATTAACACCTAAGAGAAACTTAACTATGTTTGGGATTAATTACCCTCATTAATTTTGTAATGTGTTTCTAATTCTTGTTACAACGGGAAAATTTCATTTATTAAATTATAATGGACTTTGAATCTTGGTGGGATGATTGTGGATTGAAGCCTAGTAATGGTCACACTTTTAAAAAAAAATTATTGCATAATTTTTCCTATATAAACCTAGGTTAATCTTGGTTCTCAAGTGGGAGTTTTATTGGGTGTTACAAAGATCTTGGTGTAGAAGTGTTGAATAGTGTGTAAAACCCCAAATGATGCCCCCCTCTTTGGGGGTGCATGTGATGTCGCTGATAGGAGAATACAGCCCCAAAAGAGGACTAACCAAATAAAATGTGCCCCTGCATGGGGAAGGGAATACGCTTGGTAGAAACCAAGGCACATGCAAACAAATTGCTAGAAACATGTGTTAGTCGGAATAAACATGTATGTAAAAAACAAGTGTAAGCTACCAAATAATGTATAAGCCAAAATGAAAGTAAACGTGCAAGAAATCAATGTATACCACAAAAGTGGGTTGCAAACAAGGGATACCACTCACAATGTCACAATATAATGAAGGTCAAGATGGCCGCATACAAAAAAACAAGTGTGTATACCAAATAAAGGGCAAGGCCTGCATACAATAGTAATCAAAACAATCAAGTATAAACAACAGATAGCCATGGATGTAAATAATCTTGAAAAACAAATTTTTTACATGAAACACCCATTAACATGTTAGAAAGATAACTCATATGTCAAAAGTGTGTATAAGAAAGTAATGTAAAGTGCTAAGTACAAAATGAAATGATACCACTTGTAGTGTACGAATTTGGATTCCCCAATGACCATTATAGGAGTGGTATAAGGCGAGAATCCACGATGTGTGTAAGAGACATATCAAGTATATTAGTAGGTGGAACAAAAGGCGGAGCTATGGAAGGTGATTTGATAGGTGAGGAAGGAATGTTGATAGGAGGTGATACCATAGGTGAAATAATAGATGTGGTGTGAGTAGAAAGGAATATTGTGAAATGTTGGATTGACCAATGTCATATGTGTCAAGGCTACTTTATGGAATATGTTACAAAGGTGGAATAAGAATAGCAGTAATAAGGTCTATGCGACAATATTTGAATGGCTCAGAAATCTTTGTAATAGTATACTCATAAAAATCATGTAAAAAATTGACACATTGGTGAATAGTAGATGGAACAACTTGCATTGTGTGAATCCAAGGTCTACCTAACAAGATATTGAATTGAAACGAGGCATCTATAACATAAAAATTGGTGAGAATAGTCTTAGGCCCAACCCAAATATGTAATGAAATAGTTCCTAAACATGTGTGAGTGGTAGAGTCATAACCTCGGATGATAGTAGAATTCCTAGAAATAAGAGTATCACTAATACCCAACTTCTTTAGAAGAGAATAAGCACATAAGTTTATGGCTGATCCATTATCAATAAGTACCCATTTAATACAAGTGGTGGTAATAACGCAGTAATGAGTAAAGGTGTACATGGATTTCTTTTAGCAAAAGTGATAGATCTTTGTCAATAAAAGATATGGCATGTGGAAAATTATGAAGGGACTATATGAGATGTGCAAAGGCCACCGCAGAGTTATCACTTTGAGTATGAATATCATGAAGGGAATATTTTAGTGTTTTATGACATCTGGTGTATTATGCAATAAGTTGTAAAGAGAAATATTGGCGGGTGTATTTTTAAGTTTCTTAATGATGTCATAGCCCTTAGAAGCAGTAAGACAAGTTGCCAAAGCAATGGGTGGAGGGATAGAAGTGAGTGGGGATGTAGGAGGAGTAAGGTAATTATGATTATTAGTAACTACATTAATATATGGGTTAGCCCTAGGCGTAACAAAGCGAGGAGGACTTTGAGTTTGCACACGCATAAAATCAGCAGCGATAGTAATTATACCGAAACCTTAGTATGTGCAAAATTAGGATAAGATGATTAAATCATGACTTGGTAAGGTGAAGACATGATCAGAAGAAAGGGTTGGATACGTCGGGTTCACCAAAATGATTAACTAAAAATGGATATTTTATATAGTTAATCTAAGAATTACAACAATAAATAAAAGCTAAACAAGAAAGTATAAATGTAAAACTCTAGAGTGCAATGAGAGTTATAAAGAACTCGGTTAATTCAATGAGCTTGATGGATTGTGTCATAGATACGGATGGAGAAATAGGAGGAGGAAACAATTGTTTCGAGGTCCAAAAAGTGCATATCTAGGCAATCCGAGGTGGGTGGGATATTGGATAGGTACAAGGGTGATTATGGGCACCTAGTCCGAGATATGAGCACCCTGGTCTATGAAAAATATCTATAAACCCCCTCTGAGGTGTCACTAAGTTATATCCTTTATTTTATTATTTTCACACTAGCTTTGCTAGACTACGTTTGTAACGCTCGCTAAAACGCTCGCATGGGACCAAGAACAACCTAGGTTTAGTTAGAAAAATTATGGAATATTTTTTTTAAAAGGCGTGCCCAAAACATTTTCGAAAGTGACAATAGCCAGAATTAGGTCTCTAAGGTGATGACCCAAATGAAAATGATATTCCATGATAACATAGTATTTAAAAATCTACATTAAACTTTAATACACTGATTTGATTAGGCAGGTTAAATCTCCCTAAGGATCATTTAAATAATAAACTAATTCCTACTAAAGTTGAAAACTCCCCATGGGGTGTCAAGGGTAAAAGTGGTCAATGAAATTAAATACTAAGGTTATTTAATTTCTACCATGTTGAAATAATTATCAAGGTCCTATATTAGAATTCAAGCTTGGAATATTAAACCCTTCATTACTCCATAAAGTGTCCCCTAAAAAAAAATTCAACCCATATTTTGAAATTAAAAGGGCAATTTTATTCACCCACTCCCCACCTAATTTTTGTAGGGATGAATCCCATCCCTTGGATGGATTCAATTTGGTCCCTTGATGTGGAAAAAGGGTAACCAACCCTAAAACATCCTTAATAAGTTTCCTTTCTCATTTCATTTGTCTCATTGTTTCTATTTTGTTTTGCAGGTTAGAGGAGAAGGAAGGGAAGCCATTAGAGGCCATCCCAAGCTTTTGGAAGAGGCTTCCAAGCTCCATCCTTTGTCTATTTTGTTGATACCCTCATTAGGGTTTGAAAAGATGTATTTATTCAATTTATTTAGTTCATTTTCTTGTATTTGCCCAAATGGGCAAATGGTTTTTTTTTTGTCTCATTTTCATCAAAGTTAAGGTTTGGATTCATCTTTTCATTTGGAGAATATATACACACACACACACACACACACTTGTGTATATAAATATTTATTTTAAGTAATCATTTATTATATATATATGTGTGGGGGAGCAGAACTCGCGCAATCCCCTACTACGAGTCCCGAATAAAAAAATATGCGTAGGTTTTATGTGAATGCTAGCTGCCTAAGGAATTGGGGAAAAATTTAATTTATTTAAACAAAGGACTATGGGGTGGGGTAGTCAACTCCACCCCCCCCCCATACCTACCTAACCCCTCCGCCAAGGGCCGCAACTTAGGTCCCTTTCCCCCATAGCTTACCTTAAACCTTTCTTAAGAAATTACCTAACCATACAAGGATATATATTTTGTTTTATATAATACTTTTCTCTTTTTTGTTTTTATTTTATCACTCTTTTATATATTTTTTTATTTTACACTTTTCCCTTTTTCTTTTAAAAGTAATACTTATAAACTTAAATATATGAATTAGTATTATTATTATTATTATTATTATTATTATTATTATATATATATATATATAATAACAATATTAATAATATTAATCTTAATACTATTGTCATTAAATATTAGTATTTGCATTACTAATATGACCATTCTAATTGAAATCTTATATTATAAATTATTATTATTATTATTATTTTAAAGTTTGATAGTAATGATTTGTGGAGTAAAACTAATCTTGTTTCGTCTTATAATTTCTAATAATTTGACCATCACTTTATACAATCCAAAGAGGATAAGGTTCAAAGGTAACCATTTTTATTTTATTTATTTATTTCCATTTGTTTAATGAAGAAAAATTAGAAAGGAAAATTCATTTATTGACAAGGTAACAAGGAAATGATTTTTTTTTTTTTTTTTTGTTGTCTTTTAAAACTCTTCCATAATTACATGTGAAATTAAAACCTTCTTTCAACAATGTAAGGAATTGAAAAAATAGTCTAACTTTTCCAATACATACTTTCCAAGTAACACAATGATATGTAACATTTCATAATACAAATTTCCTAACAATCCACAAGAGATTTTACAACAACATTTCCATTAATATATTCTAAAACAAGAGCAAGAACAACACACTAAATGAAGGTTTTCATTCCACTAAAAGAGTAACAAACTATTTTCCAATTCACCCTTTTATTATCCAAGGAATAAGCAAGAGGTTTAATAACTATCAAATGCAAGTATAATATGAAAATGAATCTTTCTTTTCTATTTGCAAACTAACTTTACAATAACATTATTTCTTCTTTCTTTTCTTATTTGTTTCTTTCCTCATACAATTAAATACCAATAACAACTATTTGAATTCGATTTCCTTTCAATATATAATACACTTCTATAGACACAAAGGAATACAATATGTTTCTTTACAATATAAATACAAGAATGAACTACATTATTACAATTTCTTCCACTCTAGGTGGTAAAAATACAAGAAGTTTCACATGGCCATCAACAAGACTCCAATGCTCCAAACACCAACAAGGTAGCTCCTCCAAAATTTTGCTTGATTCACAAAAAAATAGGGGGAGAGGCAACGCTCTCCACCCAACCAAGATACCCAATGGAGAAGAGAAGCCATCCTCTCCATTGGCCCCCGAGCCCCAACCACATCACAATGGGAAAAGATCTCAACTCATGGCAACTACTAGCTTCCACAATACTTAACAAATCACTTCACATTCATTCCATTTTCACACAAACACAATAACAACTCAACAAGAAGAAAACAATCAAACAACAATATAACAAGGCTTATCAAGAAAGCCAAAAGAGTAAGACCTATGGGAGGCCACTTATGCCTCCCAATGGGAATGAGTGCCCACCTAAAAGCCTCCAATACAAACATAATTTCCCCTATCAACTCTTATGCCTCCCTCAAGTACCCCTTATACCTCCATACACTCTTATGCCTCCCTTAAAAACTCTTATGGCTCCCTCACAATAGGAACAAGAATAAATGCAAGCATTCCTCATACTAGGTGGGGCACCCAACCCAAACTCCCTCCTCAAAAAAAAAAAAACTCTTATGCCTCCCTATAAGAAAAACTCCCCATAGTCTCCTCCCACTCCTAACTTAGGCATTCTACCCATACCCAACAAGCCTTCCAAAGAGACAACAACATTCAACACAACATATACACACATGATAAAACAAATAATAAAATTTAAACTAAGGTGAAGCTCCTACCTCTCCATGGTAGAGCTTCTTCCAAGTATAAAGTTCCAAGATTCTCTAAAGATGAAGCAAGCATCCACAAAATTCCAAAATCCACAACTCTCTCAAAATCCTCTCACTCTCCAAAAATTCAAGAGACTAAAAATGATCATCCAACCCCAAAACAAGCAACAAGAATTCAATAAATAGAGAAAAGAGAGGGAGGGATGATGTGGCTCTAAGTAAGATTCCACCTCATTTCCTCTCCACTCCACATCACTTGGTCAACCTCATATTCCAATGCACAATTAATAAGTGGTTGGAGGAATGACAAGAACCTTACACACTCCATCTAAGCCCACTCCCCAAAGGACAAAATTAAATATTTGAAAGAAAGTGCAATTAACATTTCACCTTTTTAACTTCCCAAAACACCTAAAAGAGCCTAAATTTGACCCCCAACCCATAGGTAGGGTTGGCATGGGCATTTAAGAGGTGTGGGACAAGTTTGACTTGTCCCACAAGCTTCCAAATTTGGCCTCTAAGGCCAAATTCGAGTTTCCCATGAAGGGTAGAGTGTGCTACACTCAAAATTCAAACACACTTCACTCAACACAAAATCCAAGACTAAATCAATTTTAATAAATGAAATCCTTTTAGTCACATCTTTAATTAGTTTAGGAAAAATTCAAATTAGCTTAATTAAGACACTACAACCCATGAGTAATAAAGGGGTAAACACAAATCCAAAATATAAATAATAAAACAAGTAAATTTTCACTTACTAAGAGAAAACACATACTAACATAATAGAAAGGGAAAATTAAAACAAAACAACACATGACCCTTAGGTCACAATTTTCCCCTAACCAAATAATTCTAACACACACACAATTACATGTTGCCATGGTGACCCTAGTTGGATTCTTCTCGAATTTCGATGTGGTTGGTCTCCACTCCCCGATGTTGTTGTGAATATAATATACCTGTAAAATAGAGGATACCTCCTTCGGCCTCATGGCCGCATTAAAACATTCATGCCAAAATATGCGATATAAATCTAAAATCAACTATATATGAATTAATATCATCTATGCAAATACGATATCACTTACAATTTCTAGCACATTTCTATTCCACATTTCATTCATGTCAAAATGATCATCACATTAATCCAATTATCAAGATCTACTCAATATGACTAAATATATCACATGTCAGAATTACAGATAAATAACCATGTCAAAAGTATATCAATATCAACATCAAATGTCTCCAGTAGTCCATATGCATCATATAAGAATCAAATCAATAACAATTTAGTATCTCTGATATCTACTAACATGCTATATCAAAACTATAATATATCCATAAGTGTAGTCAATAGTATCAAAATAATAATAAAAAAGGTGTCGAAGGGAAGTGGGCACTACATCCCCCTCCCCTTAGACTCGAATTCCTCCTGGAAGTCACTAGAATAGGTGTGGAAACTATACTCATAGCAATGTAGCATCCTCCCAAGTAGCCATAGTCTCATCATATCTATCCCACTGGACCCGAACCTGATAAATCTCTTTACCGCGAAGGCCAGGGTCTTGCGCTCTATAATGTGTATGGGATCCACCATCACTTGCCCCTGATCCTGCACCTGTAATTCGGTCCAATATAGCACGTGAGAAGGATCAGAAATATATCTCCTAAGTACAGAAATTTGAAACATGTCATGGATTCGAGTCAAGCTAGGTGGCAATGCTAGATGATAGGCCAAGGGACCGAGGCACTCCAAGATCTCAAAGGGACCCACAAACCTAGGAGCAAGCTTAGAGCCTTTTTCATAATGGATAGGGCTCTTATGTGGTCTAACATGAAGAAACACCTTTGTGCCCACCTCAAAACTATGATCTATCCTATGTTGGTTTGCATACTTCTTTTTTTCTGTCCTGGGCCTCCCTGATCTCTATCCGATCAAGCTAACTGTTGCTCCATTATCCCGTAATAATGTTGGCCCAAGGAAACCATGTCCTCAACCCTTTCCCAACTAAGAGGTGTCTTGAACTCTCTGCCATATAATGCCTGAAAAGGAGCCATGCCTATCGAACTCTAGAAACTATTATTGTAGGAAAACTCCACCAAATATAGATACTCCTCCCATCTCGATTGGTGATCCATAACGTACATCCTAAGCATGTCCTTCTAGGATATGATTCACCCACTCAATCTATCCATATATCTTAGGGTGATATGTTGTACTAAAATGATCCTCGTCCCAAGAGCATGTTGCATGGTGGTCTAGAAATGGGAAGTGTATAAAGGATCGCGATCACAAATGATCTTCCACGAGAATCCCATGTAATCTAAAAATCTCATCAAGATATACTCGTACACAAAGACTATTTGTATAGGTGGTCTTCACCAAGAAAAATGAGCTACTTTCATCAATTTATCCACCATGACAATGATTGTGTCATGGTGGTATCTCGACGTAGGTAACCCAATGATGAAGTCCATGGAAATGGTGTCCCACTTCCACTTCGGTATGGCATGAGGATAGAGAAGGCCGGCCTAGATGCTGATGCTCGGCCTTCACCCTCTGGCACTCTAAAAAAAGTGACACAAACAAAGCCATGTCTCTCTAAAGTCCTCTCCAAAAATACAACTATCTCAAGGTGGTGTGCATCTTCTTCACCCCGGGATGGGCTGAATAAGGTGCACGATGAGCCTCTTGACAAAATGTCTTGTCTCAAGCCTCCATCTCTAGGAACATATATCTGACCTTTTGTCTAAGAAGACCATCTACCTCTAATGAAAATCCATCAAATATCCCCTCAAGGGGTCTCTAAGACTCAATCTTTGCTCTGGCTGTAAGGTAGAAACTATCCTGAGGAAGTTGCTGTAAGATCCTACTTCGTAAATATGTGCCCACTGAGGTAGTCATAGCCACATGTCTCTATCTACTCAAGGCATCTACAACCACATTCTCCTTCCCCTTCACATGCTCTATCTCCATGTCATACTCACAAAGTAACTCCATCCAATGCCGCTGATGAGAATTGAGATTGGGTTCGTGAAGAGGTGGTGAAGACTCAAGTGATTAGTCCTGAGTGTAAAATCTCTGACCAAGAAGAAAATTTCTCCATCGCACTAATGCATGTACAACTATTGCAAGCTCAAGATCATGATTCAGATAATTGATCTCATAATCTTTTAGTTTTGAGACTCAAAGGAAACTACTCTACCCTCCTACATTAACACACCTCCAAGTCCTACCAAAGAAGCATCTGTGCAAATGTAGAACTCACCCTGAGGATCTGGCACTACAAGAATAGGTGTTGTCATGAGGAATTCCTTCAGGTATCTTGAAGGCCTACTCACATCTATCTGACCATAAAAACTTCTTCCCTTTCCATTGAAGGGAAGTGATGGGGTGCACAATCTCGAGAAAAGTCCTGAACAAATCTCCTGTAATACCCTGCTAAACCCATGAAGTTGCACACCTCGGTCACACTAGTGGGTGCTGGCCAATCCATGATGGCTCAAATCTTGGAAGGATTGACTATGATACCTTCCTAGAAATGATGTGGCCCAAATACTACACCTCTGTCTGAAAGAACACACACTTCTCAAGTTCCCGTAAAGGTGCTACTCACGAAGACACTGAAGAACCTGGAAAAGGTGCTCCTTGTGCTCCTCACGCATGCATGAGTAAATTAGAATGTCATCAAGGAATATGAGCATGAAGCAATCTATAAAATTCATGAATACCCCATTCATCAAACTCATAAACACTGCGGGGACATTCCAAACCGAAAGGCACCACTGTGAACTCTTAGTGGCCATATCTAAATGCGAAACGCGGTCTTATGAATATCCACCTCCATAATCCTAAGTTGATGGTACCTTGACTTAAGATCTATCTTAGAGAAAACTGTAGCCCCCTTCATCTGATCAAATAAATCATCAATGCGTGGAAGGGGGTAATGATTCTCTATCTTTACTTTATTCAACTATGATGTAGTCAATACACAACCAAAGAGATCCATCCTTCTTCTTCATGAAGATCATTGGTACCACCCCAAGGGGATACACTAGGATGGATTAGGCCCTTCTCTAGAAGGCCCTTGAGCTGTAACTTGAGCTCACATAGCTTAGGAGTAGTCATCCGATAGGGTGCTCGTGAGATAGGCTCTGCCCGAACTAGATCTATATGGAAATCTATCTCACGTGGGGGAGGTAACCCTAGTAGCTC